>VWYN01027891.1:346734-422727 GCA_013400075.1 Hippolais icterina
TTTTTTAATGTTGTCAAATGTCATGACACAAAAATTCATGAGAAAATGCCTTGCAATTCCCAGGAAGCCTAAGAGGGGGAAGCCTCTTTATTAATAAAAAGACATCTAGACTCCAAAGCCTGCCCTAGGACATAAGGGAGCTCTCTAAGCAAAGAGGGAAAAATATACCCAAGAACTTCTGAGGAAATCTGAAAAGGCATCACAATATTTCATATTTAAACATTTAAAATGGGGAGGGGAGAAAACAAGCCTTAATCCTTTCTGTCTTTGTTAACACAATGCATAATTACACAACATATATTTAGGCAACTTATATTTAGCCTGTGGGCTCCCCCAGAAATGATTACAGCAATGAGGTTAATAAAATTCATAGCGGTCCTCAAAGAAAGGGCCATGTCCTCCAGGGCAGAAGAGGGACAATTTGTTGAGGAGAAGCAAAGATGGAAAGTTCCTGCAAGACTCATTCAGTGTCACCCTGCACAGTGACTTGTCTTGTGTGGCTGTGTTTTGAACAGTCCAAAAAGCCCCTCCTAGTTATCGGACACCAATATAATCACTGGCATGTTGCAGTCTTCTGGTATCTCTTCTAGAAATTCTGTTAGTCAGAAATATTCTAGGGAAAGGCTACTCCCTGCTTTTGTCCAAGTTGGGTAAGGATGGGGAAAAACTGGACCAGAATCCAAAGCCATAACCTGCAATTAGATTGCTCCGTCAAAGACTAGCAGGAAGTTATCCCATGTGGGCTCACAGATGTTTTTCCAGGAATACCAAATTGTCCTGCTAGGTTAACTCTACAGAAAATCAGAAGCTGGGTTTGGCCATGAAACTTCCAGATAAAGTGCTTGAAGAGTAACTTTAGAGTCACATTACTGGAGACATCATCATCTACCACACATAAATCAAAAAAGAAGTTTGAGTGCTCCTCCATCCAAAAGCCTTATTGCATCTTTTATGGATCAGGAGAGATTGTTCCAAGTCTGGCATTGCCCAAGGTTCTTTGGAAATGTGTACATCCTCCAAGGGAGAAAAGCTGGGTGTTTTTAAGGGGTGTTATTAGGAAGCAGTTTGTATTTTGTCATCTTTTCAGCTGAAGTTTGTAGGAAACATGGAATTCTGTCATCATCAGCACTTTGGATTAGAATATACTTTTTGCTCTGAGCTTCTACTAAGACTAATTTCCAATTCACTCTTTATTCATTAAATAAATTGTCAATGATAGACCTATTATTCAAGAAAGACTCAAACGTGTGAAAAAAATCTGCACATCTATGACACGCTGTTTCTACTAAGACTAATTTGCAATTCACTCTTTATTCATTAAATAAATTGTCAATAATAGACCTATTATTCAAGAAGGACTCAAACATGTGAAAAAGATCTGGACATCTATGACACACTGCAATTGCATTTGTGTCTATCAGTGTTCAATATCAACCACGAAGCCAGGGAACCACAAAGGAGTATAAAATTTAAGACTTTGTCTTTGCATACAGCTAACTGTGATAAGAGCCTCACTTCAGGGCAAAGCTGCTGATGAATTTTAAGGGACTGGGAATTCATCTACATGTCTCTGAGCCATAGAATTTGAATGTCTTGATAAATCATGCTTGATAATCACTGATCACACTTGAGAGCATTGCCACTGGACAGGAGATAACATTCCTGAAAATATGCATACATCTGAATCCTATTATGTTACTTAAAAAAGGGGTTGAGTACATTTAAGTTTTTAATCATATGTCAGCACTCTCATTACCTCAGTCTTTTCTACCTTTCTACCTTTACAAAGGAGGTGCTGATTGCTCCCAGTCACCCTTCATTCTTATTTCAAGTTGGTTGTGATATGGATTTATGTCAATATTTTGAAGATTGGAGCTTTCTGATTTTAAAGCTTTTTTTTCTGTCCTGATTTGTAACCATCTTATTATGTAGCACAAAATACACCTAACAATGATTTAATAAATTTGATATTGCTAGATTCACATGAGAAGCTCACAGTTTGTATTTTTTTATAAAAACACACTCAAGAGATCCCTTTTAGAGGAACTGCATTGGTACATTTCAAGACTAGAGTGGATTTTCCTTTAAATAAATATTTCCTAATTCTTCGGCTCCATATGGAAATCACTAGGTGAAATGCTATGGCCTGTAGGTCTGGCACCATAACCATAATGGTCCTTTCTGACCTCAGATACTATCCAAGTGTTTGACTTACAGTGCATCAGCATGAAAAGAAACTTATTTTTTCCACGTCGTTTTTATAGCATTACTCAGGCATTTGTGAGCAGAATGTAAAGCAGGTCCCTCACATTATGGATTTTGAAACCACTGCGTTCCCATGTAAGAAACAGATGGAGAATTACATTGCCAAGACCTCACCCCCTTTGCAGGGAACTAATGGGAACAACAGTATAAAAAAAGTCTCCAGTTTTATTTGAAGAATTAAAGATTTTTGTGATGTATTTTGTAATTAAGTGATGGAAAGCTGATTTTTTGGCCATTGCTGCAGTAATGAAGTCTTGCCACAGAAGCCATCCTAAAGTGCTTTCTAGCAACAAAGGATGTGAAAACACAGAGAAAATATCTACCAGATAAGGGAGATTATCATTTTTTGTTGATATTGTATCAAGCAAACACTATTGCAGGTATTTGGTTAATTCAGAGCATATTTAATTTGCCTGTTACAGAAACCTGTGCTGTCTCATTATGTCCCAAGGTCCTCCTGCACAGAGGCTGTTTCCACTGTCTCCATGTGCCTCTCCCTTATCAGACATCATCCTCTACCCCTGGACCATCTCTGGTGGGGTGGTGTTGAGTGTCACCGAGCCAAATCACACCCCAATGGTGATGAGGAAAAAAGTCATAAAACCCAACATTTTTTGCTAACAGTTAATACCATCTCATCATGGCTATGGCTCTTCACCTAAGCTATGATGGCACTCTTTTTTCATCATAAACACCAACAATTCTTGGACACAGGCCCTCAGCACAGACTCAGCAGATTTAGGAGCATTTAAAACTCTCTGTATATTTGTACAAGACACCACGCTGCTCTGAGAGCCATCTCACCTACACAACTTTAGAACACCCAAAAAGGATCCTATGGTTTGTCTTAGACCCTGAAATGGATCTTCCTTTTCCTTTCACATTGGAAAGCCCTCGCAACTTGGATTTCCTTTGAATCCTTCGCCTTTTGCTCTGCATAACCCATGCCAATGGTGTTTTTTCTCCTCTAGGTTTCCAGAATGGAAAATGTGCCAGAGATAAGTCCAACAGAACATCAGGATTCACTTAAGTGCTGTTACAAAATTCAGCTGAATTCTACCAACTGAAGCATTGAAAAGGGTTTGCTGAAGAGACCTTTCTCCAACAGCAGCAAAAACCTTAGGACCTAAACCTTTGCCTACCAAGGATGATTTGTTACCATCACGCAGGGAAATTGGGCTGAACTTACAGGCCTGATTTAAGGCTCAGTCAAAAAAAGAGCTTCCAAATTAGTTCCAAGTTATCCATCATCCTGACATCCCTATGCAAACACCACGCAAGCCACTAAGGAAGTTGGTGGAAATAAAATCTGGAAGTGGGTTGAACAACTTACAATATGGAGTCCAGAGCAATACAGTATGGCAAACTAATGCAGGGCTACAGGCAGCAAGTTAAAGACCTTGCTATTTTCTTTACATCAGATGTAATCACCATCAACTTCTTCCTAGCAGCCTTCAAATGTGCTCAAAACATCTTATTTAGTACCTAGAGGGAACATGAACCAGCTTGGATAGAAGCTCAGATCTATGAAAACAAAGAAAGGCATTAAGCACTCAGACTTGAAGAAAGGGATGCATCCTTTAAAATGTTCTAAGTAGAACAATCCAAATATTTCAGTATTAGTGCCAAAAGAATCTGAACCAAAATCACACCCATATAAGTATTCAAGCTCACACATTTAGATCTCTGTCCAAAAACCAAAATCAAATACTCTCTATTATTTTTCTGTCTGGCTTTAGAAAGACTTTCTGGAAATGTCAAGGCAATCTATTTTACACTTGAGATAAGAAAAAACAATCAGAAAACATGCAGAACAATGTTTCAGGCCCTATTTGGACTCCTTAACTATAATGGAAACACTATCAAAGGTTTGACCCAAATTTACAAGGTAAGGCACGGCCGAGGCAGTCACTCAAATAAAAAAAAACCAAGTCAGTTAATGTATTATTCTTGTAATAAAAGAAGTTGATGTGTCATGCCAGAGCCACCTCGCAGGGGTGTAACAAACCAACATTTCTTCCACAGAGTTGAGTTATACACACTGTTTCTATACCATACAGCCACAATTCTTGGCTGCCCAGTATTTTCTGTGGCAGTGCTGGCCTGGGCATCCCATTCCTAAGGCTGGTGTAGATGTGGATACAAAAACACCAGCTGATTTTGCTGTAGTAGTGATCCATTTGGTACTGCCCATGTTTAATAGGATATTATATTAAACAAACAATACACATTTATATAATGTATCTCATTATTTATTATATATAAATAATGAGATACATTACCCTGAAGGCAGCAGCACTGCAGCTCCAAGGGGAGGAACAAGGAGGTAAATCTGGAGCTTTATGTTGGTCTCTGTCACCTGCATAAGAATGTCAAACACCAGGAAGACAATGAGTTTGGACTTCGTGGAATGATCCTTTCACTGCTGCAGGATGGGATTAAAAATGCATAAGCCAACTTCTACACTGATTCTTCAATTGCATATGCCCACCCTCTTGCTCAAACCTGAAGTTTGAACCTTCCTTTTAAGGCAGGAACTGTGCTGGGCTGCCACAAGGATGACGATGGCCACAGATGGCAAATGATTACAGCAGCGATAATGAAAATATTTCTCATTAGCATGGAATAATTTGACACAGAGTCTCAGTATTTAGAAAGCCACATCCTGCTATTTGCATCCTTGGGCTCTTTGGCTGAGATGCAGGATTTGATGGGTGGGGCAGGATCTGTCAAATGCCAGATTTACCAGGATGGGAAGGGACCTCTACAGCGAGAAACAGGGACCCAGAGCATTACACAGCAACAGTAGACAGAATAATTCAGAGTCTGAGAAGGGCTCAGAAAGCTTCATACACATAATGGACACAGAAACCTTCTTCTGTAAAATTAAGCAGAAAATAAATATGAGGTGGAATTCCAAATAGAGTATTTAAGCTGCCAGTTCCACCTAGAAGTCTCCTGTAAGAGTTAAAGGAAAAATCTCCTGAAGGAAGATGCACAAAAGTGTTTGAAAATGTTTAGCTATCCCTCAAACTTTCTTGAAGTGAGGACAGGCAGCCTTAAGGGTCCAGCTTTCCTGATATGAAAGAGAAAAGCTGCTAAGTATTTCAAGTGTGTCTTGGACCTCATTTAACTTGCAAAGAGAAAAGGTTAATCCTCACAACTTCCTAGTAGGGAACATAATAAAGGAAATAAGTGGTGAATTTAGCAAGCTGGAGTTTCTGTATCCTTCGCTCTAGACATCAAACAACTCGACCACGTTGCGTCAAGTAAAAGAAACAGGAAGGGAGAGATCACACAGCTTGAGTTCCTTGGCTCCAGTAAGGCCAAGGCACTGCTGCTGAGGAGGATGGAAATCCTATATTCTTCCTCTGGGGCAGGAAGTACCTGTAAACATCTCAGAAATATTCTGCTTTAGCATAGTGTAAACAAGAATACATCATATCCACTGCTCCAGACCATGTAGGGAAAAGAATTGGACAACCTTGGATTCAACCTAGATGAGGAGAAGGCAGGGGAACTGAGTCATAGCTTAAAAAAAACAAGATTAAAAAGAACTTTTGGGACTGGACAGGAACTGAGGTTTTAAGTGGGGCAATTCCTAAGGAAGGAAGGACACCTACTACCTATTCCAATAATATTTTGCATTTATGTAACTGCAGTGGCTGCCGTCCAAGGACCTGAAAGTACTAAGGGCTTCCAGTTAACCAGATTTCAAATTCCAGGGAGATTATAAAGCATTATTCTTCATTTTTGCCACATGCCAAAACAGCTCGCCAAGAACCAGTTTTACACTTCCAGTCAACTAAAGACCCCCAGTCAGTATAAAAGGTCTTTTTCCAACAAAAATCAGCTGCTGTGCAGCAGAGTACATCAAGGTGATATTCCCAGACATGCCTTTCCAGATGGATATCATGTGCATGGAGTGTCCATTTGGACTTTCTATGACGACATTTCTCACGTGCTTAACATAAAACACATATGGCTACCCTGAAGACCATGTTCAGAAATTTATGTCTCAACTCCATTTATTGAGATCCATTTGTTGCCTCTTTTCTGAAGCAAGGTCCTGGAGAGCAGACAGCAACTCAAATCACAGTTCTCTGTTTCTCAGCCCAGCTACTGTTCTAAGAGTGGGTGTCATTTATTACAGAATTAAATCTGAATTTTATTTTAGATAGACTACTCAATCAAAGGACCTGAGCTTTGTGTTGGCCACCACTTGTATGAGAGGGACTCAATGAATCTAATGCCTGGCACTGACTACAACAGAGTGGATGGTGGAATAATTCAGGGCAAACTTCCAAAAGTCTGAAGAGGTTCTGCCAGAGGACAGAACTTTGCACCCTTAAAGCAGAACATTCATCGTAATACCTGTACCCAGAACGGCTTTGAGAAGCTCATTTAACCTTCTTCAATTTCCACTTGTGTGAGACAAGAATTGTTCCTGGTCTGAGGAGCAGGATGTGATTTAATGATTGATTGAACATCCCTCTTGTGCATGTCCAGTGGCATTTCAGTGTCTGCCCCCTTGTTTGTTCTAAAGCAGAAACCCATATAGGTACATTACTGCTCTTTGTGCACTTGCTAGAAAAAACTGCCCACACCATAACATGTTTCTAACTTGTAAAGGCTGGAATAGAAACTGAGATTATTTCCAATTCTACAGAGCAGCATGCCAAGTATAAAGCTCAAAGATCTTGACAGCACAGAATAAGGAGAGGTGAGTTGTACGGATTACAGGAAGGCAGGAAGAGGAGTTTGGTGGCAGTGATATTTTGGGGCTGATCCAGCTAACTGTGAGAGAGGATTGATTGATGCATTCCCATAACTATCTAGAGGCAGAGCAGTCCAAAGTAGTGATCACAGCAGCTTGGAGCATAAAGGTTATAGGACAACCTTCTGCTATCATTTGAATCAAGATAATTCTTTTTTCCTAAATCTATTAATGTACAACGGAACTGACAATTAATATAAATATTCAAATAACAATGTCCACCTCTCTGGAAACCCCTCTGTCCAAAGAGATATCAATGCTCAGTAGCAAGTTTTAGGTCAGGCTTCAGAAAAAAAATAGTCTTGTGTAAAAACAGTGATGTTCTGGAGTAAAAGAGAGGAAAGAACCAGTGTTGATGCCAGCAGACCAAGAGAGCCATTTCCTTTATTGAATAGCATTCTGTGGAAGGAGGAAATACAGTGCTATTATTACTCTAATAATTAAATATCTCTGTGCTTCTGTGGAAAAGCATGAATCTCTGTAATGCACCTCCCCCAAAAAGTGCCTGAAAACCATTAATGGAAATCCTCAGGAAACCTAAAGCCAGAGCAATACCTTTGAAATACCAAAAAGCCACAGGAGGTGTCCTAGCATGTCACCTGTAGGTTCTGTAGAGATGTGAGAAACTTTGCTTTTTCATTCCAAGAGTCATTTACAAGTATTTGAAGAGGGTTCAGATAGGAAATCTGAATTAATGATGGATATATTTTCTACAAAACACTCCAAAGTCCCAGCACCTGAAGGCATATAGAAATTAACACTCCCATTACTCATGTGGTGCAGTGGGCTGACCTGGTGTGAGGTTTTTTCCTCCCAAGTGACTGAGGGAAACCTGGTCTTGCTTTATTGCTACACTGGTGGGACTGTGGAAAACCAGTGGAGCAGTACCAGCACCTGAGTGCTTTAGCTTGCACCCGTGCCATGGAACAGAGACCAGAGGGACAACAGGACACAGGTCACAGTCCCTCCCACCCCCAGCTATGCCAACAGCTGGCACCAGCACTGATTCTGGGTGTCAATGAGAAGATGGGGAAAACTCAAGCAAAATCCTGATCTAACTGCAGTAAATTCAAGAGCAGATCCTGGCAATTTCACCTATTGCAACTGCTGCTCCCACTCCATAACCCACACGACACTGAGTGTACTGATGGGACAATGAACTGCAGTCCTCAGGAAAAAAACCCCAAGCCTACATTTAATCAGAGACACATGGCATGTTAATGGATAACTGCAAATTAATTGAAACCATTGCTGCAACAAACTAGGAGCTTAGAAGGCAATATCAGAGAAATGGTTTAGAGCTACTTGTGCTGATTAGGCATCAAAGATCTTAAGCAATGCTGCATATATTGAATGTTCTGTTCTTTGGATAAATTGTTTGATGGGCACTTCAGAAAAGTTAGATGAGTTCAGCAGACAGAAAATTGGCATGGAGACCATGCCATTATAGATCTGCCACTGTTTGGAATATAAAGTAATAAAACCTCTGTCTGTAATTTGCTGCATGAGAACAAAGCAAAAAAAATATCTCTAAATAAGAAAACAGTTTAAAAACACCAAGTTTTTTCATGTTGTTATATATCTCTGATGTAGCAAGTCTGCATCAAATGACCTATAAAATTTAATGTGGGGGAGAATCCTTCCCAAAGAATTAACTGCACAAGCAGATGAAGCCCAATATGAGGAGGAAAGGAAAACAAACAACTTTCAAAGCTGGGTATTTTGTTACATATTTAGCTGGCTATCTATTAAAATAATTGTATGAAAGAGAGTAACGTTCCTGTTTACATTCATATGTTCCTTATAACTCAGCTATGTCAGACAAATCCTCTACCACGTCTATTATGTCAGACAAATCATCACGGATCTGTGCCTGCCCAATGGATGTGCATCAGCATGGTCCCTCAAAGTTCCCTGCCAAATCTCTGGGGGCCTATACCCAGACCTACATTCCCTACAGGGAAACATTTCAAGAGCTCCCTTTTCACATCCCCGTGCCTGATGTGGCTCACCAGAGAAGCAGCAGTGTGGTCCATGTGTGCCATTACAAAGAGAATCCTGCACCCCTGTCTTGGTGTTGTGTTTGCTGAGCACTCACACACACAGCTTGAGAGCAAAGCTGCCATCTAACCCCAAAATATTCAACACGAGATCTACCTACAAACCAATTTCACCAAAAGTACTGAGCAACAACCTTGAGAATCCCGTTCAAAATCCATAAACTCCATTATGCCCTGTACAGGAGATGCAATCTTTCAGGAAACATTGGATTTGCCATCAAAATGCTAGATTTTCATCAGAATTTGTCATCATTCTTGTTCTGAATGTATTTCAGAAAAAGTTGTCAGAAAGAAGCACAGGACCTTCCTTGCCACCATTTTATGGGTAAACCACTCCTCTCCTATCATGGTAAGTGTTAATAAAAGCCTGACTTAGTTGAAAAGGCCTGAAACAGAAGATTGAGAAAGATGCCAGCCCTACCTCTCCACCATTGAGGAAAAAGGGATGAAAGAGCAAAAAAAGGGTGGGAGAGGGATTTGTCTCCTTGCCAATGCAATTGGCAGCTCCATAAATTTGGGATGCCCATTAGCTGCTCTTTACTCCACTTGCTTCAGCCCAAACTGCCTTTGGAGTGCATAGGGGTCAGCAGCACTTGCAATTGTTACCAAGCTGCTTAGAAAAGCTAAACTTTCATGTGTCAGAAAATGGGGGTTTCAAACTGATATTTTTATTCTTTCTTTTGCTGTGTGTTGCAGAAAGAGACTGATTATCTCCCAAAGAAATCATTAATCTTTTGTTTAAAAGTGTTTGCTATTGTTATGTTTCTCTTTTTCGCTTCAAGTGTTTTTCCTCCAAACTTTCACAGGTTTTGGCACTTCTCACCTAAAAATTGCTGCAAACTGAAGAAACAGCCATGTGTTTTGATTTTCCAATTAAAATTGTCCTTTAATTTACTATTTTATCTTCTACTGCAGGTATTTAAATATTTCCTGAGCAACTCAGCAATAATGCATTGGTCTTTTAAAGCTGTACACTGCAACTGGAAACCACACACACACAAATCAAATTACAGTTCAAAGCCAAGCTACACTGGAGAAACTTGTGCTGCAGTCTGGAAAGTGGCACTATACACTTATAAACTAGATTTTTACATGAAATTACATGCTCTGGATACAAATATTGGTGTTAAAGTCCAAAAAACAGCTTTTCAGGGACACACGTGCCTGTGCCAGCCACAGATAGTTCAGCTGCATCCTTCACCTGGTGCCTCTGAAAGAGCACTTAAAGATCCATATCCATACAGGATATGGAACAGGACATTTCCAGAGGGTGCCGAGCATTTCTTACTATAAGTAAATTCATTGAAGCCATTGGGATTGATCAAATGAATAGGGACTACAATCCACAGGACTGCCAGGAGGCAACTGCAAAAACTGAACAGAAGGCTCTGGCCTTCTCCAGCAAAAAATTGCACACCTCCTGACTTGATGGTAAATCCTAAAGGCTTTGTAAAATGAGTTAATCACTACCAACAAAACACATCAAGAGGAAAACTAATATTAACTGACTCACCTTAGACTCATGGAATGTTTAGGGTCAGAAGGAATCTTAAAGCTCATCTCCCCTTCCATCCCACCTGCCATGGGCAGGGAGACCTCCCACTAGACCACATTGCTCAATGCCCCATCCAACCTGGCCTTGAATGCTTCCAGGTATAAACTCCATATTAAAATCCCATACTAGTTCATACTGATTGAATTGGATTTGTTGTAGAAATGTTATGGATGGTGTCAGCTTTACACCATTACAGGCAAAGCATGTCTCCTGCATGTTTTTTATTCCAAAGCCCTTTACAGTGACCTAAGATGTTGGACCTACAGCTCATTATTTTCCCCTGTGTTAGGTCCAAGAAGACATTGATATTCCAATGTATTCATTTGTTCCCATGTGATATCTGATATCTGATCTCTTTGAGTATTCCAATTTGCAGTCCAAAACCACAAAAATAGTTTGGCAGCTAAAATTAATGACTGTTTCTGATTTGGCAAGGTACTTTAACACATGCTCACCTTCAAGTGCATGAATCCCCCATTAATGCAATCATTATTCATTTCACAAAATGAAGCAACTGTTAGCCTGACACTTACGTGCTTTTGTGTAATATTTTGAAACACACCTTCAGTAAATAAGTCATTAGACCTTTTTTAATAAGTTGTGCAAAGCCAGCCTGAAGCTCTGCCTGTTCAGTCTGTAAAAGGTTTGTGTAGTCATTCCCACTAATACTTACATTTATACCAGTGTGAAGTGGCACAAACAGCTCTGTTAAACTTTAAAATATATTGCCTGTTTTCATACAACCTGCAAGACTATAACAGTTAAAAATTCCTGCAGAAAACTAATCAGACACAGTTTAACCTAAATCTCAGAGTCCACTAGAGCATCTCCAGTGTTGATACTACATTGAAGTGAAGGAGGTCACACAAATCTTTCTATGAGGTATGTAAAGCACTCCCTCACTACCTCCATAAAATGGATATCACAGTTTAGAGTGTTGCAACCAAAGCTGGTAAACACGAGTTCAATGCCATGGAGATGTAATGGACTTGCATGCAAAACANGTGAGGTACTTAGGGGACTCCCTCACTACCTCCATAAAATGGATATCACAGTTTAGAGTGTTGCAACCAAAGCTGGTAAACACGAGTTCAATGCCATGGAGATGTAATGGACTTGCATGCAAAACAAAGTGCTGTCCCTCCATGCCATTTGTTTTCTCACTGAAGGAAAAAGCTACTGGGGAAGCAATGATTGTGAGGGTGTGAACAAAAATGAAACAAAGCATGATGGAGTTAATTTAGAAGACTAATTTTGAGCAAAAGAGAATGCGTTGTGTCAGTGTATGCTCTGTATGTGTGGTATTCAAATCATGCAGAAATCTGCCTTGCAAGGAAGGCTAACATCTCTGAAATCCTTCACTGCTGCATCCATATGCATCTCTAGGAAATTCTGTAGTCAGTCCAAATCCCAAGTGTTAAGAAGGAAAAGTTTCTAAGAAGTCAAAAGACCGGGGGGAAATCTCACATTTAATTTACACACTACACACTGTTTGGTAAATAGCAGCTATTGTTTAGAGCAGAATGCAGTCACCATTCATTATATTTTGACTCTACATTCTTCATCGGGAATTCAGGAAGTGGTTCAGACTAAAATATTCCCTTATGTTATTTGACCTGTAAAAACTTGGAGACAGGCCAGATTCTGCAGTCCTTAAACAGACAACACTTCCATTGACTGTGGGATTGGACCTTAAAGTTGACTGGGCTGTAGCCCTGTGCAGCTCAGCTCGGTGGAGTCACTTGGGGCATGGGGTGGTGGCCGTGACACACTGAAAATGAGACCATTGGATTTGGCTGGAGCTGTTATCCATCTGTCCAGAGAAACACTGGGAATTCCCTGCCACAGCCTATACAATGCCTTAGAAACAGAACTAAACTTCATACACAGCTTAACACCTCACGGAATTTTTATTTCAATTATTGTTCATTCCTGTTGTTTCTTCTGATAGAAAGGCATTACTGAGCTGAAGCTAATCCGTAGCTTTTCAATGGATTCCTTGACAGAGCACACTCGGAACAAGATTCCCAGTTAGGTTCACTCCTCTTTATTTAAAGCAGAAGTAGGTATCCAAACACCCTGGGACTCTGGGTTTCAGCACCTTGTATTTGAAGCACTAATGCATTTGAAAATCAAGATGAAGTCCCAGAATGAAGGAGACAATTCTGCTTATAGCTTCGTTCGGTCGTCAAGATTCCATTTCAAACTCTTGTTAAAGTTAGGATCATAGAATGGTTTGGCTGGAAGGGAACTTAAGGATCATCTGGTTAAAATCCCTCTGCTGTGGGCAGGGACACTTTCCACTAGACGAAGCAATAGTTGCTCTCTGCCTGATCCAGCCCAGCCTTGAGCACTTTCAGGGATGGGGCAGCCACAGATTGTCTGGACAACCTGTGCCAGTGCTTCATTCCCCCTCAGAGACAAGCTTTTTTCCCTAACATCTGCTCTAAACCTACTCTCAGGCTGTCCCATGTCCCAGGGTTTCCCTCTTGTCCTGTCACTGCAGCTCCTGAACGAAGGGTCCTTCTCCAGCTTCCTTATAGGACCCCTTAGAAGGCCACTATGAGCTCTCCACACAACCTTCTCTTCTCCAAAAGAAGAAGGGAACTTCAGTTTAAATCTCATCACAAGCCTTGAGGGAGGTGGGCAGAAGCATTTCCCTGGATCATATTGCACGCTTCATCACCCTTATCCTGCTCTGAAAACACTTGGATGCACAGAAAGGGTTAAAACCAAGTAGGATCATGCCATAACCTGCAAGGGAGCAATTCCCGTTGGCCACTCCTTCACACCCACCACCTTTGTTAACTCTTACTAATGTTCTTGGTTAAGAGTGATGTTGAACTTCTCAGAAAACCACAAGACAGCCACCAAATGATTCTTTCACCAGGCATCCTGCTCGCTTTTCCTCCTGAACATCCCAGCTCACATCAAAACACGGCTCATTGATGCTACACTGGAAAATGCACCTTCAGCAAGGACCTCACAGCATGCAACGTGCATCCCATGAACAGAATTAAAGCTCATTTTGTGCATGCAAGAGGGAAGATAATTCATCCTTCTGGATTTCATTGTTAGGGAAGGGATGGGTGCTCCTAGAGCACTTTGGAAAACACCCCTTTGAAGGTATGAACAAATAATTGAGTGTTTTCTACAAATCAGTGCCTGATATTTTTAGGCTGCTGCACTTGATGTTTAGCATTTATCTTTAGAATTTAATCTATCAGATAGGAAATGCTTAGTTTGGCAGAGGCAGGAGGATTACTCAGTGTTAGCTCACTGGTTATATTTCCACAGGCTTTAAGACATTCTTCTTTTTTAGACTTCATATTTTTTTGATAGCAAGTTAATGCATAAAGATTGCTTCAACATTCTTCTACACAATGGAACCAGGTGAGTCTTTGTGTAGCATTTTTTTTTCCTTGGCAACTGCCCTCACTTGTGTCAGGAACACTCTTTGTTCCATGAGGACACTTGCCCTGTAGCACCCTGTGACTCAGAGCACATTCCCTTCTGGAAATGAAAAGAAAAATGGAGTTCTCTTCCATGGTATCAGCAGCAAGTTTTGCAAGAGGCAGGTTTTATTTCCCCTCCCACATCCTTTTTTGATTTTTTTTTTTGTACTGACATTTGTATGATCTTGTGGAATTCTGTAAATATTTTATTACATATTTTATAGGTGGAGTATTTTATATCTTGCAGTCTTTTTGGAAGTGCAGCCATTGAGTTCAGCTTCTCCTGCCCCATGGTTGAGCTGTAACTGCTTCCATCTGTCTAAACCTATGTGCAGTTCACTAATTGTTGACCCCTTAGGTAGGACTTGCTGTTTCTATAGCTTTATTGTTAATCATTAGATTCAGGAAAAATAAACCTCTTTTGACATTACCAATACGGGGTTCCAAGAATGAAGAGAAAAATTCCTCCTGCTTTAATTGCCCTTTGCATTTTTAAAACGCATTCCTTTCGCAATTCAGTAGAAAACTCTTATGGATAGGACTGGTTCACAGAAATGTATATCTAAAGAATTTGCAGGAAAAGTGGATTAAACTACCGCAACTGCAAACAATTCTTAGAAAGATTAATTTTTCCGCAAAATAATGCTGAAAAATTTGTCTGCAAACACTCTTTGCCAGCAAGTTTCATTCACATTTATCTGCATAGATTTCTGCCAGTCATATATTCAGAAAATAAGCCATGTCATTTCAGTAACAAACTGTACTTTCTATCATCCTCCAATTCCACCTTTCCAGGTTTTTTGAAAAATCATATAAACCCCATCTCTCACTGGTTAAATTCTCACAGGGCAAAGACAAGAAATTTGGTGTAAGTGGCTTATGGACTGTGCCACAACTATGAAAAGCTTCACAGAATTTATAAAACAAGGAATATTTTCTTTTAAAAAACTGTAGAGTACATGTGACTTGTTATTTTTCAAGATGTTTTTATAATCTACCATTATTTCTGCATTGCTGGATGTTGGATTTTTTTTTTTCTCCCTCCCAAGATAAATAGCACACAATTCTCTCTGGGTTTTTACATTCATGACATACTACATCAAAATATATCTGGGCTCCAGAAAAACTTATGGACAACGAGGGATAAATATTTCCTTTTTAAAAAATAATTTTTCAAAATGTTTATTTTGAGAATTACCACTTTTCTTCTCACTATTTAAGCCAAGAATTATGATGAAAAAAATCTTTTTCAGTAACTTAAATTAAAAATACTTGTTCTCCTTTTATTTTTTAGCCTGAGCTATAATTCATCTTTCGAAAACAAATTTGCAAAGCAAACAGTCCAGGAAAACAAAATTTACTATATGGAGGGATTTGGGGGTTTGTGAGTGTGGGGTATGTCATTTGCTTTCTTTTTCAGATTTTAGTTTTTTAAAAACTGAAAAAGAATTTTTCAGCAAGTAAAAAGAAATTATATCCATTCATTATCAGAATGTGCAAGAGTTCTAACTAAGGACCAAGATAATAATTGCTCAATGCCTGATTATCTTCCAGGAAAATTCATTATTTCCAATTATGAAATAAGGCTATAAACCAAAAATACTTATTTATGTCTCTTTCCAGGAAGTTGAAACATCCATCAACCCCCTTAGTTACATGGGGGTAACTAAGGCCATCCCTGGAAGTGTTCCAGGCCAGGCTGGATGGGGCTCTGAGCCACCTACTCCAGTGGAACATGTCCCTGCCTATAGCAGAGGAGTTAGAACTGGATGATCCTTAAGGTCCCCTCCAATCCAAGCCATTTTGTGATTTTATTATTTTCACCATGAATAAAAAAGATAAACTATGGAAAGACCAAACACGGTGCAGACATGTCTCACCAGCATGTCCCTTTTCCTTGGGAATGGTACAGAGGTCAAATGGTAGAAACCAAACACAAGGTGTAGAAAAACAGACCTCAAAGGGAGAAAAAAAAACAAACCCCAAAATCTTCAAAATAGCAGCAAAGGATGAACTGGAAAATGAAAGATGTGACAATTTCCTCCTTTCTTTCCCCAGGGTGACAGATAATGCAGTGTTACAGCAAGGGAGGAGCTGGACTGCAGGGCAGAACCCAACTGCAGCAAGGGTTGGCTCTGCCATATGTGAAGGGGGTTATTTCCCAGATGTAATGTGGGTTAAACTAACCCACAGAAGGATCTCAAGAGTGTTGCTGAGCTTAAGAACTTGTCTAGGAAGACTGAATTTGAAGAAAACCTCTGCAGACAAGATATAGTTGGTTTCATCTCAACTGGCATTTTACTCTCCCTCATCAGGTTTAAGCTTTACATAGCAGCTGCATAGAAACCTAAGCTACAAGAGAATATATTAATTTTATCCTTATTAAGTAATGCATAGGTGTGATCTGACACTCACAGAAGGAATTAATAGCAAAATTCACCTTAATCTGTTTTCAGTTCCCAACTATCCCTCTGCACAGGATAAAATCAGAAGTATTCAACTACTGAATATGTGATTATTGTGTGAATAAGAGAATCAGCCTGGCTTTGACACATAGACAGAATATTATATATGAAGTGTGCACTCACAGACACACTCAGAGCTCAAAATAACAGAATAACCTTGCTCCTTCTATAAAAATCCCCGCCACTCCTCTGTTCTGTAATTTCACCTAGGATTTTCATTACAATTGTAAATTGCTTATTTCTAAGAACCAGAGGAAGGTTCAGTGGAATTCCAACTAGGTGTTTGATGTCCACCTCTTGTAGCTAATTTTAAGTTTTCCATCTCTTCTGAGAACCTTTTTTTTTTTTCACTTAAAATATATCACCAGACTCATTAAGGACCTGGGAACAGAATTAAAAGGCAATGACAGGTACAGCTGAGTATGTAACTGCAAATTAATTTCTTCATGTGAATTACAATCATTATGTTTGCAAATGGATTCATTTTCAATGAAAAAAAAATCTGTTCTCATGAGAGAAAAATTCTGCTTCTATGAGATAATTACAGTTTTGGCCTTTCTCTTTTATGGAATTCCCTTTAAAGGCTGCTGATTATACCATGAAGAGCAGCAGCTGGTGAGTATCTTATTTGATTAACAATTCAAGCAAAATTTACATAAAAACTTAGCACACAGGATTACGATTTCCAGAAGATGGATGGAACCCTGCCTGCTGTGTCTGCAGTGTGACTGATTTCAGCCAAAGTCCTTGCTCTGATGTGCCTGTAAGATTGGATAGGGCCAACATTCCCAAACTGTTTTAATGGATATTACTTCTCAATTCGAATTGTCTGCAAACAAAGCAATTAGACACTCATTTGCATATTTGAATTGCCTTAGTGTTTTTGTTTGGTGTTTTAGAGATATGTGGGGTAATGCTTCAATTTATCAATGACGTTTGCAAGGAAAGCAAAACGCAAAGCCAAGATGACAATAAATACGAGGGTTAATATTTTATGTGTGATCTTCCAGCACAAAGCAGTCAAGTTGTAAATAAGACATTTTCTGTTGCAAGGTGTATGAAAAGATATCAACGTTTTCATTACAGCAGTCTGGAGATCTGATTTACACTACAGGGAAGAGACTTTTGAAGCTGCCCACATACAAATGCAAAGAAATGGAAGAAAGAAAAACCAAAGCCTTTAGTTTTCACCTGCAAGTGGAATCAGTGATTGGTTCCAGCTTCAAACCTGTGTAAGGTGAATAACCCCCCTCAGTTTTGCTCTGTTTCCCCACTCAGCTCATCCTGCTGGAAAGTTGTGTGGTCCTGTTTCCCCTACAGCAGAGTCTGACCCACAGGAAGGTGAAAAATGCCATCTTGGCTGCTCCCACAGGCAGATCACAAGGATTCAATTCAAATCACTGGAGCTTTAGGACCAAGCCTTCCAGGTGCCTTGTCAGTGACACAATGTGCCCCATTCCTATCTGAAACATCACCTCCAACATATTTATATCTTTTTTTTTTCCCTTTTTACTGCACTTCATAAATTTCTGTGAAGCTTGCTATGTTCTGTCCTTAAGTTTATCACAAACCCTGGCAGCTTCACCAACTCTGTCTTCCCTCTGTACTTACAACTGGGACTCAGTTTGCCAGGGCCTGCTGAACACAAAGAGTCCCTTCAAAAGGTTTTGTGTGAGGGCTGTTGTCACTGCACCACCAGCTCTAGGCTTGATCTTATCCCTCTGAATTGTACTGACAGCAGGATTGGGCCCCAGATGAGATAGTGTCTCTGACTCAAGTCTGTACTGTGAAAATTCCCACTACTAAAATGCAGCCTTTCTATTTCTTTGTACACAGTCCTCAGCACTTCTCAATACCAGCAGGCAAGAAAATTCCAATGATGCCAGAGGGATCTTTGCTTGTCTGAAGCAGAAGAGAATCCATGGGAATTCTCAGAAGCTTTTTATCTCTTGCTCCCTGCAATTATTTTCTATGCTAGAAACATAATTGAGGAGGAAAAAGGCAGATGACATCAGCTACTGAGTAGAGAAAATATCAAGAAGCAATGACACACACTGTGGAACAGAAAGATACTTCACTGCAGCATGGGCACTAGCCTGGGATCAGAAAACAGCCCTTGCTTCCAAGGTTGGACACAGATTTCCCATACAGCCTTAAGGCTGGACATAGATTTCCCATACATTATATCTCTATTGTAATTTTTCATGACCCCATAGGAAATCTCCAGGATAAAACTCAAGGCTTGCACAGAGGTGTTCACAGAGGACAGCAGTGGAGGCTCCATAAAAACCCCCAGAGTTACAAAGCAAAAATCACATGAGAGAAAGATGTAGGAAAACACAAGCAGTTAGGAATAATTATCCTTTAGAAATAAAAGAAAGGACAGATTGCTTTGCCTGGAGATGTAGGGCCCACCTGCACCCTCCTTGAAAAGTCACTGCTGTAGGAGAGTGCACTTCAATTATCAGGCTGTCACAAAACTCCCTCAGTTTTCCTTTATTCTGAAGGGATGCATTAAAAACAAACATAACCCCCTTTCAAGTGCATTAGGAAAAATGGGTCAAGTGGGACCACGTGCACCTACAGTGGGGACTTCCCCACTCTGAGTTAAATCCACCTGACAGCCTGAATTTAAGCAGAAAACCAAAAAATAAATTATTTTCTTTCTTCCTTCCCCTCTGCTCTCCAAAATCTGGATAAAACAAACTACTTCCCATCAGCAGCAGCTGATTTGGAAACCTGGAATGGCAAACTGCAGCCAAGGTGTTCATGGCCAAGGCCCTGCTGCCAGGGGTCTGAGGACACCCCAGACCCTTCTCCCAGGCCCTTTCCCATCAGCACTGTGAATTCACCACCACCAATCTCCAGGTCTGATTTCATGGACATTTTGGTTGTACTCTGGCTGACTGGGGTTGAATTCTGCCTGTGGATTAGACAGGGAAATTCCTTCATGTGCAAGCACCACACTGGGATGATCTGCTGCAGCTCAGTGTTGTAGGCAATGATGAAAAATTAGGAGTTTTGGTACACAAGTAACCCAAAAAAGAAGGACAAGTCCTGGTTTGTGACCCAGAGTTTTCTACTCTTAGTTTATAGACGTTCTTTCTTTGTTTCTTACGTGAGACTGAGAAAGCTGGGCCCCCCAAGAGTGCATTTTACATTACTTCCTTCAGCTCATAGCAACTTCCCATAAAATATTTTTGATTTAATAAACCATCTTGCTTTATACATTAAAATTCCTCTACCTACAGTAAACGAGACTGTGACAATTAACCAAAACCGCAGAGACCCTAATAAACTATAATAGAAAGGATTTAGAATTTCTTATTTCAACAATTTAGAAAAGCCAACGATACCTTTTCTAGTGGGCACCCTAGGAGAAACTTTAAAAGGGCCACAAAATGCCCTTTAATTGGATATTAAATTTGATTATTCAAAAATTCCCAACACAAAAAGAAAGAGGAACAGAGCACAGAATATGCACATAAACTCTTTAGATAAGCAAATGCCAACACGATGGAATTTCTGTCTGGATCCAAAATGAGGACCAAACTAAGAGTGCAGCACCCAGTAGCTCTGCTGGGGACCTCATTGGAAAGACTACCAAAATGTTTTATATTTAACTAGTAGAAAAATCTGGGCAATTATTGCTGCCAGTACCTTGGGCACTGAGCCTGCAGCCCATGGAGACCCAGAGCTCTGGCTGTCCCAGGCATGAGCTAAAAGAGAAGACTTCCAACAATGTTCCTGGTAAGACATTGAGAAAAATGAGCTCAGGGCTGTGTATTCACAGACCATTTAGTTAACATAGTCTTCATATTTATTTTTGAGACAACTGCTCTGCAAGGTCAAGATTTAGTTCTTTGAATTCTATGCATTATTAGGAAGTCATAATTTTAAAATTCCAAAGATAAAAGGTAGGATTTTGCTGAGGAGGAGGGAAAGGTAGATATAAACACCATGGCTCCAAAATTCCCAGGCATAAATCGTGTAATTTAAATCTCCTAAATCTGTGAGTGAAGCCATACTATGTTTACAGCTGTTGTTCAGAGTGGAGAAACCATTTGGCCCGGGTTTGAACAGCATCTTGCATCTTTAGTCTTGCCTAAAATTTATTATTCATGGACCATGGTTCTTTCCTTTAAGAGCACTTGGCTAGAAAGCTCTGCATTTCACGCATCAATCTCACCCGGATTAGCAAAGAAAACACTTAGCAGTCAAACAATGCCAATCTGTTTGCATACAGAATGATGAAAAAGAAATCCTCCAAATGAGTAAACACATGTGTCGGTTAAGCTGCTCGGGTTAATGTGATATTCCTTCATCCTCCTTGCTTAAAAAATCAGAAGAAAATCTTCTATGATTCATGAAGTAAACCTGGAGGGAAACTGCAACACATCCTACGATTTTGTGTTTTCTTCCCCACCCTTTTTGGGCTGTAGAGAACAGCTGCTCATTGTCTAAAATAGCAACTCCCTTTCCAGTCTTTTTCACGTCAAAAGGAAGGCATCTTATCCGTCCAGTTTTCTGAGCCTAGGGAGGTGTAAACACTCATTTCCTAGTGGGAGCCTTCACACATTTCAGCTCTGTGAACCCTGGCATCCAAAGGCCAGCACAAAATCTTCACATGATTTTCTCTCTCACCTCCTTTAACAAATTTCATCCTGCCTGCAACTCACCTTTCCCTTTCAGCTCACCAGCCTCCACTTGCTGCCTTCTCTCAGGCCACGGAGCCAGAGCTGCTGATGCAAAGGGTGGGGATGGCTTTGGTTTTGTGATACCTTATCAGTGGGCTGATACCGAGGTCTCACAAAAACGTTTCTTAATGGAAAGATAACAACTTGGCAACTTTCTCATGGCACCAGCATTTCACATCAGCCCTTGGTCCAGTGGTACTTCCACAAGTACTTCCCAATCCTATTCATTTTAATGTCACTGCAGAGTTTTTCCAGGACATTTTGTGATTTCCACCTCTGAAGCTGCAGAATCTCCACAGCTCAGTACACTGCTCCAGCTCCTCTACCTCAGCTGGAGGAAAAGCACTACTCAAAATACAACTTAATCTTTTATTTATTGGTTTATGTATTTCAAAATGAGTTGTTTTTTTTTTTTAAACCTGTCAAAATTTAAATCCAAATGGCCCTCTTGGTTTGAAGCCAAGACCCTTTTCCTGATAAAGTAGAGCAAGGAAACTTCTGTAGAAGTGGAAGTGTCTAAAAAGAATTTAGCAGTGGGTCTTGATGATAACAGAGGGCTGACGGGCAGTAACTGCACCAACCCCCAAAGGAAAATAATTGAAGCTTGCATTTTCACCACTACAAAAAGGTTTTGGGTTTTGTTTGATTTTTTGTTCGTTGGTTGGTTTTTTGGGTTTCTTTGAGAAGGAACTTCCTTGAAAAATAAAAAGTGGAAGAGTATCAGTCCAATTTTTTGTTTGGTTGTAATTTAAACCCAAAACCCCCTTTGTTGAAATGAGCAGGCATTTTATAGCAGCACTACCCAAAAGAGAAGAAAACACTCAAATATCCCTGGGATTTGAATACATGGAGATGTGCTTTACACCAACCTGTTGCAAAGCACATGCGAAAATATTCATTACTCTAATTATGGTCCAAATCCTGGAAAAGGCTTTACTGCCCCACATGACTTCTCCCACTGAGTGTGTGGATACCATTCCCAGCAGCCCTAGTTATTACAAGCCAGATTCCAGCCCTCTTTCCCACAGTGCTCACGCTAACACATGGGTAAAGTTGATTTAAACAGGAATCCTTGGAGACTCCAGTGCTACTTGACCTATGCAGCCCTGCTACCACAATGGTTCACTGGGAAAGGTAAAAACTTCCCAAATTCCCACCCAGTGCCTGCTGGCTCACACTCTGCCACCCTCAGCCCAGCTTTAAAATCCTCATTATAATGCCAACACATCTCCACTCCTCTAGGGAGCAAGGTGGGATGCTCAACACAGGAATCTTAGGTCAATCTAAACTCCTGCCATTCCAGAACTTGGAGAAACCATACAGGCACCACCAAAAATCCAACTTGTACACTGGCAACCTATGACAACATTTTCTCTCTAGGCCCAAGTGCCAGTATAGACTAAATACACCCAAACACATTTCTGGGTTTACACCAAATTACAGGCAGCTAAAGATATTTAATAATTAAAGTAGATTAAAACTGCAAGGCTTTAATTATTCAGTGTAGCCATCCCTGTGGCAATTTTCACAATAGATAATAGTGCACTATTCACACAGTTCCCTTGAGTGAAATCCTGCTTTTTGCAGATGCTGAGGTTTTTCATTTGTTTTCTTTTGATTTGGATTCTATGCTTTTGCCATGGAATTCTGGGTTTCTTCTATGTGATAGATGTGTTGTTCTCTAATATTCTGATAGGTCTGTACTTGCTGCAGGTCACAGCAAATTTGCACCAAATCTTAGAAAGCATGAGGCCAAAAATCCTTACAGATCACCCTTCACTACAGTACACTCTGCAAGGGTTTGTTGGGTTTTTTTTCCTTCTGCTATGCTGCATCCTCTATATTGCATGCAAAAGTGCATTTATGTAAATTTTCCAATCTAACAGGCTTCCCATCATGACATTTTCCATTGAAAGATCTTTCCTCTGCTATAAAAATTAGGACTTTCCTTTCATTGCCTGAAATGATTCCATGACTTATCCTAATTCTAGATTTTGCTTCAGCCAAACTCCAAAGCAAATTTACAAGAGTTTTAATTAATATGAAATTAATTAAATCTACTGAGGGGATATTCCCCCTGCAATGTTGCTTTTATTCAGTACATATGTAACAATTCCTTCTTCCCTCTGGATTTATTTTTTCCTACAGATATTCAGCAGGATTTTGCAAGAGAGAACAAAGAGGAAAAAGCTATGAATTATAAATTCATCCCCGTATTTTTAATTCTGAAAATCTGGCATGAAGCAGGTCCTGGGACAGCATCTCACCCCAGGCATCTCTCATTTACCCAGTGAACCCCTTCCTCAGCAGATCACTGTAGGTTTCAGTGACCTTGGTAATATTATAAGGGTCATATTTTCCCATGGATGGATGATTCTGAAACAGTTTCTCCAGTGTGTCAGGCACACTGGCTGTTTTCTGGCATCAGGCATGCGTATCCTCTTGGTTTCTCTTTCTCTTAAACTTATTTATTGTGTCTACCACTAGAGAAATCTCCCTTCCCTGAAATTCAGCATTTTAGCACTTCTCCCTTTTTCCTTCTCCTCATTCCAACTAGAAAAGTGTTAATAAACCACACCAAATGTAGAAATCCCCTTCTCATACTTCTAGTTGTGAATGTAACAGAATGAGTGGAATATCTTTCACTTTTCAAACAGCAGTGTGATGGGCACAGAAGTAAGTTGTTGTTGTTAATCTCAATATTTATAATTTATTTAGAATGCAACAACCAAGCTCAAAACAGAGGGGACTTCTCCTTTCTCACCTCAAAAGTATGTGGAGAAACCTTTAACAGTGAATCCAGAAGGAATCCCAAATTCTCATTAAAAGTACAAGCCCCAAATAAATCTATAGATCATCTAGGACATATAGAAATCCTACTCCACAGAAAAGACTGAACCTGAAGAGGTTTCAAATGGGGGTAGAATTTTTCCTAGAATTGGGTTTTGTGTAGCTTATTGTCAAGCAATATTAATGATAATCATCATTTGCACTGTCGAATGAGTCCAAGGGTGCAGGGGGAAAAGCCCTTTACTAACAAAACCTTACACCAATTAACTTGAGTAAAAGCAATAACTATGACAACCTGGTGCTAAAATAGATAGAGGGGTAAATAATGGTTCACATAAAGGAGCTGTTACATGGCTTAATAAAGCTGTCAATCACATAAATAACTTCCCTATCAAATGTGCATTTAAACATCTCCTTGGGCAAAATGAGAATTTACGTCACTACATTGAAAATACATCTAAAAAGCAGCAAATTTCTAACCCAATATATAGTCTCATTTGCCATTTTGCTTTACAGTCAGTGGGAAATTAAGAACATCAACCCACATTTACAAAGGAATTCTAGTGAGCATATCCAGAGCCTACTGGATTTGAACAGTTTTTGTGAAAACAGAGTATTTTCATTTTTAACATTTTTAGACAGTCAGGCATGATTTATCAAGTGTCAGAAAATTTAATTTGTGAAGGTAACTGCAGCTATCACCACATTTCCTGCAGCCAGTGCTTCTTTCAGAGCATGCATGAAGAACCCCTGATGAAGGTCAAAGACTGTTCACTATTCACATTAATTGCTTCAAACCAGCAACGACTTCAGCTAAGAGCTTTGCAGAGGATTATTAATTCCCTTCAAGAATATAATGTACAGGGAGGTATTGACAACTGGAGCCTAGAAAGTGAGAATGGAAACAACTGCCCATAGGAAAACTATTACTTCAGGGAAAAACTAAATGCATACAGAGAAGTGTTGACCCTTTTCCTTAGTTGACCTCTAAGTTCAAGGGATAATGAGGCAAAAATGAAGAGAGCCATGGACTCAACACGTGAGCACTTTCTTGGAGTTTGGACATTTTGATCTATTCCTTGGGACCAGGCAATCCAGCTAGGAAAAGATGGACATAATATGGGGGTTTTAGGGTTGGTCAAGGTATCTAGAGAATCCTGCCCAGCTGTGGGGTTGTTCACTAGGTGTGAGAAGGGAGAAAAGAGGAAATTCCCATTCACCAAAAAAAAAAGCATGTATGAAAACCAAATGAGTAAGAAACTTGCTGACTCACTACCAAAGCCATTGTGGAATTAATCATCCCTACTCCTTCCCCAGAGGTCAGAAAGAATTCGTTTGCTGTAATATTTTTGGAGTATTTGGAATACCTAGAAACTAAATCAGCTGAAAAACACAGACCTTGACTGGGAAAGTTTGGAAATGGTTTCTAACAGGGACCAAAATAGGCTTTTATGAACAGCTCTGAATTTACTCACGCGTTTTTTCTATGAAGCTGTTATATGAAAATATCTTGACTGTGCATCTGTGGGGAAGCACAGGGATTTGCACAAAAGCAACAAGAAGTCCATCTCCACTGAATCCTGCTGACTTCACCTCTTCAGAGCTACAAGGCAGCTACCCTCCCACACTGGCCTTCCTTTGTGCCCAAAAAATTACTAAAATAAAAAATCAGTAGAGCAGTAAGTACAAGAGCACCTCAGGAAAAAAGGAAAAAAAATAATAGATGTTTTGCAACACTAGTCAGAGAAGAAGTTGCTTCAAACTCCAGATCTGCCTTCCTGCCTCAAACTGTGTTTCTAATTTACCAGAGCACGTGTGCTCTCAAGTACAAGTGTGTGTGCAGCTTAATTGACTTCACATACTTAGAGCTCAGTTCAGATATTTTGCTAGATCAATTCATACAATAAAAATTGCAGAACTAATACCACATGTTATTTAATGCCTATTAAAACATGCTCATGTATTTAAATGTATGTCATAATCTAAGTCTACAGAATTTCTCAAAGAACAAAGGTCACTAAGGTGGACAGTGAGTAGTGTGTGTTTGCAACGGGCTGAAGGACGGAAAACCTCATTTATTTCTCTTCTTACCAATACCTGCCACTGGTCAGTCAGCCCAGTTTCCTCTCACATGCCATCATCACAAGTGAGAACTGGTCCCATTTGACAGAGTATGGCAAAAGGGCAATTGGACTTTAACACCACAGGCTAAACGCCCTCCTGTCACAAATCAGAAACTTATTCTGCCACTGGATGTGAATTATTTATAACATTAAATTTGGAACTTATTTTCATCACCACTGGATCTAGTACTCCTAAAAGAAAACTGTGATAACAATAAATGCTTCTATGCACTGTGTGGGAATGGATTCTAGCATTTGTATGTCAAGTAATGTTAATGCTTAGTACATATGTTTTCCTATTTTTACAGTGTTTTATATGTATCAGGGTGACATTTATGAGGCCAAATTAACACAAGTTGTGGCCTTTTGATGGGATTCAGTTCCCAAAAGGCACACACTTGACTGGTGTTGCTTCAGCCACACATACACTCTCCAAAGTACAAACAATACCCAGAGAAACAAAGGGTTTGAACAATAGATATTCAAGTTCATAGCACATTAAGGTTCCTGTGACACATGGATGTGAAATGATTTGTGTTTACATCGTGGTTCTCCCTTTGAAATAATTTTTATATATGACTCTGAGGTCTGGTCCAAATCCCAGAGAACTCCATGGGAAGATTCCCACTACCTCACTGAGCTCTGCAGCAGGCTCTGCACCACATCCGTATTGTTTTCCACACACACACAGTTTGCACAAGCATGGAACGACAACACATTTGACAAGTCCAACCAGAAATTACATAGAAGTCTGGCTGCATTCTTTAAACCTAGGCCATCATTCCTCAATTTCAAAACTTGCTGAGCAGTTGAGTTTGAGAGAAGGGGATGGAGTGGATCTAAGTATTAAGAGTAAGAAGGAAAACCCTAATTTTGGTGGAGCCAGTGATTCACCACAGAACCCTGTGCAGGTCTTATCTTCCCGTGCCTCCATTTTTCCATCTGCAGAATGGTCACACACACACGGCACCACGAAAGCCAAATGCTGCCTCTGCCCAGCAGTTCTCAAGCCAATACTGTGCCAAACAAAATAAAATAAAATATGCTATCATAAAAAGGAAAACAAATGCCGGAAAGTCAGCCCTTAATTTTCCAGCTGCTCTACCTCTTCTCCTTTCAATTCCTTTTACTTGTACATAAGTGCAGGCAGAGACAGACACACATTACAAAGTAAGTTATTTAGGAAATAAAGAGATCAACTCTCCTTTTCCCAGACACTTATAAAATTACATTGCTACAGCATTTTCTGCGTGTATTTCCTTAAACATGGTGCTTTCCTGAGACAATCCTAGTGAGGATCCAGATCCTTTTCCCAGCCCCAAGTGCAGCAGCTGGCAGAGACAGACACGTGACAAGAGTAAAAGGGAAGAACTTAAAAATAAAGAAAGGTATGTTTTGAGAAAATGCAAAATGATTTAGTGACAGTTCATAGTATTTCCTCCAGGCTAAAACCTCCCTTTTTACTTCACAAAAGCTTCAAGTAGTCTTAAGTCTTACAAAAATAAATAAAACCAAACAATACATAAGATGCCTCTTTGCACCTCTCAGATTAAGTGACCTGAGCCTCCCTTCAGGCCAATTGCACATTACTGCTGGGGAATTGATTTATAAGGGACCCTCCACAGGTATCTGACAGCTGTATAAACTATGGAGATAAAGCAACAATGCATCAGCACAGACTGAAAATCATTTAAGCAGCAGAAGCTTTTAAAATAAATAACCGAAAGCTGAATTTACAATAGAATCATTCAGTTCGTTACAAAGCAGAAGTGTTCTTATTTGCTTTAGAATACCTTTGCTACAAGAAACTAAGCCTTGGTATTCCCTTTATCCCTATTTCTTCTCAGAGTTTCAGGTCCAAAAAATAATGTTATCAGACAGTCTGGAATGTTGCATAAATAAGTCACTAAATGACATAAAATCCAGCGACTGAATGTTAGAACAGAGCATAATTTTTAACATGAATCTTGCTCTCGCTGCATAAATTTGCATTATTTGAAGCTGCAGCCATCCAAAGATCACTAAAGTCAGTAGAGGGACTCTCACTAAATCTCTCATTGGGCTCTGAGAGAACACAAAAACACAAAAGGTTACACAAGCTTTGTCTGGCAGACCGAGGAGGGAATTATTTCTAAGCTGATGGTGCTCTTTTCTCCCACTGACATTAACAGAGGCCTTCACCTTCTGCAGTTACTGTGGCACTTTTACCATCCCCACAAGCCAAACCCATACTGGAGAGCTGAAAACACAGGCATGTTCTTTTGCTATGCTGACACATGTCCAGCTCATATTTCTCCTTTCACACAGTGATCTCTAGAAACTGCAACACTGTTATTTGATTTTAAAGAAATCGAATCAGTTTTAAATCAGTTTCAGAAAACACAGAGGTGCTCTTCAAAACAGTACATGCATATTCAAAATGTTCAGGGTCTTGTGATGCATCTCCACGTATCATAAAAGCAAAGATTATGTATGACTGCATAATGGTTTTTGGCTAATCTACACCATCCCCTCATGGAGTTCAGTGTCTCATTCCAGCTTGGCAGCAATAACTGCACCCTGCTCGTGTGTTTCACTCACAGTTACATGCACACAGGTGGCTTGCAGGGGAGTGACCTCTTTGGGACAGACCCTCAGCACAGAGAACATCAATGTACAGCCACCCTAAGCTTGCCCAAGCCAGCCCCACTGTTCCTTGGCCTTTTACTCCCCTAGCAGTAAGATCCTTGTCAGTGATGCCTGGGGAAGCCAACAATTCCTCGTGCTGCTTACAGAGGGGTAATATTTTCCAGTTGCCATGTCGGCAAGCTCCAGGCATTTAGCTGTGAGCAAAATCACATTTTAACTATATAAAACGAGGTTGATGAGGTAATATAAAACATTACAGTGGCGCCCAATAGAGTCCCCCAGGTCAGTAATATGCAATTTAAAGTGTTCTGAAATAACAAACAGATTCTACGTACAATAGATTCTAATGACTCTTAAAAATGCCCTCATCACTGAGTTAATTTTGAAGAATCAGGTATTAATAACAACTTCTTAAAGTCCTAGAAATATTTTTTCTTAAATTAGCAGGTTCACAGCCAAATGCAGTAGTTGATACATTCGTCTCTTTAAGATGTTGTTTCCTCATTATATCATTGCAGAGAATATAAATCCAACAACTTCTCCCTGGAGGAGCAGAGATTCCAGGTCCTGCCTCTAGCACAACCATTGCCCAAAGAGGTCCCACCTGCAATTCCACTGCCACTGCTCAGGTGTGTTGGGACAGCAGGCAAGGAGCAGGGAGCTCCTGCTCTGCGTGTCCCAGCCACCTCCTGCTCAGGGATCAGCCTCATGGCACACAGCCAGACCTGCTGATCTGCTGCTTGCAGCATTTGCTCCACCTGCCAAAGATTCTCCTTTTGCTCCCCACATCCACAGCTTAACCACCCAAGTCTAAGAGAGAATCAAGCTCCTCTGTACTCAGGAGAGAAAAACTGATGTCATTAAAAGGCTGCAAAGGTTGTCACCCCTCTACAGCGACTGCAAAAAAAAGCTGAAACATTTAATTTAGTCTAGATGCCTAATTCTTAAATTCCGACGTTTGGGTGGCATTTAACTGCTCATAGTGTGGTGTTCCAAGTCTTTAATGCTACAACACTATTTGCATTTCCTAGCAAAAGGCAGAGTCTAATTGGAATTGCTGAAATGAAGCCCTGGAACAGCATTAATCAAGCCTATGCACATCTGACAACTGCAGAAGTCAAGGGTCCTGAATTATCCTTCCCCTTTCAGGTTTTGGCTCTTTTAGATTCATTTACACATTGTTTTGCAATTTTCCTTGAAAAACAGTGGTTTTATTTCAAGTCATAACTGCAAATGGAGATTCAACACTCTTGTACCTGGAGTTGGAATAAATCCAGACTCCATGGTACCAGTAATAAACCCCTAAGTCAAGAACATGTTCAGGAGTCAGAGCACAAAAGTCTGCACTATCACAGTGACAGAGCTGCTGCTTTCCTCAGAGCCTGAGGAAAACCTGTAGGGAGCACAATGGATAATTCGGGGTCCAGGATAACATTTCTCTTCCTTACCCTCTAATGGAAAAGAACACACTGCACAGAGCTGGCTTCTGTTGCTTGCTATTCCCAAAATGCCTACAGAGATTAGGCCATAGTATTTATTACATTTTTCAAACCTGGCAGCAGAATAAGTGAAACATTCCGAATGAGGAATAATTTTCAATATGTTTTATCCTAAAATGGATATTATATTTACATCACCAGGTATTTTTATATTATAACTATAAAATAATATGGTGTGTTCAGAAACATGAAAGCAATAACTATTCAAATTTTCCTGCTCCTCCACATCACAAAAAGCTGACATAACTGCATTCCAACGAAGTCTCATGGCACTGCAGTGATATTCCTTTGCTTTCTTCACAAAGTATGTTCAGTATTTTTTCCAGTTTCTTAAATCTTGGTTATCTGAACTTGCCATTATTTATGCAGTAAAAGTTCTAATTTCATGATGTCCTGCATCTTGTTATCTTTCAATGCATACATAAATGTACAGATTTCCTCTGTGTTCCTCCAGTCAAGTATTCTCCAAAGTGTAAAACAAAGTTGTAACTTAAAACAAGTGGAATATCCCTGATTTAGTAAGGCAGGAATGGGGTGTTAGTCCTCAAACTGCTGCTACCCTTTAACCACCAAAAACACACCACAAAACATTACTTGCCGTGAAGTAAGAAAGAAGAATTCCTTCCGTAAAATTTAATGAGTGTAATGTTTCTATGCTTTATAGGGCACAGGGTGTGAAAAACAGCTCAGTTTTAGCCCTGATGACATTTTCATATAGGTGAAAGTAAAAATAGAGAGAGACTTGACATCCTGACATAAAAGAGGCGCAGTGTTATGTTGCAAGGGTACCACGTACAAGTTTGGAGTGAAAGCACAACATCTGATTCTGGTTCTAGACACGTAACGACACAAAGAGAAATTCAGGCATGTTTTCTCTTCACAGCTAATAGAAAATAAAGTGATTGGAGAATGATGAGGATATAAGATTCTGGGGTTGGAAAGAAATGGAAGTTATCCCAAAAATATTAAGACCAAAACATCTTTCTGCATAGTTCTAGAAAATACCAGTCTGAAGTCAATGATTCCAATGTGTTCTATCAGTTGTTTGACATCAGAATATGTCAAGTTAGAATCCCTAGTGTTAAATAAGAGAAACAAGGGAATAGAATTGACCAGGAAAATGGCAGGATGTGCAGAGATACTATGGTAGCACTTAACTTTCTACAAGGAAATCTAACAAGTAAATTAAATACATAAAGCAGTAGAAAACATACTTTTTACAAGGTGACAAAAAAAATCCTACATATATCAAAATTAATTTCTTCTCAATTTTTTTATAATCAACCTTGTTATGGAATTAAACAGAAAGTGTTTGCCTTGATAGATTCTTGTCTCAAAATGACCATATTCTCAGTAAAAAAGTGATTTTAGTGAAGTCTCACTTTCTTCCAGAAACTCTATTATGTATCTTTATGGTCAACCCTACATTTAAGTTTAAAAAAATTACTATTCTGCTACGTGAATGATCTCAAACCCTTCAGCAAAGGCTTAAAGGCAAACAGGTTTAGTTCCAATCAATCACCAGATTTTTCACTTGATGTTTTACAGGACTCAAATCTACAGAACTTAGAAGAAAAATTAAAAATCATAAGACACAAAACCCTGCACAGATCAAAAAGACTGTAAGGCAAAAGATACCAAATTTTAAGTACTAGTTCAGAACCTGAAGATCTTGACCACAGAGCAGTAGAGAGCTTGCACACACTATCACAGCTCTGCAATGTTGCAGCCCCTCTATCCTTTCCCAGCTTAGTGGCTCCCACAATATCCCAGGAAAAGGCAGCGTGACACTTGACTCCTACCAGCAGCTATTTTTATCTGCTTCCCTGATCCCAAGGAATGTTTTTACCATGGAGGATCACTGTATTTTCACAGCTATGGCGTTATGGTAGATTAGTCTGAATCTCTTCCCCAGCCTTCAGATGACACAGCTCCATCCCAGCAGCTGACCTCCCACTGCGCAGGATTGTGGTTTTTTCAGTTTTGAAGTTGTTCGGATTTTTTCAAACCATTCTACCTTTACCAGAGGGATTTACTTCTTCAATGACAGTGAAAGGTCTATTTACCCTCTATAGGATAATTAATTATTGAATAAAATAAAGCACAGTCATCATGGAATGAGGAGACAATTTCTAATACAATCCAAATCCTCATTTCAAGCTTATTTTCCAGTACACATAGAACATAGACTTATACCTGGATGACTTCAAGGCTTGACCTGCTCCCCACCACCAAAAGAGCACCAGCTCACATCAGGGACCACAACAACACTCTCAAAAGGAGATCTTTTTCAACCTAGTTGATTTTGTGATTCTGTGAACATCATTGGCAATTATTTGATGAGTTCATTTGAGCATCTAATTACAACCCTTCCATAGGGGTAGCAAAAGCAGGCCCATAAAATACAGATAACACCTCAGCCTGCTGGGCTAAGACTCAACAGAGCAGATAAGGATTTTTCCATGGGTTTCCAAGTGTTTCAGACCTGTCCTGGGCAGCATTGCTTGAGCAGATACTTATGACAGATATATTGAGTCTGTTAATAGAGAATCAGAGCAGCACAAGAGCAGGGGCATTTTGCAATTTTGCATTTGCTGTCATGTCTCTGACTTGAATCATAAACCTTTATTACTCCAGCATTTTTTTTTCACCAGCTTGGAGGAATGTAGTGCAGGAGATGAAAACCTTCCCTGGATTTTGCAATGTCTGCACTTTCTCAAACATGGTTAAAAATTTACATGACATTAGCAGCAGCAGAGCAAATGGAAGAATTGCTTTTTGCCTTTATAAAGTGATTGGAATTAATGGATTTTTAAAAATTTATTTTGATTTTTTTTTCCATTTTAAAGAAGGTAATTCATTGCTACATCAGTATTTTAAAAAGACTCTTCCATTCTCTTTTAGCTTTTACCATGGCTATGGCCCTTCCCAAAACACACAGAGTGACATTGTCTGAAAAGAATATCTCAAATTCCATCATTCATGCTCCCGTTTTTTTTTATTTATGGGGATGGCTTTGGGCCTGATGCTCTCTTCCATCACATTACTCTGTCCCAGTTTTATTTGAACTTTGAGTGCATACACTATGATTTTTATAGACTAAAGAAAATTTATTATTTATGGGAAGAGTTGCATGCCTGATGAAATACTCCCATACACTACTGCCCCAGTTATTTAAATTTTTACTGTGTGTAACTATGATTACATAGACTAAAGAAATAATAATTTTAAAAAGCCCAAAAAACTCTGCATTTGTACTAGAAAGAAGTTTACCATGGTCTTTAGTTACTTAAGGATGTCATTCCATTTCTGAGGTACACTGCCAGTTCAAAGATAGTGATGCTCAGATTGAGCAAGAGCTACTGCAGAAGAAATTTGGGTTGGTTTTTTTTTTTTACTTTGAGGCATTTTCTCCATTTCAACCACTGGTACAGATTATTCTTCTCTTGCTGGAAGTCTGTATGCAAATACCATCTTTGGACTTAGGTCCAGGAAAGCTCACAATAAAATTTCACAGGATTTTAAATTTGGCTTTGTCAGCTCACTACTGTAACAGCACAGATCAACTTGAACTCTAATTCTTCTTCTTCTATTCCACTGGAAGCATTCAGATTCAACATCCAAGATTAAAATTATCAGATGCATTAAAATACAACTTAAAGGCAGGCAGAATACTAGAACAACAAAGCAAAACCCAGAAATGCATCCAAAAGCTCAGGGCCTTGGTTCTTCCCTACATCCATCTTGCTCCTTAGCACTTTTCCTCCCAAGCTGGCCCAATACAGGAATTTTCCTGAGCTAGACTGGGCAGGGAAAGAGTATCAACCTTATCAACAGCTGGCAAACAACATCAGGGATGTGGAAAGAGCAAGCAGAGCTGCATAGAGCACAGCCTGCAGACACAGGGAGCCCAGGACAAAACTCTTAACTACAACAACATGACCTCAGTGATGACATGGAGCCCTGAAATATTTACAGTGATCAAAATTAACCTCAGAATATTGAATAGAAGAGCTCTTCTGAGAAAGATGTGATATGTAAGTGTAAAAGAATATCACAACATACCCTAGAAAGGTATTAAGATGAAGTATTTTATGAAGATGTTGTTGCAAAGTTTACCGCACTTTTGTGGTGTTCTTCAGAAGAAAAGAACAAAAACAAGTGGTAAATTTAGAGTATATTTACTTTCAATAATAAAAGATAGTTGGGAGGCTTTAATAAATAAAAATGAACTTTTGATGAAACAAGGAACATTAAAGTACCCAACACTTTCNAAAAAACACAAACAAGTGGCAAATTTAAGTACTTCTACTTTCAAGAGTAAAAGATAGTTGGGAGGTTTTAATAAATAAAAATGAACTTTTGATGAAACAAGGAACATGAAAGTACCCAACACTTTCATAGAGAATTAAGAGAAAAAATTCCACCCTCATTCTTGCATTTTATAAACCTTGTCACAATAGGAAACAAACATAAGGAAAAAAAGGAGAAATAGATCCCATGCTTGGAAAACTGAGACTTCAAACATAAAAAGAGTCAATATTGCACAAATAATCCAAATGTATAGGATATACCTTCTGTGACCTTGAGCAGTGGAAATTAGTTACCTAATTTCAGGGAATTTCAAGCCTCCAACTGTGAAATGTGAAATGAACCTGAGATGTTTTGATTCTGGTCCTTTTTGATTTTCTGGCAGGAAGACTCAAAGTCTGTAATATTGTCAGTCAGCATCAGAAATAAGGAAGAGAGCTGCAAGAAATTCAGCTCCTATTGCCCCATCACTATTTGAAGGTAATTCCTAAAACTACAGCTATTTTCCATGTGACTGTCCTAACTACTATTGGATTTATTGTTTGTCCTAATTACATTTTATTATGCCTTTGTGGCTTTGTGTCACTTTTACAGCTATATTTCAAAGCACCTTGAGACGTGCAATGTGATCCATACATCAATTAGTAGTAGTAGTTGTGGTAAAAACATCATTATTTTGATGTGGCTTCTGATTAATCTGCAAATTAGGACCTAAATCGTTAAATGTTTGATGTTTGTGTCTGGTAACTACATAGTTTCATACTATGTTCCTGCTTAATGACAAATTCTTTTAGGAGGGGTTAAAGTTTTCTATATGAGGGGCTGAATATTTGTGAGCACATTCATGACTCAGAATTTCCTGGAATCACAATACACTGAATTTCTTTGAAAAATATGTAACATGATCATTACAAGAAAAAAAAAAAATAAACACTAAAGGGAGACCCTTGAAGGTATCCCATAAAGAAGTAGCAAGAAGTTATTAAAAACACCATTTGTATATTGCTTGCACTACCATCATTTGCTCCCATGTTTTGAATGCATTCCAGATTTCCCAATGTGCTAAAGTATTTCTCTTCTGCTATGTACTCGCTGCTCCCTGAATGCTGGGCAGATTACAGGGTGATTGATGATGAACAGAAGTTGCTTTGCTTCTCTTGGAATATTCTGTCTTAAAGGATTCTCTTTTGTCTCCCTCATGAACAATGAATGTGGTCTCTTAACATCTATTTTACATACTTACAAAAAATTAATCATGAGGACGTAGTAAATAACTCAGTAATTCCATACAGCACTATACTTGAGTTCCAGTATAGCTGGGAAGGACATTTGACCCACAGAACTTCACTGCAGAGTTCTGTAAAGATCCCTCAATATCCCACTTGAGCTCAAGAAAATGCTACCTGTATCTTCCACAGACTAAATGAAAAACCCCAAATGCAGCAAAGTGAGCACTGACTGAGCCCAGATTAAACCCTCATTCTCCACTTGGGGCTACCAGCAAAATATTCTCTCACACAAAGCATTGTACTCACAGCAAGGCTGCTGCCATGCAGACAAAGATGGCAATTCACCCTGGAAGATCTGCTGATGTCACAAGGGTTTGTGATGTCACCGAGCCCTTTTTTTTTGTCAATGTGGCTTTGTATTCTCTCTGCTCTCAAGCTTTTGACAGATATATCATCTCTAGATCTGAAGCTGCAATTAACCCTCACTTTTCTCAAGTGCAGTCATCAGAAAACAGGCTGAGGAAGCTGGGGGTGTTCAGCCTGGAAGTGAAGGTTGCGTGCAAACCTCACAGCACTTTCCAGTACCTCACAGGGTCCTACCAGGAAGCTGGAAAGGGACCCTTTCACCAGGATCTGTAGGGATGGGACAAAGGGATTGTGTTCAAACTGACACAGAGTAGATGTAGATTAGATATGAGGAAGAAATTCCTCCCTGTGAGGGGGCTGAGGCCCTGGCACAGGTTGCCCAGGGAAGCTGTGGATGCCCCATCCCTGGAAGTGTTCAAGGCCAGGCTGGATGGAGCTCTGAGCAGCCTGGTGTAGTGGGAGGTGTCCCTGTCCATGACAGTGGGGGGTTCAAATGAGATGGTCTTCAGGGAACCTTTCAAACGATTAATGGATTCTGTAGTTTGAAAACTGTGCAGAAAGTGATTTTTGACAGTTCCTTAAGTTACACTGTATCAAGGCCCTATCAGTTAAACTGATGTTGTGTGTCTCTCCCACACCTGCACAGGGATGACTCCTGGAACCCAGGGATGCATCAAAATATACAGAATCAGCTTTCCTCCCACCTCACTATCATTCACCCCAAAGGCTAAAAACACTGCCCAAAATCAGATCCAGCCTTCAACACAAAGGAGCTGAGATTCCTCCACACCAAGTGGACACACTGAAACCTCTCCAGGCCACGCAGGACCTGGCTGAACCTCTGGGCACAGATGTGAGGAGCAGCATTGGGCTGAGAGCTTTGTTTTGGCTGTTTAGGGCTTTTTAACAAGTCATACTAATACTGCTTTCTTTGCAAATGTTTTCCAGTGATCCTGGCTGCTTCCCAGACTCCAGTGAGGATGTCTCTGAAGTCAGCTGCAGTCTCTGAAGTGTGCTACAAGTATCTTATTGCAGAATTTTAAATGCCTACTAAGTGAATGCAGTTGCCTTATTTGTGAAAGGTGGTGCCAGAAGTATTATTACATTTCAGATTCTTTTCCCTGGATAATGGTGGAAAATTCTGTTTTAAATCCATCCAACGCAGCAGTTAGACAGAGGAATGTCCGGGTTTTTGTTTTGTGCTCCTTTTTAATTCCGACTGTTACATTCCTCTGCTTTCACCTTCCCCCTTTTAAACCACCTATCAAAAATCACATGATAGTGGGTCACATGCATAAAAACCCAGAGGTTTTAGACATACTGATAATAATGTTTATCAGAAGAACTAACTCCAGGCACATTTGGCATGTGTGTTATGAACGCTTAAAATAAACCTTGTCTAGCAGGTATTCTGGTCTATTACTTCTACAATAGCACCAAAAAGTGATAGAAATAACTCGCTGGTTGCAAAGCTTCTAATGATTAATTTCTATATCATAAAAATATGAAAATGGAATGGGTAGAACCCTAAGAGGAAAAGAACCCATCTTGGGGAGGTTGAAATCCAAACAACATAGAGAAGTCCCTTTCTCCAAGAAAAAGGAATAAGAATCCTGTGGATAGTTGTGTGCAGCAGCGTTATTCCAGTGCCAATGTATGTTGGATGTCAGTTTGAAAGGGGCTTCAGCCTGATTGCCACAGTTCAGGAACAGCATGTGCTCTCTATTCCTCACAGAAATGCCTCGCTCTTCCAGATATTCACCTACATTCTGGCTCCGTGTGAAGCTGGTTCATCAAGTCTTGTCTTCTCCAATATTATCTGGTTTTTAAGTGCCTGGTATATGAGAGGCAGGAGGGGCAATCGGAGCGTTTTGCATAGTAAGTTCACTCAGCATGCTATTAATAATATTGAGAACTCTTAGTACAGGTCCAAAATAATTTAGGCTCCCTTCCATTTGAAGCCACAAGACAATAAGAGGAGGCTCCAAGAGAGGTGTGGATCACCCACAAGAGGTCTGAAGAGCAACATGCATTTTTACTGGAAGTCTGCTAACTAGCCAAAACCTTTGGAACGCCATGACACCAATCTGGCAAAGTGATCTCCCTCTCTGTTTTATTGAAAACATCTTAGACAGCATAATAAAAAATTGCACTTCATTTCCATAATTTTAGGCTTGTCTTTCTGCTGGCCTGAAGTCTGTCAGAATAGTGAAGATTAGGAAATGCAATGGAGCTTGACAGATTTCATTTGATCAAAACACAAGAGAGTGAGAAAGAAGAAAATTGGGGGGAAAAAAAAATCTATCAAGAAGTCTGGGATGGGATTTTCCCCTCCAGTGATGTATTTATAGCCCCTAAATAAGGATCTAATCCAAAGTCAACTGAAATCAATAGGGAGACTTATTGACTTCAGTGAGTATTGGATCAGACCCTAAAAGCAGAGCTTCCAAGCTACAGAAAGTATTTTGAGACATGTTGTACTAGAAATTATCACCAAGAATGTGAAATAACAACCCAGTCATATTTTGGGTGGCTTGTTGGTGACCAGAACAGATAAAACAAAAAGCTCTTCAAGGAGGTATAGCTCAGGGATTGTGGGGCAAAGCTTGGCATCTGTTGTAAGGTCCAGGTAGTTAAGTTCTCATTTTGGTGGGTTTTTTTTCTCTTGGGCTTTCAAGCAGGGCCAAGGTCAGAAATGTCTCCAAACACTTCAGATGTTTAATGTCACATGAATTAAAAAGCATCTCAAGGCCACTGCCCATACTAAGCATGGGTGCTCCTTTTCTGTTAAACACAATCTTTTATTCAACTCATCAGCAAGAGCTAACAAGACCTCTAGAAAGTCTGCCAGAAGCCTGTTAACCCAGCAAGCACACGGTTTTGAAATATCCACCACCCAGAAGTTTAAGACGCTTTAGAAAAACACCACAGTCAAATAAAAATATGGAGAAACCCAAGCAGAGAAAGTGAGCTGGGGACTAGCTCCTCCATACCAGCTGAGGATTTGGTCTGCTTGCATCCAAGCAGCTGAAAGCTGACAAGGATCAACAAGCCCCTAAGAGAGCTGATACAAAGCCTGCCTGAGGGAGCTTGTCCCCAAGGAGCTCTCTTGCCATGAAAGGTGACTGCTGGGTGGTATGAGGAGATCCACAGCTAAAGCTCCTATCAGTTGGAGTAATGAAGATATGAGCAGATGAGTGGGGAAAGAGTAGAGAAGAAATGGATTTGCTTTACTGGCAGACTTGCAAGTTAGTTTGTGGTTATCTCCTTCACCAAGAATCTTTAGTTTATTTGAGTATTAGGACATGGTTCTAATCTAGGTGACCATCAGCCTGATAACAGCTGTGGTGAGAACATCTAGCAGTTCTGACACATCAAAATCTCCTAGAATCACTTCAGAGATATGAAAACCATAGACTTTTAATATGTTTTCATACTTGACTTATGCTTCCTAAACACAGAATGTGGTTGCAGAAATACCTGCTCCAGGTACTCCTAAATGGAGAACACCTTATTTTCATCTGTGACCTTCAGAAGGCCGAGGACCTCTCCCCTATGAGGACAGGCTGAGAAAGTTTGAGATGCTCAGCCTGGAGAGATGTTAGATCACCTTCCAGTACCTAAAAGGGCATTAAGAGGTATGGAAAAGGACTTTTTACAAGGACATGGAGTCATAGGACAGGGGGGAATGGCTTCAGACTGGCACAACAGTGGGGTTTAGATTAGATATTAGGAAGAAATGCTTTACTGGAAGGATGGTGGAACACTAGAACAGTTTGCCCAGGGAAGCTGCAGATGTCCCATCCCTGGAAACAAAGGTTGGGTGGAGCTCTGAGCAACCTGAACCAGCTGAAGACATCCTCATGACCAAAAACCAAGACGAAATTGCATAAGCACATAGGGCCCTGAAACCAAATTCCTTTAGGGGTCTCTTCTTCATTGTATCCTAATTAAATTCTCCTGGAGCTCAAGAGACTTCTGACTACAGAAAACTCCAGCATCTTTCATGTTCCTGCAGAGCCTTCTAAAACAGAAGAAACCTGCTCACCTGATATCATTGGTAGGTCAGTTATTTGGCAGTCAGGAGGTTCTGACAGCCCAACCAGTGCTACAAACCCTGGCAAACAATATTGTGTTAGTAATTACCAGAATATATTGCCAGAACATAGCTGGAAGCAAAGGAGACTGGAAAGTCTACAGTCTTTGTGGCCGGATCACGAGGCATGAAAGCTTTTTGTATGGATTCTCTCAGTTAGGCTCATGCCAAAGGAAGCCTTTGGATCTTCAAATATTTTTGGAGGGTGGGGGAGAAGATAAATGGAATGTCATCCAAGGTATTTCAGAAATATCAGAGAGGACCAAGGCTTTTTTTCCTGCTGAATGTTGTAACGTTATCAAGTCAGAAGTTGTCTTTCCAAACAGTTGAAGAAAGGCTGAGAAACAGAAACAATTTTTTTAAAAGCAGGTAACAATTACCAGAAGTAATCTTGACATAAAAATTATCAATAACTTCTCAATGTGTAGGTACAATATTTTACCCATTGTTTTATCAAATCCAGTTGGGATAGACAAGACATTTTTTCTTAGAACAGCAGGAAAAACCAAAGCATTAAATGTTGAGAGCCAATATCAACATCAGAAAGCAAATCACTGGGATTACTGATACCAGCACTAGGAATCAGCATATGGCAGGCAACTGCTGGGATCTAAAACTGTTTAACACACAAATTAGTCCAAATTTCATAGCAAGAAGCTGAAGATCAGCCAGACATTCTGCATTTCAGCTGCAAGGACTTCAAGGCTTCAAATTCAGATTAATGTACTTGTAGTGTAAGTAAGTAGTCAAATCTGTAATTATTTTCCAACCCCTGGGAAAACAAGTCAATCAGAACTTTCAATGGAAGGCAAACATCATCCTCAGCATCATTGATGATAAAGAAGTACCTAATATGGTGATCAGCATCTATATTACACTTCCAGTCTGATATTTCCTCCTATCCCCAAATATCAGAGTGCTCCATGAAAGAAGGGGTAACCATCCCTGTCTAGTCACATCTGCAGAAGCTGAAGTGGCACCTGGCAGTTGGGTTCCTGCTTTCTGCCCTGCAGAACACAAATGTTCCCTTGCCCTCCTTCCAGACATCCCCTGGCCCCTGCCACAAAGGAGAGGCTGAAAAAATAAACCCAATCTGGTTGGCTGATAAAGAACACAAATGCATTCACGTCTAAATACAGAACGGCACTCATGCCTGAAGAGTTTAAGTAGCATGCGAGGCAAATATTGCCGAGTTCATGGGAAAGGAGAAAAACAAAAGGTAGCCAGATGCCTTAGACAACCTGAAGAACAACTGTCCCAAGACACCGAGACAGATGGCACAGAAATCTTACAGCAACAAGAAGCAAAGAAGTCACCTCTACATCTCCAGAGGAGCAGCCTCCACTCCTTCCAGAATTCTGAATTAATAATCTCAAAAGCCAATTAAGAATAACATGAGGTACAACTTCTGCACTTCTGTAACATCTTAGAAAAAAATTCATATTCTGGGGAGAATTTTCTCATAGAATAATCAGTTAAAAACCATCACTTTTTCAGAAAAATGAAGCGCCTTCGAAGAAGTCACAGGCAATATTAGAAATGTAAACATATCAGACATTCCTCTAAGGACCATCAAACTATCAAATAAATAAGGAGCAGAATAGAAAAGAGCTGATACTGTTGAACAGTGGAAACTTTCCCTAAGAAAGGAGCTTGAAGAGGTAAAAAAAGACCACTGTAAAAACCCAGATGTTATGAGTTCAAGCTAATCAGAGTTTTTCTTCTAGGAATGGAGTTGCACATCATCTAAATTCCCAGCACAAATCCTGCAAACTTTGGCTTTTTAATATATTAAAGCTCTCTTTAAAAAAAAAAAAAATCAAAGAATAAATATGGATGAACTTGGAATTATCATTTGCTTAGATTTTCCATGAGTTTCTCACATGAGCCTTCTGAGGAAAATAACCAAGGAGACTGTCATCCTTTTCACACACACTCGCAAAATAAAAAGGAAAGTTATAACGAAAAACTGCTCCTCAAAATGAAAAAAAAAAGTAACTGCAGCACAATTAAGGATCACTCACTATAAAATAGCAAGGGGAAATCCTCTTTATTTCACACATCTCATGGTGTAAGCCACATGTAAATTAATTAAAAATAGAATTGAGTGGAAAGAGAGGCAGGAAAGAATAACCATAGGAGATGGACACAAAAAGATAGATAAATTCAGTGGAAAACAAAATTTGGATAGGTGGATGGCCATATATGTGTAGGTCCACACTTAGCCTACCTTTGCAGAGACCTTTCTAACCCTAACTCAATACACAAGAAAAGTATACTTTTGTTTGGGAGTTGAATCACTTCTAGGGTCAAGGACAAGAAAATTAAGCCAACTATGGGCTGGAATTATAGAAAAAAAATAAAGACTCTGATCTCAAACCGGTCTTTACTGTTCTGATAAACAATTCAAGTCATGCAGCAGAAAACCTCAAGATCCACAGGATTTGCTCATCCTTTGCATTGGACCAGTGGCCCAGGATAAATTTAGAAGCAGGCTGCCCTCAGCTGCCACATCATGTCTGGGGGGTGAGATAGTCTCAGGACCTTTAAATCTCAATATCTCTGGAGCAGACCACAGATCAGCTACATTCCAGGTGGATCAGATGCTTCTTTACAGAAACCTTGACACCTGCAACAACCTCTTGTGGGTCAGCACTGTCTCCCTTTGGCCATCACACCACAGAAGAGAGAAATGAACAGAGACTCCCACTGTAAATATCCTTTTTTCCTATATTATGACAAAGCCTTGAAAACATGACTTGCAAACCCTATTCAAATGAGCCAGCCATCATCTGGGGAGCTCTCATAGATCAGGTGCAGAATTAAACAGCTTTGATAATATCCTAGGGAGCAAATTATTAATACATTATCACAGCTTGATAAATGAAATCAACAAGTCAGATGCTGGGGTGCAGGAGGCACCAACCTGCAGGAGTTTTCCCTCTCTTACACCTGTTGAAGACTTGCTACATTACAATGAACATTTTCACCTGGCACAGCAGGACTTTGCTGTTGCCCTTCACAGGCTTAATGGAATTTATCCGTGTTCAACAAAACTTTCTCAAATTCTTCTTTCCTCACAATTCTTCCATGTGATTCTGCTCCCTCTGCCTGACAAGAAATACACACTTGTCTCATTTGTTCCATATAATGATGGAAATTAGATAATGTCTGTACCCAGACATACAGGTCCAGAGAATATTTTTTGGTTTGAGGAGGGTGGAAGTGAAGAATTTTTTATTTGAAGAGTTTTTATTCCCAGAAAAATTTTTACCTGCCATCAAGATATATTCCTAGTGTCCAGCTGTTTCTTCTTCCCTATGAATATTTGGCTTTATGTGAATTATTGACTTTATTTTCAGACTGCTTACTCAGGTTCAAAGAGAGACTCCGGGAGAAAAGGGTCGGTGTGTTTATTACACACTTCAGGGCAGAAGGATTTTGTGCAATAATTTTGCACGCACAGTAACAAAGATTTTTCCCAATTGCAGAAGAGACAGATTTGTGTCTTTATGTTACAATACTTTGTTCAAAACAGCAGCAGGGGCATCATCCTATGATGAGTAAAGAAAGTTTGCTTGCACAGAATTTACTAGAAGATCACTGTCACAAAAAATGGACTCTGCTGTACAGTGCAATTTTAGCTATTGAATATTGTCAGAGAAAAAGTTGTCTGAGATATTACTGGCATTAAAAAGGGAATCTTCTCTTAATATTTTATTTTCTGTTTATGTGGAACAATGTAGGGAATTTAAAATGAGTCCAAAGTTTTGATTGGCCTAAATTTGCATTTCTAAGTGCAAAAAAGAAAGTCAGTGGAAAACTATACATAACTCTACTGAGGATATATTTTTCCTCCCTCCAGTATTTTTCCCCCATTAATATCTTTCCTGCATCTTCATGATGAAGAGGATGGATGTCTTAATTAGCAACCCCAGAGAATGGCAAGGGGTTTTGCACAACTTCCCTCAAGCTATTTAACTTAAAGCATGTTAGCATGCTTTCAATTAAATAGAATTGTAGTAGATAGGGATGGAAAAGCCTTCTAGGTCAGGAAGACCCCAAGCAAGGGCAGAGGTTTTTCCCAGCAGTGCATTTCTTGGGATTCTGCAGAGAACATTTGAGTTCTCCCAACCTGCAGACTGCTGTGTAAAAACAGTGAAATCACACTAAGGAAGCTTCTGTGCAGTCAGAGAGGTCCATGGAGCTGGGAAGCCTCAGAAGAAGGGGAAATGATCAGTGATGTCACATCTCAGAGGGAAGTATCAGCTACAGACAGGGACATTCAATGGAATGACATCACAGATGCAGGGAGCTGCTCTCCTGTGGTCTTTGAAAAAACAAAGCAGAATCAAAACAGGTTTTAACTCTAGAGGGGAAGGTGCCCTCATGGGATCCCTCTTCCACATGGGGTTGTAGAGTTACAAGAGCTTCAAACAGATGCTGAGCAAGATTTTCCAGACAGAAATTTGAATAGGCTCCCAACTAAATTCTGTCCTAAGGTATACAATCAGTATTTCATGAGCACAGCAAATGATAAACCCTGTTGCATCACCCAACATTGTTTTCTGTAATACCAAAAGACCCCAAATACAATAAACAAAGATTTTATAAAGCTTTCTGAGAAAAATTCCTGCTGCTCCAAAGGTGGTATATTCTGACCAGGGAGGGAACATATTCAATTAATAGAAAAGAGAATTTGTGGGATACTTTTTATTCCACAAATTCTGCTGGCAAAGAAGTAGAAAGACAAAACAAAAAACATCACATATCTTCTCTCTACTCCCTCCTGCCCGGGCCAGCAGCACAGAGCACCAATTCCTCCAAACACCAGACTATGTTGCACAAAACTGCTTTAAAACCATTCAACATCTTGAGTGGTGGAAAGGGGAAAAACTCTTGGCCTGGCCACTGCACTCAGATTTTTTTCCCAAGACTGCAATCTTTTCCTAATCCTTTTTGCCTCTAGTACATAAATTGTTCTGTTGAAGATCTTGGGAGGTGATGAAGAGGGTTATACATAAAATCTTCCTGACTGTATCATTAATGAAGATGCTTTCCAGAGGTTCATTGCCCTGGAGAAAACCAGTCCCTAAGGAAGTTTTGCCTCATTGCAAAATAAGTCGATGACTCTCTGCTCTGGAAATATTGCAGCTTTGTTCATATCAAAGACTTCAGGGCTCAGATGTTGGGTGGTGCTGAGAGGAAAACGTTCAGCCCTGATTTTGACACCCTGTCTGCCCAATAGAGATAGGAAGAACATTGTTTTAAAGTCAGCAAGTGAGGGGGGAAAAATTAAGAGAGATCTTTTCTTTGGAGGAGAAAAATCAACTCATCACCACATTGACCCGCTCACAGGCAAAAAAAGAGTAACATTACATTTGAGTTTTGGATATAGACAGAATTGTTACAAAAGCTCTATAAAAAATGGTCTTACAAAACATGATGACTAAGAATCACATTGCTGAGGTGCTATTTCTTCCAGTTCACAGTGAAATAAATAATTGCTGTTTCCCTGTAAAAACTCTTCGTGACAGCTTTTGAGCTCAGGCAGCTCAGCCAGGCCCTGCTTTCAGAAGGGAACCTCCAAGTGCTTTCCTTTCTTGCTCAATGCACTAATAAAAAGACACAAAGATCAAATCCAAATCTAGAAAACTACATCTTTGCAGTGACAAGCATTCAAAATGAATTGAGAAAAGCAAAAGAGTAATAGTGGCCTCACTTCCAGATCCTTATCTAGCATAAAGACAGATTTAACCTGGCTCTGGACTGAACACTTTTCCCGTTAACACAGGGTCCTAAATGCATTTCCCACAAACAATGGGAAAGTGCTTGTAGTGAGCATGTTTAACATAAAGCTTTGATCATGTCTACGCTCATTTTGGCTTTTCTCTTTGCTTCAAATCCTCCTCATCATGCTGACCACATACTCCTCTGGCTTGTTTGTTCATGGTAAACACAAAACAAACACTTTCAAGAGATCTCTCTACATGAATATTCTACAGTTACAGCAGCAAAATCCTCAAATGACTCAGTTTATTACACAAAGCCTGGGATATCCTAGGCATTCCCAGAATACTGATTGGATAAAAAAAGAAAAGCAGCAGGACACATTTGCTCTACTCCAGTTTGTTTTGCCAGTAGACATGGCACACTGCTACACCTCACATTTGGGCCCCACATCTAGAAAATCAAGTTTTTAAGACTAAAACCTCTCTATCATCTTATTGGTTTCTGTAGACACCTACTCCAGAGTTACATTAAATCCCTAAATAAGCAAAGAAACACATTTCCCACAGAAGTGAATCACTGCTGATTGTCTTGTCTCTTTTTTTTTAAAAAAAAAACTTTATCTCACAGATAGTGACAGTATCTACGCCTTTGCCTTGGTCCATGCAAAGAGAATAAAGAAGCAGAAAACATTTTTCATTGTTCCTTACTGTGCAAATTCAGGGGAGGGAGTTGCAGAGGTTTTTTATTTTGGAGGAGTTGCATTGTGAAGCAGTGTGAGTATTTTCTTGGTTAAGATATATGTACTAGAAATCCCTCAAGAGCATTTACAGCCAAGTGATAGCAATACCCTGTTCTTCCTGGAAGAGTTTTCATTGAATCCCACTGCAATTAAAGGTTCAGTTCTAAACAAAGACTGAAGGCTTAGGTTATGTAAGAAATTACTACAGAGGAATAGTTTGTTCTTCACCTCCGAAGTGCTTCTACACAGCTCAGCCTTCCTTGGTTTCTTCCCACTATTGACTTGGATTCCTGGAGCTCTGGAGACACAAGGCACACATTTAGCCTGGGCAAAGCCCACAGAGAAAGCAAGAACCTTTCAGTGCCACAGGGTCTCACACAATGGCAAGATGCTTGCAAATTGGTGAGGGAGGATGAAAGTCAACACTTACACTTAAAGAACAACCTCTGTTACACTGTCTTGTCGCCAGAAAAAATAGCCCATTACAATCAAAACCCAGTTAAGTCAAACAGCCCATGCTTAATCAAGCCCACTCTAAGGAGTTTTCTGTTCAAAGCAGCTGATATTTTCAGCAGGTGAGACTGAAGCTTGCCAGCTCAGAGTATCAAATCCAAAACCCCTAAATGTGGGTGTCCACACTCTGTGTATTGCTGACATGGAAAAGGGGATGTAGAGCCCAGAATGGCAATATTCAGAATACAAAGATTCAATTCAAACCATCAATGGCTGTGCCTATGCCACCAAATACAGTGGGCTGGGCCTGCTCTCCAGCCCTGAGGCCAAATGAATGCACAGAACAATTCACATCCATGTAAGCTGAACATTTTTTTCCTCCCCAGAAGGGTATCTCATTCACATTACCCACTGGGACCAGACCTTGGCAACTCTATTCCCAAAAGATGGCCAGAAGTCACTTGGGAGACTGATATTTGCTGAATATTAAAAGTGTACCAGGAGTTCTGCTCAGTTATCAAACAATTAAACACTATGAGCAATCAACAGGAGCCTGGACTGAGACTCACATCCCAGCCTTTTTCAATTTATTGGGATGCTATGTAGCCCATCCATCCTGAGATCATTAACCAAAGCAAAGGGTTTCTTTTGAGCTTAAAAGAAGGGTTTTGTCTTAGAGGTCATTACAGTGAGCCCAAAGCCATCAAGATTCCTTCCAATAATTCAAACAAGCCTCACACCCAACTTCCAGCACCAGGCCCTGCACTATGGGTGACATGCTAACTCATAGCAGACCCTGTGGCCTAAATGTAATCCCAGACCACTAACAGATCCTGATTTTCCTTGTGTAGAAGCTCAGAAGCCTAGTTCTGAACCTCACTTGCAGTGTATGGAAGAGAAAGGGGAAGGAGGCTGACCAAAACCAATGAATATCAGCTCGTTTTAGCNCTCTGAACCTCACTGAACCTCTGAAGGAGGCTGACCAAAAACAATGAATATCAGCTCGTTTTAGCCATCAAAACCACAAAAATGTCTACAGTGCTGATCAGTCATCCAGGACAGACAGGGGAGATAAGGAGGGCAGGAAACCACACACCTAAACACACACAGAAGCACGAAGCTACACACAGGCACTGGTTTGTCAGTGCTGCTTGTCTGTAAAAGCAAAATAAACAGCAATGCTATTGAAAAGGTTCCTCCTTCTCCTTTTCAGACAGAGGTGTGCAAGCCAAGCCTTGACTCGTTTGGGGAGAGGGTGTTTCACTGCGGTTTGGAGATGCATCCAGAATTTTTTATTACTCAGAAACTTTGGTTCTGAGTGTATTTTTATAAGGAGTCTGAGAATGAAATATGATTCATATTTACATCTGTTAACATGTTGGGAACAGAGAAAAAAAGATGAGCAAACTGCTGGTGAAAGAACTAAAATAAAATGTTGGTTCAATTTCCCACAAAACTTTCTAGGTTTGGGCAGAAAATATTTGTGTTACAAAAACCCTGAGGTGAAGGCAAAAGACAGTGGCAAGGTCAGCAATGATTTGAGATGCACAGCTGGTTTTTCAGTAAGGTTGATTGGGAAAGCACAGAAGTGTTGCAAATTAGTTATGTCAATTCCAGATTTTGATACAAACTGTTTAGTTGCATGATGTAATTTGGGCTGGCTGGCCCGAGCTCTTCCCCTGTAGAAAGAATACATTGTAATAGTTTTGTCTGTGTGAATGATGAGTGTACATATTCTTATAAATAAGATGTTTTGTGCAAACTTTTCACATAAATGTGGGACAGCTGAAGTATAATGGAAGGAAAATGTCACGTATTGCAAAGAATTTTTTCCCCAAATTAACCTCCATAAATGTCTTAAGAGCAGAGGGAGCATCTAATGAAAGGACCTTTATGCAGATGCAGATCATGACATTCCATTCATAAAACCAGAGAGAAGCAACATAATGTAGCTGAAAGATTGGGGCAGAGGGGAAGGAGGAGGAAAAAAAAATAGTAATTTCAGAGTATGGCAGAAGCTCCAAGACATCTTGACTAAGAGCAGAAAAATTTGTATTACCCAGGCTACACATCAAGGCTTTCTAAGGTCTAATTCTGAAAGCCTAACCTTTTCTCAGGGCTGCAGTTCCTCATATGGAGAAGCATCCCCCATAAAGATAATTTTTATATCTGAGCAATTACCTAGATTACGTGCAGTGACAGACAAGCCATGATTGGCATTACACAAGTAAACAAGCAGCAAGTCAAGGCAGACTTGAGCAACCGCAGATGGGAGAGAAGAAAAACCATTATTCATCTCTTTAAAAAGAGCAGGGAGAGCAGAGATTCTCCAACATGACCAGACAATGGCAGAGCCAAGAACTGAAAGCAGAAGTTCTGCAAAGCAGTGCCTCTCTTGGAGTCTGCCATCCTTAGCTAAGGCCCAATCCAGGATTAAATCTCATTAAAGAAAATTTATCTGACATCTTGCCACATAATGGGAGGAGGAGAAGATACCTCCAAATGAATTAATATTTAGTGACTATTTTGAGTTGAGCATGGGTTTATCCTACCCACAGGCAGAAGGAAAGGTGGCAGAGACAATAAGTTATATTCTCATGTTATCTATAGGGCAAAACCCTTGCCCAGTGAACCACATCACTTCAGAGAGAAGAAAAAAAAGTAAAAAGATGAGGCTCAGCAATGCAGATGTTAAAGGGATGTCAGAACAGCCTAGCAGTGCAAGAGTACACTCAGGAGACTGCAGACCAGATGCTGAAGATTAAAACTGCTCACCAGTCACAGCTAAGAGCAGCATTCAAAAGGAGAACTAAAGTGCTTTACACCCCTTTTGGGAACATTATTTGAAGGGGTGCAGCCAGGCAAGGGGATGGCTACCAAAGCCCCAGCACCTGAAAGATGCTGCCCTCCTCCCAAGCTGCTCGAAGGGGCTCGTGTGGCACTGTGAGAAGGCTTTGAGAGCTCTGAGATGGAAACCACATGCGAGCACACCCCCCTGGGAAGAGCCCCATGTGCAAGGCAGCGGGCAGACCACCAACTAACTACATGTGTCAGGGGCTCAGGGGCTGTCTGACTTGTCTGGGAACCAAGCAGGACGGGGGGCAGAAAGGTTCCCACCCTCTGGAAAGAGCCTGGCACGTGACGTGTGTGTTCGCTGCGAGGGAAGAATCCCACTCCAGGGAATGTGTTGGAGAAGCTGCCTGACAGGACAAAGTGGCTTCTCCTTGCTGTCTGTTCTGCAGTTTATCTCATCTGATAGTGAGGTAAACCTGGCATAGGCTTTGTGAATTGGAAAATTGCTAGAGGATCCCATTTTGCACACTTCCTTGCCTAAACTGATCAAGGAAATAATTTCTGAGGTAGAGAAATATCCCACCAACGCTGACATTCTCCTGTAGCAGCAGCCAATCACTGCAAAGTAAAGGATGAATTAGAAGAGAATAGCAATTCTGCTGCTGCCAGAGGTTCTCCCAGCACACTCACACCAGAGAGATTTGAGGTCCTTTCTTTCTGTTGCCCCTGTCCATGAAATAACTTTTTACAGATACCTTTCCCTCCATTCAGTTACTTTCTCCCTTTCCACTCTTACAGTTTCCCTCTTCCATCAATTAAATCCCACCACGCTGGGACACAACATTGTCCTCCATGTGTTACCTCTCCAGGAGAGGTGGCAGGTGTCACCAGGATTGCCTAACTCTTGTCCCCATAAGACCCCTCTAAGGTTGTATATGAACTTGTCAAGCTCTGTGACACCCAGCAAAAGTGCTTGAGGAAGGCAGGGACAGCCCTCAGATACTCAGAAATTTGGCCTCTGGCTGTGGTTTCAAGTCATGCCACAGACTTCCACAAAACTTGGGCTAATCCTCAGCTCTCACATACTGAGCTGCTTTTGAAAATCCAGCTTGTAACCCTCCCAGATGCAAGGAAGGGCTGCTTCTCTACCGCAAAAGGCTTCCCACCAATAAATTCCCCAACTGCAGAGAGAAATTCAGAAGGTAGAGGACTAATGCATCTTTTGGACAGTCTTGCAGACATTTTTGCCCTTTTATTGCTGTCCCCCTTAAAATTCTGCAGCCAGCTCTCAGAAGAATACTGTAATATAATTTTTATCTATTGTGTTTTTAAACTGTTACTCTGGGGAGATTTCAGTAACAAAAATATTGCTTTTCTGCTAGTTCTCTTTTACTTTTCTGGACTAAGATATATTTCTGTTGCTTGAAAAGGGATATACGAATGCCTCAAATTTTGCTGCATTTCCATTATGCTGCCAAGTTGCAAAATATTATAGGCAGTAACAACAGAAATCGGAATTTTTACTATTGCAGAATACAGATAAACAAGTATCCTAATAAACATAGCCTGCACAGCTATAAATCCTGTATTAGTTTGTTTATCTTTCTCTTGGTTGTTCTTCTATTGCAGAATTATTTCTGCAGTGCTACAAAGCTTCAACCATATAAAATGTTAGCTTAGAATACAATTTAACCAAACCTAAAAACTCCACTGTACTTATATAACACAATTTTATCATTTTCATGCAGAGTCTCTCATTCATTAAAATTTAAATTCATGTGCAGACATCACTGGACTAAAATCCTATTGTGCCTCCAATATAAGGAAGTAAGGTCTCAAATTGTATTCACTTTAAGAAGGGCATCCTGAAATACCATATTAATCACAGGGCAGAGAAAAATTATACAAATGGACAAGTAAGAATTATTACTCTAAGGGTCAGAGAGAAGCAGAAAGATTAGAATGCCTTCAATCTCTAAAAAAGGGAAAAAACCCCACAACACCACATCAGCTGTCACATTACTGGTGCCAGTCTGGATTTCAACAGTTACCTGGATTATCCCAGCTGCAAAGGTGCTTTAATGCTTTGTCACATCAAGACCTCCAATTATTGCACAGGCAAGCAAGAGCAAGGCAAGCAGGTGTAAGGCAGATGGCAATTGGTCCCACCAAAATACCTACAACCTCCAGCCCTCTCTTGGCCTGGAATCATCCAATGGCTGAAGCACAGGCAGGGAATGACATTTGGGATACAGGTTCATGGCTTTAAAGACTTGAATGAAACAGACTCAATTTTGACTATTACTTAAAGTAGTATCTGATCTCCAGGATTAAAAATGATTGAACTAACCCAGTGTACAGCACTAAAGCTCTCTAGAATATGCTGTGGAACTACTGTAGGGCTCTTATTGTAACATGGAGTTAGATAAATGGGCAGAAGTATGTGATGGCCATGAACCCCTTGAAAAGTATAATTCTTAGAAACCAAGCAAGTGTGATATCTCCCCTGAGAGAAAGGCAGCAAACACCTGGGCAGTGCAGAGGAGTGGCCAAAATATCAGCACTTAAGCCCTGTTGGTCTGGACCAGCTCAGACCTGAGGTTAACTATCAGGTCTAATCAATCTTGTGGTCCCATTTCAGAAAACAGAGGTGTCTCAGAACAGAAGCAGGTGTGATGTGGTACCATGGTGCTGCCTGAATGGCTTTAATAAGAAATGTTCCTTCCTTCATCTGAAATGGATAAAAGCTGAGCCAAGTTGTCAGCTATGACCCAGTCTTGTTGGTTGCAGTTGGTAGAACATTTCTAGCTTGAAAGTGCCTCCTCTTTTCTCATCAATCCCTTGAAAAATTTTGTAAATATTGAAATTTTGTATGATTTGGGTTTGGGGTTTTTTGGGAGAGATTTTGTTTTTGTAAGACCATATTTAACTACAGGTTAAAGAATATTTTGAGGAGAGAGTGATGAAGAACAGAAGAGGAAAAATAAGTGCAGTTTTATCTTCCCTTATATTAAAGAGGTTAACTCCTTTTGGTTTATCACACAGCTGGTAAAAAGTTGCAGAGCTTGAGGAACTGCAAAGTCTCATGGATTCCATTCTCCATTTCCCCCCAAACTAACAATATGCTCACACCTCCATACACAATTCTTAATTCTCACATTTGGAAGTGACATTCTGTTCAACTCCCTTGCTATCCCATAAAATTAAACGTAAATTAGCAAATCAGTTTAAAGAAAATTTCCCAGAAACATTAAAAAAGCTCATTTGACCTTTCCAAAAAAATCATTTCACTTTTCAAACAGCAAATCTCACTTTTAATCTCTATGTTATATGTTACCACAAAGAAGTTTCCATGACACACTTACAACTAGAAATGAAAAGCACCAGATGAAGGCTCATGTGACCTAGTTTAATAATAAAGCACTTGCATCCTTCCAACTCTGCCACTGTGTAATGAAGACCTAGACTAAAAAACTAATGTACAAAGTGTTTCTTCTTCAAACTGCTAAGTCTGTGTTTTCTTCAAGACTCCAGCTGAGCTCTATTAACACCAAAGTAATGCACAGCCACTGAATTTCACTCCAAACTTCACCAGCTTTCATCTGGCTCCAGAAGACCCACCAAAGCTGTGCCTATGTATTATTCTTTCAACGAGCAAAGGATTAGTATTGACTGATTACTGGCTGCCCAGCAATGCGAGAAACTTCTGAAGAGAGGTCTTTGGAACGTCTTGTGTTTTAGAAAGACTTTAAATATCAAACCCTAATTTATTAATTCATGTATACATTTCTACGGGAGCCCACGAGAAGAAGCCTGACTGCCAGCCACAGTTTAATTCACTCTGATAACACAGAGACCATAAATCTTCACTAACAGCTCAACATGCGAGGCATTTGATGTGTCTGGGAACCTGCTGTATGAAAGAAATTAGCTGGTAGAAAAAGAAGCAAAAAGCCTATTCCCATGGGAAGAGTCTGCAGGACTGGTAATAGATCATTTGTTCATTTGGAAGACACTTGTTCCTCTAGTAAAACAGCAACTAATATTTTTGCTTTGCACTGCTCAGACAGGAAATATGGTGCTAAGGGCCAATAGACAGAGCAAGTCATCGTGCTAATTACACGGTCAGTAAACATTTGCTCTCCCATGTTTCCTAAAGGCCTGAATAATTCCTGGTTGGAATTCAGCAATGGGACCAGCCACCTTCTTCCTCTCTGACGCAAATGCTAAGGAGACGTATCACATTTTAGAGGATATCCAGGTTAAACATCCCTGTTTTCACAGGATGATCCTGTCACCTGGAAAAGGTTGAGTGCTACCACATTTACAGGGGAAATGAGATTGTTGAAGTATCCAAAGAGCAAGGTTCTGAAACCACCCCTCAATAGATGGCAAAAATCCAGATTTAAACAGCCTGAAAAATGTACAAATGGGATTGTAGAGCAGATCACTTCCTGAGAAATTTTTTTTTGGTGGATGAATCCCTTCCAGTCCTGCCTTCAACCATATATGTCATATTTCTTACTTGCAAAATCATTCAAGATGAACTACCTGGTTATACAAGAGGGTGTGATATGGAAAAGCCTCTACTAACCTACTAAAACACAGCAAAAGAAGCAGATTTTATTTAAAGACAAAGTCTACTTTCTCATAATTTTGGTCAGACTCCAAAGTTCTGACTAACACAATATTTTTTATTCAGTCACATCATCTCTGCTGACTTTCTCCCCAGCAAATATCCAGTCCAGGAGCTGGCCACAAACTGAAAAACATTCTAGGTATCCAAACTTCTCCCAGAGTGGGCTTGTATGGTAAACAGAAAGATCCACTTACAGATTCCCAGTAAACTATCTTCTTTACATCCTCTCCATGGAAGAAAGCTACTTCCCATCCAAACAGCACTCAAATTCCTGACTGCTACTCACTGGATTAGGACGAGCAAGTCATAAGACGCAGTTGTGTCAACATCAAAGGAAAAACAAACATTCAAGTGTTTTGAAAATGCTCCAGAGTGAAGTCCCGTTTCTCATGTGCCCTGAGTGTAGCCTCACCCCCACAAATTTTAAGTAAAACAGCTCCCTAATAGCATTCTGAACAGGGTAATTGCAGGCAAAATGTTTGACTTCCACCCACTGCTTCCCGTGCTCTCAACACGTGCCACCAATCGTTTCCATTTTGATGCACAGTTGCTTTTCATTCTGAAGGAGTTTATTTTGTTGTTGTTTTGTAATTTAAAGAAAAAACAATTAAAGACTCAAAGCGTGGACAACATATATTGGATCTTGTCCTGGTACAGACTGTCAAACCACTCTGGATGATGTGAGGAATCAGCCAGCTATATGTAATTTCCTCTTTCACATCTCTGCTCAGCTGTACCTCAGAACTTAACATTCCCAAAGTGGGTCCAACTATCCCCCCCAAATCCAACCCTATGCTGGTGGTGTCCAAAAATGAGCAGCAAACCCCTGAACAAGAGGCTGCTTCTGCAATCAGCCCTGAGCAAGTCCAAGGCACTGAATTCAATTGCATTTTCCACACCGGGCTTGAACAGAGCATGTTGTGCCCATTGCACTCATTGACAGCTCTTGCCTCCTACTAGAAACACTGTTTAGCCAAGGTGAAGTCTGAATATTATGAGAGAAAAAGATTTATTTTCCTGGGGTTTTCCTTCATAAGAATTCAACTGAGTACAACAGTAATTATTTAAGTGATATTTTTAGCCATATTTGTGACCCTTGGGATTTGATAAACTTTTCCCATTGCAGCAGGTTGGTTTACTGGTCTTGCAAGCAACACACTCGAATGATTTTACTTTCACCTCCATTACCATTTAAATGCCTCTGTGAGGCATTGCAGCCAGCTCCTCTCCACAGAAATTGAAGCACACCACAAATGACTGTGCATCAATAAAGAGGCAGAAAGCACAGCAGTTTCTCCATTACTCTGTCATCAGAGATATCTGCTCTAGGTTGTGCTCGGAGCATTAGCCCATGTAGCCTGATATGAGTTCACGAGGCTGGAATTCAAAACACTAACCAGCTGTGGGAACCCGGGAAGAAGGCTGTCACACTAAATGGTATCCAGATTAGAGCTGTGAGAATTTGGGAAAGCCCGTCTAGCAGGCATGATCTCTCAGGGGGAAGGGAGGGAGAGAAACAGTTCCCAAGTCGTTAGACTCCTAAGCCTAAAGGAAACTAGGTCTGTCTCTTTAGATACTGACACTGCGAGGTTTGACTGGAACTAAGTCTGTATCAGTGGATGTTTTCCCAAGGGAAGAAGTACAGCAAGTTATTTTATTGAATTAAAATACAGATAACTACCTCAAAGATGGCTTTTTCTCCACTGCACAGTCTGGGGCTGGATGCACATGACTCCCTAAAGGATCTTCCTGTGGTAGAACTGATGGGAATCATGGTCCAAGAGATGGACCCTCTGTGTCACCTTGCAGATGAGGGAGTATGCGACCTGTCTGACATGCAGGTGCTTGATTTAAATCCCCACCAACTAAGCAGCCACATTCAAAAGATGACTACACAGTCAGATATTAAAGGAAGATAGAGAATGCTGAGAATTACTTATCTACCCTACAACTGATATTCCACATGGCTGGTGGAAAAGGATGGCAGGAAATATTTGCCTGTTTCCAACTCTAATGCCACAGGTGCTGTAACACAAATTTCTTTGCAACTAAGCACTGCAAAACCTTTTTAAAGATTTTTCCAAGCTTTGCTAAGGTATGACAGACCTGAGGACCAAATCTCAAACCAATATTTGATGCTCCTTTATAACTGTCTTTCAAACTTCTCTAAGAAAGTAGGACAAGTGAGAAGTCTCTAGATACGACCATTGGCATCCTGCTGGATTTCTTTGGATGCTGCCACACTAAGTCAGCACCCCCAACAAAGTGCCCACCCTGACAGGACAGGGTTTCAGGAGAGGAGAGGGTGGTCACTGAGCTGTGGGCACATCCATCTGTGTCAGTGCCAGAAAAGCAATGCCCTTCAGGTGCTGGCTGTTGGAGGAATCCATCACGGGGTGGAGGAGGCCTGTTCAAAGGCAGGGATGCCTCAGGAAGTGATCTTGTTCTGCATACCCAGGCAGTGACCCTGAACACAGGAGCCACGCAGATGGTGTCAGAGCCCTGGGAGACTCTGGGAACATGGCACACACAACCTGATTAATGTCACACCTGTAAGGCTTGTGGGAGTGACTAATGACACGTGTCTGGTGAAATCCCCCTCCACAGCATCCTCTCTCGCACTACAAACAAGTCTTTTTATCTGCTCAACTTTGCTCCAGACTCAGAGGGAAAAAAAAAAAAAAATCCCACAAGTGGTTCTCTTCTGTCAACATGTTAATTGGTCTGATTATGAAAGAAAACAAACCAGGAACAACAGGAAAAAAATAAAACAAACAAAAGGGGCAAGACAGATTGTTTACTATGTATAGCACTGAGGCAGCAAACCAAGTGAAGGCAAGGGCACAACTTTCTTCTTTATAAGTTAGAGTGATTGACAGCAGTCAGGAAAACGTTGATGCTCTCTTGTCTTCCAGTATATTTTGTTTCTTCAGCAGAAACATTAGTGAAAATAGGAATGATATGACATTTTTGCTGTTGAAAGTTTGGTCTATAATGAAAACGGGCACAACAGTCACATTTTCCTTCGCATCAAACAAAACACTAAACTCTCATTACTAGATGCCTTTTTCTCCCTTTTCCATAACAAAATACTAGACCAGAAGAAATCAGGGAAGAGAATGGCTGTTAAATATTTTGAATAATTCTAAGAATGTTTCCCAGCTCAGAAGAGCCTCTTTGCAGAAATGACAGAAACCAAAGTAACATAACTTACACATTCCCAACTCCATCTTCCTAAATAGGGAAGTCCACACTCATCGGCAGGGATTTTCAAGCCCTGGCTGCCATGCCTGTTTTTAACTCCATCCCTGTTGAAATATCTGCCTGGGATACCTGCTTCACGTGTTTTTAGCTGCTTACTAGGTGCTATAATACCAGATCCAAAACGCTTCTATGCCTTGCATGTTCATACAACAAAACCCCTCACTCCATGGGAATCCCCAGACCAACCCAGGGCACCTCTCCAGTCACTCAAGAGGCAAACATGTTAGGTTTTTTTCCTGAAGTTTCTTTCCCCTCTAGGTAAAAACAACAGGTTCCTGCAGAAACCCATCTGGCAGTTTTCACTCATGCAAACCTTTCTCATCTCCCAGCACAGACATCGACTACGGAAGGATGTGCAGGATTAGGCTGTAAGAGATTTAACCTGAGGCAAGCTAATGTGACTCATGAAACAAGACATCAATTACTGAGCATGGGAGACAGATTAAGGGAGAAGTGGAAACTGTTTCTTTTCAGTAACTCGTTTAAGCTGTGTTTGATTTAAGAGGTCCTTGACAAGAAATGCACTTAAGGGTTTTAATACTTCAGCCATTCCAAGCTGCAAGTGAATAAACCCAAAGGGCAAAGCACCTTGACCCCTAAACAGCAATCAGCCAAAAAACAGTCAAGATATAGCATGTCCAGCCCGACATCCTTTCCCAGATTTCAGCTGGAGTACTACAAAGATTCAGGCTGTCATGATAAAAAATGGCCAAACAACTCTTCTGGCTTGCTCTGAGTCTGCTGCAATGATTAGCAGCAAAATAGGCCTTCCAGTGATATAGTCAAGACAAGTTCACCTTTCAATCTGAAATCCTGATTTTAGATGGTTTTCAGCTGTCCAGTATTTATTACAGCAGCCTGCAGAAGCTTCAGACATGCATGAGGACCCCATAAGCTTAATAGTGAATGCAAGAAGTTTGTAGGAGTCCCTACAGAGCACACAGACTTTCTGCCAGATTTGAGAGACAGGAAGAATCTTCCAAGCTGAACAGATAAGTGGATGGGAACCATTGACATTTGAAAGGCTCCATCCTGCCTCTGCCCCTCAGCTCCCATATATCTAGAAAGACTCACTGGTTCTACACTCCCAGAATGTTCAAGTGAGGGCTAAAAGAAAATGAAAATAGCAGTTATGCTCTAAGAATACAAGGATGCCTCTGCCTGAAAATATTCACATACATCAAAGAAGGGCCTGGCCAGTGTTTAAATAAGTCACTTGAATTTTTAGACACTATTATACAAGGGGGTTTTATTTGTACTGCTGCTTTTGATATTTATTTACTTATTAGCAAATAATTTTCATCTGTTAAACATTTGCATCCTATATGAGAAACATCAAAAGCTCCAGACCTTTGATGACATTTATCCCCATCAGTGCACAGCAAATTACAGCGAGGAGAAAGAAAAATCCAAACACAAGACATTCAAAGCAAACCAGCATGGAAGGCAGAAATGCATCTAGCTCCAAGCAATTATATCTTAATGAATAAACATTGTTCTCCACTGCTACCTCATGCTAAGAGATACCCACAAGGCAGCCAGCACAAGCTTAATTCTTTCCATTCCTCTTCCTTACAACAGTGTTGTCACTTTTGTTACAGCCTGAGCTCTGCAACTCTGATATTGGCTGGGTGTACCCAACACTGATGGGACCACGGGAGCATTTTACCCCCAGAAGCAAAATCCTACAAGGTGTGGAAAGGGGAAAATCTCATATACAAGATGTGCAAGTATGAGACACTCGCTGTTCAGTTTGTAACAGCCATCAAGCCATGCATTTCTGAAAGGTCATATATGTAAAGAGGGACAAATTCAAACTATTGAGATGTTATGAGAGGGGCAGAAGGAGGCAATTAAAGTTTCCATTAAATACAAAAGTGCAAGATTTTGTACTTTGGCTCCAGAAGTTATGTTAATGGGAATTCAAATACTGACATTTACCGCCAGCGTGATATCTGAATATGAGAAATGTTCAATTGGCAATGAGCACAACTTCTTTTCTAAACGGACCTAAAAATAAATCAATAAAATCACTAATTCTGTCTTGCACATACCTTTGCTGTTTATCAAATCAGTAGAGGTGTTTCTAGAAGCCTTTAGGAGCACCTTGAAGCTTGTCTCTGGAGTTCCCCTGGTGATTTCAGCAGGTGGAATGCATTAGCTAAGTCTTCACCTATGTGAAGGCAGGGAAACAGGATTTATTTCAAGTAAACAAAGGTGACTTTCTCCTGTAAGAGCATCATAAGCTCCAGAGTTCCCTCCACTTCCCACTGCAAACACAGCTTTTTATTGTGCTAAACCAAGCCTTTATTTTATCAGTTACATTGTGGAAGCTGCTCTGTAAGATGAGTAGGAAATATTTTCTTTTCTAGTTAAGGATTGGTAAAGCATCACTAGGATGCAATGGCCCAGCAATATGTAAGTAGATGTAATTAGGGAAATAAACACAGCATTCAGTCTCAGGACTGAACACTGCAGGACCAGAGTGTGGAAAGGGACAACCACTTTACTCCAAAGCAAAGGGACCACAGTGGAAAAAACATGAGTCTCTAACCCGGGATTTCCTTCATGCTCTTCCCAAGCAGCAGCAGCTCCATACACCACGCTTTAGTGAGGTCAAGAGCACAGCTACAAGCTTTCCCTCCAGTAAAATAAGTAAAATAATAGTTTCAAAGTCGCCCAGGATGTTTAAATCCTTGGCATAGCTCATGTAACTACGCACAGAAGAACAGCAAAGAGTTTGCACTGGTATGAAGGTGAGTTCTCTGCCTACATAAGTGACAGCAATGGTTGTGTACTCCAAACTGACTCCAAACTACCCTCTCTCAGATCCTGTCACTTCTTTACCCAAATCTTCCATCATTCACATGCTCAACGACCAATTCAATAGGTGGAAGGTTAAAAAAAGGTTAAAAAAACCCAAAACAAACCCACCAGACAAATTGCAGGATAAAGATTTTCAGGTTGTTAATGTTCATAAAAAATCAGAATCAATGTAAATTAAGCTTAACAAACATAAGACGTTTTCTTCAGCATTGATCTAGCAATTTGAGTGAAACATTTCTAACTGCAGTTTCAAAAGAACCTCCTAAAACTGTGTTTTGCACAGGTTTATGCTAAATTAACAGTATGGCAAATGTTTAAGAGCAATATCCCTAGAACAACTCACATTGAAGAAATTAACCTATGGATTGAATGTCACTTTCAGTTGACAATTAATGCAATCATGGAAAGAAAAGGAGGAAGCATAAGTGTCAAGGGATGGGAAATGGGAGGCTTGATTCTTTTGCAAAATTAACTCTTGGGGCTGAAATAAAATTCAACCTGTTGGCTTGAATTTGACTTCTTTCCTATTCAGATACCTTTCTAATGAGTTCAACATGTTAGATGTGTCTCAGACTGGACCTTGAACTTCAGGGGGAAACACCTCTGCTGATATCTTGTTCTGTAGGGTACTACCAAGAATTCCATGCACTCCTGCCTCTCTATGTTTTTAATCCAAACACATTGTTAGTATACAGAAACATCACCAAGTCCTAATAAACAAAGTCTAAAATACTTTTCTAATTAGCAAGTAGTGAGGTGTCCAAAACTGAAGTCAGCTAAAAGCCCTTTCACCACAGGACAGGGCAGGAATGCAGAGGAGGTGGAAGCAATGTGCAGAACTAACTTGGACCAGACACATTTGTAAGGGATCATAATCTCACAGCAACATTTTTCTCTGGTGAAGCATTAGAGCACCTATTTTTAAGCACATATTTAAATACAATCAACATTTAAAAGCATTAAAGAGTGTGTGGAAATTCTTTCCTTAGCTGGGCTCAAGAAATAACTCACTTCCATAAGTTACTCTGATACTGGGTATGATACAAACTGGATTTGTCCACACTTCCCTGCTTCCAGAAGATGAGGAAAGGCTAAGAGAATTGCAATTGTTTAGCCTGGAAAAGAGAAGGCTTTGGAGTCAAGTAATTGCAACTTTCCAGTACCTGAAAAGAACCTAAGAGAAAGATGAAGAGGGACTATTTACAAGGACAAGGGATGATGGCTTTAAATTGACAGAGGATGGGTTTAGATTGGACATCAGGAAGAAATGTTTTACTCAGAGGGGTGAACACAGAGCAGCTGTGGCTGCCCCATCCCTGGAAGTGTTTAAAGCCCAGCTGGATGGAGCTTGGAGCCACCTGGTCTAGTGAAAGATGTCCCTGCTCCAAGCATTCTCCCTACAATACCAACTACTGGTCAGGATAGCTGTGCCACAGCAGTCACTTTATCTTTAGGGGAGACAAAAAAAAGAAAAACCTCAAACCAAAGAGCAGAACCTTTCTGTTTTACAGCCTGAAGAGTGGAGGGAAAGCAGGGAGGGATTTGTGCCTCAGCAGTGTGGCTGTGAGTCACGCTGCCTCCCGGGGCTGCTCCTTGGGTGGTGCAGTTTACACACACCATCTCTTGCTCCGAGGATGAGCTTTTAGTCACCATCCAGCTCTTTGGGAAGGAAACAAACACAGATTTTACATACACTCGATCATATGGCCTGTGTGATGCTATCCAACTTATAATTATCAAGAGGAAATTTTTGAAAGCTCAGACTGTTTGCTTCCAAAGGGATCCCAGTGGAAAGCATTTCTGCTTCCACACTTCCCTACTTTGAGTACATCTTCTTGACTTTTTTTTTTTTTGCTTCAGTTTTCCAGGTTCTCTTATAATTTCTACCACCTACTCAGCAAGTTTCAATGCAGTCAATACCGACTGACCACAGCCACAGAACAACTCTCTGCTCACGCCAATTATTTTCAACAATATATGGATTAGATTACACACACACTGCCAGAAAAAACGATCTACCTCAGATTTAAATCATTAAGAATGGCCCTCTGGAGACAATAATCTCTCCTCAATGTGAAGGCTACAGACAAATGTCAGAATTCTGTCTGGCCCAGGAATGTTTCCTCATAACAAGGCTGGTTTGTGCAATCAATGAGGCTGACAAAATCTCCGATACGCTCTCAGGGCCTGATCCAAGGCACAGGGAAGTTTATGGTAACACTCCCATTGACTAGAGCTCTGTGGGAAACCTTTTTTTTCCCCTGACCCATGAGAATTTTTGAGATTTTGAAAGCTTTTTCCCATCCTGACCAAGACAGAAAAATTAAAATCTCAAATTTTGCAGCCTGAATATCTACTTGCATCACTCCCACAAAAGAGACAAGATTTAAAATAAAAACCTGATTAAAATATTTTGTTCAAAAGTGAAGGGAAACAACTAAATTTTGAAATTAAAGATAGTTTTCAAAATCAAAGGCTTTGTATTAAGAAACTGGCATTTTTTCAACAAAAATGAGACATCAAAAACTCTTAGAACAATTCCAACATTCTCTCCTGAACTGTAGAGCAGGTCTTTCCTGCATGAGAGTTCACCTGGGATATTTTGCTCTTTAAAAATAGAAATCCCTTGTACACAGGGACTCTATTCATCTTCCTAACAAGCATAATTTATGTTCCAGCCACTGAAGAGGGACGGTCTCCTCTTGCACACCAAGAGGTGGAAGCCATTTGATTGCAAGTAGAATAAAAATTCCTCACAGGTAATTGCAAAACATAAACACCACATCTCTCATTTTAAATCAATTACCCTTCCTTCTGCAAGGTGCTAACTGTCAAATCATCTGCTTTAAAGCAGCACCTTCCAGCCCCAAAGGCCTTGAACCTCTGTGAGGCAAACCCCACATTTATGTTACAGCCAAAGCCACTGGATGGAGCTGTTAGAAACAGTCTCACAAGCTCCAGCAGTGAGTCATGTTTAGTCTTTAGGAAATCTGCTTTGATATTATTTTTAAGACACTTCCAATGGGAAAGGTCTTGCAAGCAGCAAGGAAGGTTACTCTCTGTTTACAATATTTGCACAGAGTTCTTGCTCAGCAGGGAACAGACACAGGGACACCCTACAAAGGCCCTGAAAGATGACTGAGGTATTTTGCAGAATATGAGCAAGCAACACTGAACACACAAACACACACCTGCATCCCCACATCAATTTCATTTCTTGTGAGGAGAAACTGTCTTGGATCCTCAATATGGATTAGCATTCAAAAATATAAACAGAACTGGACAAGGCCCACTCCAGGTAGAGAGGACAGAGGAAATGGAGGAAAAGATAACTATTGACCTGTTGTAGTCCTAAAAAGAAACTTGCAGAAAAACTGGAATTTAAATTGTACAATCCTGATAGTCAATGCTAAGGCGTTCTCTTGTACATTAAGCAGTTCCTGCCAAGATTGGAGTCATTGTAATCCATAATTCTTAAGGACAGTATCATCACTGGTAATATAGAGGTGGAGTTCATTATTCTTCCTATATATGTGTATGTATGTAGAGCTAGAGAAAAACACTGACAATTCAGGAGCTAATAATAAACCAGGTGACAGCACCTGCAAATAAATGGCTCCTTCATGAGAACTCCTGAATTGACATTTTCCAGTCTCTGACTCCAAGGGCCATGTGAACTGTCTCGCCTTCAGAACCTGGAGCACACTTTTCCACATGACAGAGAGAGCAGAGCACCCAAGGCTTTAGCCAAGTGTCAAAAGAGGAGCAGGTCACATCCAGCAACACCCTGGAGCAGCACAGAGTGTGCTCTGTGACACCAGCCATCTGCCGTGGAATGTGCCACTCCAGGAGCACCTCTGCATTTACTGTGCAGTAAATCCCAGCACTCCTCCCATGCTGCTGACTTGGACAACCAGCACGGTAAGTTTAGCTTGATATTTTTCATAAATAAAGTGAAATAATAAGTGTCTGTGTCATCTCAGTGAGCAATCTGCCCAGATATCTCCCCCTCGTATCTCTGGCTTTCGATGAGCTGTCAGGAAATTCAGGACAGCAGTCAGTTCCCTCACTTCTAGTTAGAGCCTAAGGCCGGTTTCACAGACACTCCTTTAACCTCCCACTTTAAACCTCTCGCTGAGTGGGCCATGTTCTCTATCACCAGTCACCTTTCCTGAGCTATCATCTCTGCTCCCACAGCAGGCAAACCCAGCAGCTTTCCCAGCACAGGAGCACTCTTGCAATGCTTCCTGGACAAAGTAGCACTTGAGGCCTGTGACTCCCCCAGCCCCTTATTCTCGCATCCTTGCACCTATTCACGCTTTCATATGCATCAGGCCAATTCACCGCCCCCTTGCCCAGGCACCATCCAAATGCAAAGCCTCATCTGTTGCCTGAAAGGTTTTCAGATGGTGCAGCAGATGGAAAAAATGCTTAATTTGTCTCCAGTTTGTTGGACTGGTGCTATGCATCACATTTGCTGTTAAAATAAGAAACGGGGAGAAAAAACATGTGCTGATCTTGCTCCTTCATGGGTTGTGGGGTCCTACAGGGCAAAGGAAATATTGTATCTCTCCTGAGAATAACTACATAAAGTCAGCTTGAAGATTCCAGAGAGCAGGATGGGTCCAGCTAAAATTGTTAGACAGCGAGCAAAAAGCATAAAGAGAAGTTAGCAGATTCCTGAGAGGAGCAGGAACATGCCTACAGCAAAGACATTTTAAGAGAGCTTCATTTGTGGGATGATGTGGAACACTCAAAGACTTCATGGGGACTGCACGGAATTAACTAAAACCTCAAAAGTCACCCGTAACTCATAGACACAAAGACTGAAGGGCATAAAGCAAACTGTAATGTTGTAGTAGGGGAATAAGTGAGTTAAACTGGATCCCTCTTGGAGGTTGTGATCTTACCACACCAGTGTTTTCTTATTTTTTAAACAGAAGCACAGCCTAAAAAAATTGAGGGTTTTGGCATCTTCTGGCACATGTATAAAAACTGTCATAGTTCTGCCTCAAGAGTAATGCACTATGACATTACAGATTGGCTGGAGAGATTATACATCTATGAAGACTACAATAAACCAGAGTCAAAAAGCCACTAAGAGGTCAGTCCTGCAGATCAGAACAAAAAGATAACCTGCTAAATAAGGTAGATATATTATCTGATGTTCAAAATACTCCTGAAAGAAACACTTTCACCAATGGATAATCTCAACTTCCTCCTATACAACAGATACAGTTTTATTCCCAACCTGCATATTCCCATGCATAGAAGATGACTGATTTTGAAAGACAATTGATAATAAGTCTATCCATCCCCTTTTTAATTAAACTTGGAAATTAGATGCCTGTTTCCTCATTGGTATTCCTGATTTTTTTGGTTTATTCTGGATTTTGGCAGGGCCAAGCTTGGGGGTTGTTTAAGGAAAGCAAACTGAAATAACTATATTGTTCTTCTGTGGAGAGAATTTCCACATTGCCATCAGAGCTTTATGAATATGTACATACATACAGCTGTTCATACCACCAAGAGCATGGAAAAACTTTGCATCCAACTATGGAAAGCTTTTTTTTCCCCCATGGAAGTGGGAAGCTAAACTTTCAAACATTGAAAGGCCCTTTTATTCTTTCTTTCTGTCTCCATGTTGGGACTAAGGAGAAAAGGATAAAGGGTGACAAGAATAAAAAACTAAAAGGAGAAAGGAAAAAAATCAGGAAGGGAAGAAAGTTTGAAATCAGAACTCAGAAGTTCTGTCAGCTATTTTTCCAGGCATAATAAATTCTTTCCTGAGCCTCTTTAAAAAAGAAAAGTATTTTGATATATCTTAATTTTGAAAGCTTTTCCAGTCTGAACTTGCACTATTAGTGCTCTTCTGCTTGTTGCAATGCAATCCATCAAAGACTCAACAACTATTAAGTTATTGACATGGAAACATCCACATATAAAAATATGTGCTATGATAAAAGGCATCATTTTAGGATTAAAGTACATCTGATATGTGAGCACTGCATCATTTATACCTAAGTCATGTGTGTTCTTGGTTTCTACCAATTCTGAAAAAGAAAGAGGGCAGGAAAACTCCCCATCAGTTCTGTATGAAAAATAAAAAGTGTCAATGAGAGCTTTCTTCACCCCTGAGACAAAAGGACAATTTGTTCTCTCTGCTCTTTCCTCGGACTTGCACTCCAGAGCAACGCAGTGAGTTTTGAAATCAGAGTCATTCAGAACCTGTAATGGTTTTTAAGCCTAAGCTCACTTTTTTTTTTAAGCAGGAATATAAGAACCCCATTCCTGATGATTAATGATCAAAAGAAAGTCAGCTAAAGAAAAAATATTGAAGTGCAAAGTCTAAACTTTATGGACTTACAGAATAACTTTTCCTGTCATGCAGGAGGAAAAGGAAGTGAACTCAAGCCGCTGAACTCTCTGGATCGCACAGGCCTGTGACAATGACCTGAACCACATCTCTGGCTTCAAATGTACACCAGAATCGTGATGAAATAATCTATTCAACACTAACATTCTTGAGAGGGCACTCTAGGTTAAGGCCAAAATCCACAGGTATTGAAGATAAACAGCATTAACTAAGATTAAAAATACCCTATATTTTGTGTGTAAAACTTCCTCCAACATCTAAGCAACAGACAGGCATAGATGCATGCACTTGCTCCTTTTCTGCTGCTGGGAATTCTGCCAACATGTAGGATTAAACCACGCTTCCATATCATTCCCAGATGTGCAATCAGAAGAACATCCTAAAGCATCACCTCCACAGTTTGCCCTAAGAATCAAAGCTGTTCCTTATCCCACCCACCATTAACATCTTTTCATAATTCATCAACCAGCAATAAACTGAAACACTGCACAAACTTAGCCCTGATTTATTTCATTTAGTGGGTTCTGTGACTACAAGACCTGACTCTAATTTACCATCTTTTAAACTAACTACTCCAAAGCAGCACGTGTTTTCCCAGGCTCCAGCTACTCTAGCTGGGGCAATCTATTCCCTGCAGTAATTTCCACTGGGAAAAGGAAGGCAAAGGGATGCAGCTGCGAGGTGTCTGCCTGTGCCTGACCCTGGGTCAGCAGCAATAGCCCAGGAGGTGCTGGAATCCCTCCTAGCCTTCTGGAGGATTTTCACAGCTCTGCATTTCTGCAGAGGGACTCTTCTCCCCGCCCCTGGCAGCCCCATCCCAGGGAGCATCCCTGGCATCGCCTGAGAACAATACACCAATATGATTTCAATTAGGGCAATAACAAATTCATGAAGGTTCAGCCCTCACCATCTGTCCAAAGGGAGCAAGGCTCTGTTTGGTTTGGGGCTTGGGGGATTTTCCCCCTCTTCCCATCCTCCTTTCTTATGAGCCATTTGACAAAGCTGTCTACATAACAGAGAGATTTAGTGGGGTTTATGGCAAAAAAAAAATAGAAAATTAAGGCAGTTCCAGTATTAATTTTCACCACATTGGAGCATTACATAATTTATCACTTAACATGTACATAATTTAGCATAATTCAACATTCAAGCACATTAAACAAAGACAAAAAACAATAGTGAAAGCTTATTAATAAGACTGATTCTGCCTTTCCAGAAGAGTAATGCCTGTCTGAAATCACAATTCCACTAAAACTTCAGTTTCAAGAGTTTAGGTGCACTTTGCACTGGAAGACAAAAAGTGGATCAATCTATCTGAAGCAGAATAATGGAACAGGAGGAATTTTATAGGTTGCCACACAACTGTCTCAAAATCTTTACTTCCTGCACACATACACACAGGCAGTAAATTAAGATTTTAAAGCCATTTAAATCTTGAGGGAGCCAGCAAGACACTTGCCTTGTGCTTCCACTTTCCAGGGCAAAAGGTCAGGCATAGGTCTGCCCAGACAACCAGTGCCTTACCCTATGGATATTTCACATGTGGCAACTTCCACAATCCCACACAACTGAATTAACTGGGGTGGTTTGTAGCCCTGGGCCCTCACCCAGAGAATTACACGTTCAGACCTCATGTCTGTCCCATGAAGGGAAGAAAATAAAGTGCCACACACCAGGATGCAGTAGGGAGTGTCAGGGCACACTTACAGTGAGGGGTGTAGGAAACTGCTGAGATAGGAAGGTTACATCCAAGGTAATTTCAAACACCTGGCTCCAGGTGTCTACTGGGACACTTTGCAGAGCCTGGCCCATTGCAGAAACTGCCGGAAAAACGTGGGAAAGGAAGGGGAGGGTGGGGGAGAAGAAAGACCTTCCTTCCAACATACTGAAACAATTAATTAGAGCAGATTTAATCATTTTACTCCTGTTGAAGAGAGTAAATACATTCTAAACTTGTCAGGCTGAAGATAATGGAACAAGTCATGGAAAGGAAGATGTTACTTAGTCAAAGAGTAACAAAAGAGAAAGCTGTTGCAGCAGCCCTCTTGTTAGAGAGTAGAAATGAGCTGAGACACAGAATTCTTGTTTATCACAGCATGAAAGGGCCCTGGTTTATTCCTCCTTACAGCTCAGCCATCCTGACCCCAACCATTCACTGACCCTGCCTGCAGCAGCTCCTGCTGGAGGTTTCCCCTGCAGCCTCTGCCTGCTGGTTATTCCCTGCTGAACTCTGACTGCAGGGATCAGTTTGCAGCCCCTGACTGCAGCTTTTACCCAGCCAGACTGTGACTGCAGGGTCCAACAACAGGCTTTAACCATAGACCTGGACTTACCTCATAGCAGCAATTTTCTCTCCTGTTTTGCCCAGCCCTTCTGGATTATTCATTCACTAGCTCCTTTCTCCAGACTCTCCTTCAGCATCTCCTTCTCCAAAGTCCTTCCCTAATTAGCCAACCCACCCCTTTTATCCCACTTACCTTTATTAGTCACAGCTGTGACCCATTAAGGGCAAGGCCGTTGCTCTTCTTTGTAATTAGTGCAGCTGTGACTCGTTAGGGACGAGGTCACCTGTAAGCCTTTCTTCTACACCTACCAAAGCAGCAAAATTCTTTAAGATACTTTGTAAGATTATGTCATCACACTGAGATGTAGGGAACAGTAATTTATTCAGATCATGGATTTTCCACCCAGCTCTTTTATAGCTTTGTCTCAGTCAATACAAAAAAAAAAAAAAAAAGTATTTCATCATTTTTCAAAAATATAGTGATTTCCTATGTTAAGAAACAGCTTTAGTATTCTAAAAACTAATATATTTCTACCTGTCAGCCAACACTCACTGTTTATTTCTCTTCATTGCTCAACATCCGCAGCCTAGAAGGCACCTTTGCACATTGACACGGCTGTCCAGAAAGTGGGAACATACCAGGCAGCAGAGCTCTTATAAATTATCTGCCATCTGCAGGAAACTAAATGGACATCACCTTTGCCCTTTCATCCCCCAAAATGATGGTTGCACAAAAACACAAATGGAGACAGATTAAGAGATGAGGAAGCAGAGGGAAGCAAAAATCAATTCTTCCACCTACAAATAATTAAGACATAGGAGGATTAACCTCAACTTGTAGTTATACCATTCAGTGCAAATATAAGTAACAAAAACCAATTAGAAAATATTGAAAAAGTATTGAAAAGCACTCAACTGAAATGAGTATAAAGGAGCTTTAGTATGGTCTTCAAGTGAGTCACGACTGGGTGCAAACTGGTTTTGAAAACCTGTTTTTAGACCTTTTCTTCTGCTATTTAGTAAGTCAGGGAAATTCATTCAAACCCAACTCCAAAATCCACCTCCCTGACAATGCAGCACTGGTGACTTAACCTGTTTTGGATGACTGTGGGACCAAGCACCACAAGAACTACAAATCCATATTTTCAGAACATTCTTGCCTTGATTGTTCCTGGGCATTGTGGAAGGAGAGGAGTGAAGGATGAAACCATATCCTGTCCAACCATATTTGTCCACATAAATGACTGAAATTTCACCCAGACCTCCCCAGGAAAAGGAAATGGTACCTCAAACTTCACTTAATCCTTCCTTTGTGGGAATAGGAAGCTCTCACTTCAAATAACTTTCACCAGTGCACTTACTCCACTCTTATTCTCCTTGATGACTTCTGAAGGTAACTTTGAATTTTGGAAAAGCCAGCAGCCATAGCAATGAGAAAAGATGTTCCTAGAAACCAAATTGAAAGTTTTACCTTTAAGCTTTCTCAGAGAGTATTTCTCTCCCTCACTCTTACCATACTGAATATTAACCAGGAGGGATTGATTTGAAAATAAGAGAAAAAATCTAATTTTTTAAAACAACTTTGTGTACTGAAGTTAATGCAAGTACTGTCACCAATTTAGACAAAGCAGAACTTCACATTTTGATTGTATTTAAAGATCAGAGTTCAATGATATTTCATGTTCTGACTACAGACAACTTTTATCAGACATTTCTTATAATTCATTGCATCTACTATCTACAAATATCTTTTGTAATGAAAAAGCCTGTTTGCATAAAGTTGAGGATGCTTCAGTCCATGGCACCACTCAATCAGTTATTTATGAAAGCCTAAGGAAGGATTTGTTTCACTACATTTTTTGTCAACTAATGAAATTCTTATGCACAAAACATCCCCTCAAATTTAAATTTGTGTCATATTTTTCAGAAGGTGCAGAAGTTTGAGCACCTCCTGGAATGCGCTTAAATATAGCAGGCCATGATGAGAGGTCAGGTCTGATACACTGTGGGACAAGGACAGTTTCATACCTTTCCAAAATATTATTTTAATTTCTTATGGACAAAGTCATCAGGGCTAAAACACAGTCTATGAGATCAATGTCCAATTTTACTAAAGGAGCTTTGAAAGCTTCACAAATTCTTATGCAAAAAATTTTAAGCCTTCTGGGCTTAAATATAGAGGTACTTGGTTTGGTCTAACAAGTTACATGATGCATCTTCCTTTTGATAAGACCAGAAATTAAAGTTCTTCAGCCAAACATTTTTGTAGCAGTTTTAACCAAATAGAGCACACAGGTGTATGAAGGCATGAAACAGAACTGCTTTCTTCTCAGATCTTCAAAACATTCCAAGAGTTCAGATAAGTTCACTGCAAGACATTAAGGAATTTTTAGGACAGTTCTGATTTTCTTTAAGGCTATTCACACCACTGCCACCCTTCACTTAACAATACTGCCATTAAAAAAAACCAGATTGCTTGAAAATGTATAGAATTTGTTATGTGGGAACATGTTTCAAATGACACTCAGAGACTGGCTTTTAAGCATGCCTGGCACTCAGAAGCTTCTGGCATAAAATTGAACATAAGTTTTTTCAAAGGAAGATGAGCACTCAATACTCAGCAGTTTCTGAAAAACAAACCAATTTGAGCCTTTCTGAAAGTCTGTCCTTGATTATGGAAACTCAGTCAGATCAGTTCTGAGAAGGGAGACTCATCACCACTTGCAAAACTCTGCTGCTGGACCATATCAGGACTTGGCAAGAGCTGCTTACATTCTTCACTGTCAGCTTCAACCAGGACTAAATGAAGACAAGCCTTTCAGTCAAGGTAAATGTCAGATTTTTAATATTTAATAAAAACAGCCCATTCCTATGAACCCATTAGCTAATAAAAAACAGCTCTGCTTCCAGAGTCAGAAGATAAAGAAGAAGAGATTAAACTTTAAAGGGAATAATGCAGTAAATTATTACATTCAGGAATTATATCCTTAACTGGTACAAACTGGCACAGTTTCAACAGGGCCCTGTTTATTAACATCAGCACAGGATCCTGCCTAACCTGTTCAGCACCAACAAACGCGAGCACCCTTGTGGTGCTGGCCCCAGAATATCTCAGATTTGCTTTCAGCAGGGACTAGTCGAAGAGAGAGACAATTTATAAATTATAAAGAACAATAAATAAGTTTTTCTTCATTTTGTATGGACTCCAAAAATCTATTTTCTTTTCTTGTACTTTGGTTATTTTTGCTCATGAAGGCTTTGGGACAGCGGCAGTGGAAACTGAAGCTGTCTGGTTAATCTGAGGTCAAATTTTGTGTAGGCAGCTGCAATCCAAGCTTCCCCACCCTGCCCTACCACTAGACTGAACTCTGACCTGCTGGGACCACCCCCTCACTCCTGCAACAACTCCAGCCACATTTCTACCGAGTGAGCACAGACAGTCAGCTAAAATGCCAAAATATCTTTGTGTGAAAATACATGTGCACACTGTCAGGTCTCTGTGACTCTTTCATTGGAAAACACCCAAGACCACCAAATGCATTTGGCAGTCTGGAATCTACTGATGAACCAAGGCACTCAGTGCATGTACTCTGCCCTTGGGAATGAGTTAGGTTTTTTAACTGAAGCAGTGGTTTAAGGGAAAAAGAAAACACTCATGCACACAGAGCCACTGCCATCCAGCAATGCTGCACATCTACAGCAAGGCTCCCAAAATATTAAGCTCCCCAAGTTCATATCTGCCATATTCACAGAAGACTGCTGGGCAGTGAGCACTTCTGAAGTCAAGCCACTGATTCTGGGGCCTGAATATGGGTTTAAAGTTTGAATTTCCTAGGCTAAGTGATTAGTCTGTTGTTTCCCCAAAACATAGACTTGGCTTCAGGAAGTTGGAAAATCCCATCCTAGAAACCTACAGTAAATTCTGGCTTCTGACCATTTACACTACATGCATATCTTCAACCCTTTAGCTCATGACCAAGAACAACCTCTTTGATTTCAATGCTGCAGCACTGCACAGAGAACATCAGCTGTGGAGAGCTGACCCCCTGAATGGCTAAGCCAAAGGAAGGGCAGCAGGAAGTTTTACCATCCTGATTTTACAGGTGGGAGACTGGAGCACAAGGAAGAAAAGGAGGGGCAGGAAAGATGTAAGTGATATGTTCAAGGCCACCCAGGAAGGCTGTTGCAGAGTGAGTGCATGAATCCACATTTCTCACTCCACCCTGTTCCCCTCCTCTCTGCACACAAAGTCTCCACTCTCGGAGCTGTAGCAGAGTTTCTATGGGTCAGTGCTGCTGTGGATGGTGGTCACCCAGAGGAGCCCACGTCTTCACAGGTGCAGAAGGGTCCAAATCAACTTGCAGCTCTTGAATTCATCCAGCAGAGAAAGGACCAGTGTATAAATGAGCGCTCACATCCTGCTCCTTAGGCTCAAGGAGACAGAGCTGCCAACAGAGCCCTCAGTAAGGACCACACTGAAAAATCGCAGAGAGGAACGGTCAGTGAGAATTTCCTGATCAACACCAGCTGCTGAAGACACGGGAAAAAAGGAGGCAGCCTAAATAAGCACTTTAAAAGGCTGGTTCTGATGATTTTAGAGAAAGGAGAACAGCATAGACCAACATGTAGACAGTGCATCTCAGAGACAGAGAATGAAGGATTTAAGTGCAACTTGCAGATGACTCCTTTTGTGCAAGTCACCCCAACCCTTCTCCTTCACTGGTTTTAAACTATAAATGCCTTGAGGCAAGGACTGTGACCACATCTGTCTTCATTTCACGCTGAGCTGTGGACAGTCACCACACTTGAGTTTGAACCCTGTTACCATTTAGATAAAAAGTTTATAACACAAGTCTGGAAGATTTTTAAGCTCATAACAGCTTTTGTAGCTTGAGGGTCTATTTAATCCCTAAACATACGTTAAAGAGTCAACCACAAAGAGAGGCAGAATAGGAGGGAGAAGATTCACTGAAATACTTGCCAACTTGTGTTTCCTAAATCCCCTCCAAACAAGAAAGACATTTGTCCCTGAGTGCCAGGAGAGAGCCCAGGAATCAGATGTCCCCAGCCACACACAGGTGGAGACAGGTGCAGAGAGCAACACCACAGGCTCTGCCGTGGAACCACTCACTGCTGGCACAAACAGACTGGAGTGTTGGCTGTGCAGGTTCCCAGGGGAGACACCTGGTGTGTCTGTACAAGGGAATCCCAGCAGCTGTGGCATTTAGGAATCACTACTGCAGGGTTTTCAAAACCACAGGAAAAGAGCTGGCTTGATTGTCTCCCAGCTAACTGGAATCATGGCCCAGGATCCCAATTCAGAGACATCCAACCAATCTTTAGGTAATGTCTGTAGTGCCACAGAGCTCCCTGTCTCTGACAACCAGGGAAGAATATCCTTTTAGAGCACACAGACCAATAAAGCCAAGATTAGCATAGTCTGGCTTCTAGAGAATACAGAACATGATATCCACCACTAGGCTTTGGTCTACACACCACAGACTGCATCTGTGCATTGCATCCATCCCATCATTTGTGTTCAGAGCAACAGTGGCATTCTGAAGCGAATCCACCAACTGTCCCCAGGTACAATAAGGTGGTGTTAGGTCACAGATTGGACTTGATGATCTCCAAGGTCTTTTCCAACCTCGTTGATTCTGTGATTCTGGATCACATCCAGGCTTGCCTCAGTGTGGTTTAGTGTGGCACCTTCTCTCAAAGGTTTTGGACCACAGGCATTGGGATATATTCAATCCAGAGCACACAGGGGCTCAGCACCAACTGCTTTGATCCATTGATGCTGCACCAGATTAACCACCAACAAAGTCAGCACAGCTTGGGAATTACTGAGAATTAATTGCCCTGTTGATGTGAGCACTTTAATAACAAATAATCACCATAAGCAAAGAGATAAAAGTGAAAAGCAAAATACAGAACAATTCCTGTGGTCAGAGAAGAATGGTAATATGTGTAAACTGAAAATGTAAAATCCAAGTCTTGTTTGAACAACTATGAAAATAATTTTCACCAAGAGGTGGTCTTTGGGCAATAGCAGAATTCTGTTCATAAAACAGGTTTTAAATAAATGTTTCCTCCAGAACACAAATTTCAAATAGTTTTCTAATTTTTTCTTCAAAATTAAAAGAACCACTGAAGTCATGAAGAGTTTGAAGTCAGAAGATGAACACTGAAACACAGATTTTTCATTTTATCTAGATTAAATGTCAGGCTGCTTGAATTTCAGCTTTACTAACATTTCAAGTTTTTTGTTCCAACTTACTGGCAACACTGCCTAAGAAAATGAACCTCTTACAGGATGAAAGATTATCACCTACACTCATAGGAGAAACAAAGATTAACTATCACTCCTTATAAAAGTGTCAGCTGTTTCAAAACATGTCAATAAGCACAAGATCCCCACACACCTTTCCCCTATGTAATTGACCCAAATTCTGAAAAAAAGAAAACAAACCCAAACTAAAATGAAGTAAATTATTAGTTAATTAATTAATAATGGCCTCAAAATTTCCCCAGCAGCATTTTGGCAATATCAGCCTCTTGAATAACAGT
>VWYN01027892.1:0-10327 GCA_013400075.1 Hippolais icterina
CATAAGCTGGGGACCCCAAAGCTCCTTGAGCCCAGGTGTTAAAATGAAGTGTCCTGAAGTCCATCATTCACTCCCACTGCTGGTGGCACTGCTGGCACCTGGAGTCTTACCTTGGCCTGGCGCCGAGAGGCTCGGCACCGAGAGGGCACCATCACTGGTGAAGGCAGAGTAGAGATTTTCACTGGAAGGTGAAGGTTTCAGGGGCTGTAACAAATGGTTCTGCCCTGTCTCTGGCACACTGCCGGGAGATGAAGGATCTGCTGAGGGGGCAACACTGATGGTGCATTTTGAGCTGACAGGTTGTCTAGAGGAAAAAGGAAGGCAAAAAGTTTTGGTCTCCATACATTTTTGAACCGGATCAAGCACGACAATCCAGGCAAGAGAAGGACAGGCAGGGGAGAGAACTGCTCTCCAGTTTCTGGAAAAGCACTAAGACCAGAAAAATTGCTCAGTTTTAAGGCAACTGTGCACTGGTTCATGTGCTCACAGAGCTCTTCTATCCCACAGCAAAACAGAGATGAGCAGCCAGGGTGACTGCATACAGAAATCTCAGCCTGACGTGGAAGTAACAAAGTGAATACGCAAGAAGCAGCAACAAATATTTCTGCTGGCCCTGCAATACTGTTTGTTCCTGCCACAGGCTTAGAGAACATCTCCAATTACCTAGAGAGTATCTGTCACCCACATCACTCCATCAGTAAACAGAACTAGTTCCTGAATTCTGTTGATTAGGAAAATGGGCTTAGTAAGAAAGGAAGCCTTGACAACTGAAACTGATTTTCAATTTGTAAGTACAGCAAATCTTCAATTCCATTTAAAAAGTCAGTATTTTAACATCCATCAACCATAAGGAAGTTTCTGCAGTGTGAGGACACTAGTAATATCATGCTTAAGCAATACTAAATTAGAAAAAAAAATCTCTACAGATGACTTAAGAGACCAGACCTTTTCTGCATAATCAGTTTCAGGAGGGAACAAGCACAGTTTATCTTCAAAAAAAAAGTTTTCTGCCATACTGTGAATTTACACTTTTCCTCCTAGTCAGAGCCCCAAGACTAGTATCTAAAAAATACAAATCACAACTTTAAAACTGCTCTTACAGGGCAATGTCACAGTACCTTTCAGTAGACTGAAAGTCCAGAAAGTTCCAAGCAAGACTACCAAACAGCAAAATAATTTCGAAAAATTATAAAAGAAATGCAGAGAGGACCTGGCGCACACACACACACACACACACACACTCTCCTCAAAAGAAAAGACAGGGACACATGAAAAGACAAGAGACACAGCCCTAAGAATGAGAGATGGCACTTGGTCTGTTTTATCTGCTAAAAATGTTGAAGGAAGCCTTACCTGATAGCTGAGGGCTTTTATGTCCCTGGGAGCTGCTACGACTGGACTTGCTGCTTTTTCCTTTCGTAGGTCGTCTCCTCCTTCCTGAAAGGGGTGCAGCTGGGGGAATAATTACTGCAGGTGGGGCCTTTCCCAGTTTCATGTAGAGTGACTCAATCTCCTGCTTCTGGCGGCTCTGCAGCTCCTGGATCTCTTTAAGGTGCCTAACAAGTTACAAAACAGTGGCATTTACAAGGATCCTATGTATACACATACATAAAACAATCCCTCCCCTCCAGTCAAGCCTTCTTTGGTCAAACTCTCAAACATTTAAGAAAGCATGAAATAAATCTTTTCCACAAATAACCACTGAACACATATGGCAGAACACTTGCCATTTTCCAATGTGCTCCTGGGTAGAATTCCAAAACTAAGTTCTCAACGTTGCAATCACAAAACCAGAATAAACAGAAGTACCAAAAAAGCATTCAAATGCTACAGGAATAGCTAGATTACTCATTTTCTCAGACATATGGCCTTGGAGACTTCTACACTGGTATTGCCTTACAGTTTGTTTTAGAGCAGTTGCATACACAGGATTTGAAACTGTCGGCTACCCTAAAAAAAAGTTCAACTTCCAGTATAAATAAATTAGTAGGTCACATTGCTTCACTTCTAAATTCTTTTTCTGAGCCAACAAGGTCTCTTCAGGCAAAGAACCATTAGAAATGCCAGAAATGCAGAGACTTGTGTGTCATTTTCAAACAAGACTCTGTTTTCCCTACTAACTCCAGTGATATGCCAGATCTTCCTTAGATCTCCAGTCTTACCCATAGTGCAGCTGGCAATCTACACACAAGGTTACAGGGTAGAAAATTCAGCCCAGCAAACATGTATATTCCTCTTTTGTTATAACTGTATGCTGCTTTCCCTCTAAAGAACCTTACTTCCCACATAAATGCTGGCACTGGCTCCTGACACTCAGCAAAGGCCAAGGGAAGTACAGGTGAAATTCAGATTAATCCTGTTCCATACACAACCACAAAGCAAAAGCCTTACTTCTCCCGTAACCGACGGAGTTCCAACTTCAAGTCTTCATCTTCAATATCCGACTCATTGTCACTGCTCATGTAGGAAGAGTTGAAGGAGTTGCTGAGGCTCTGAACAGGGAGGCTGATCTTTGATCCCAGGTGCTGGACAGAGTCTGGGCTCCCTGAGCCATCATCCAAATCCTTAACCATGCCACTGAGAAAGGCGGCCTCCGGATCAGAGGATGGACCGTTCATGTGCGGGGACTGCCTCGACTCCAACTCTTTCTTCGGAGCTGCAGCTGAAGAAGCAACTTGTTCCAAGCCCACAGAGAGAGGAAGAGTCATTGGCTCCTTCTGGGCACAGCTGACCTCATCCCGAGCCTTGGACACGGAGAAGCGCCCCACTTGATCCGTCGTTGTCGTCACCTGGAAGCGCCCGACCTTGGTGGCCTGAGCAGCATCTCCCAGGCCGGGAGCTGCCTCGGGAATGCCATCCACCACATCCAAGGAGGTGGCAGGCACGGCCCCGCCCTTGCGGCCCTCAGCCTGCTTCACCAGCGTGCTCTCTGGGCTGCTGCCAGACAGGCTGGAGGAATCACTGGAGGTGGTTTCAAATTGCACTGGCTTGGCTTCAGCTTTGTCACCCTCTTTTAGCACATCGTCCACTGCCACGGATACCTAGAATAGAAATACAATCATGCAGACTTCCTTTGTTTTTCCTTAACATGATGCTTTTATTTCCCTTAATGGTAAGGTGCATCTGTGAGGGGAAAGTAACTCATTTCCTAGGTACACCACAAAGCAAGCTACTGCTTCCCTCCAGGCAAAAACCAGTGCCACACAAAGCACACTTCTGTGTCATCTGGAGGATTAACTCCGAGAACCAGCAGCCTCAGATGGGGCCTCCTTCACCAACAGGACATAACAGTGAACATCCCAGCACTGTCAGTGAAAGAGCAGCCCGACATTAAAGGCCAAGGCCACAGCAAGGGCCTGCCACGGTGAAACACTGTGCTCACAACTCCAGACCTGCCCAGAGTGCAAACAGCACCTGCAGCCCTGCTTTCACAAGCGCCCCAGGGCCAGCCGTGTCCTGCACAAGGCACACAGGGCTGGCAGCACCAGGAACCAGCCCAAGAGGCTGTACAGGAGGCAGGTGAGTGCAGCACCTCCTACCTGGAAGCGGCCCATCTTCAGCACGCTGGCCCCTGCTGTGGCGGCCGCAGCGCTGCCCTCGCCATCGCCTGCTGCCAGCACTGAGGGACAGGAGAAGGGCATTAACACAACAAGCAATAAATCATTTGAACTCCAACCATTTCTTTTTTATGTACTTCAAATTCAACTACCTCCTAACTCCAAAGAGGCTTCTGGACTCGTAGCACCATATTAATATTAAAATGCTAATTATTAATGTAAAGTTGAAGCATTTTTCTACAAAGCTGCCCTGCGCAGTGTATTTGCCAAAAGCACACTTCTAGGCAACAGTAAAAAGAGCACACTGATTTCAAACAGGGATGTGAAATAGACCAAACCCCCTCCCCTGAAATTTATGAACGAAAAAGTTTATTTTCATTCAGTACCCAGAGTGACTACCTAATTTTCACAAACACTGGGGACAATTTATTCACAGAGAAGGGGCAAGCTGAAGAAATGCTATAAACTACATTTACTCAAAGCAGTCTATCTGAAGTTTTTCAAGCTGGACTCTTAGGTGTCAGCTCCTAATTCTGTTGCTCTGTGCACTGGCAGTATAAAGTTACAAAGCTGAGAAATAACATTCTATTTTTAAAACAGTTCTATTGGACAGTTTGCTCTGTTTATTAAGCAATTTCCCAGTTTGTTTACCTTTACCTTCTAAATTTAAGAGATAAAACCCAACTCATTCAATAGCACACTAATGAATTATAGTTCACCAATGTCCCAAATGAGGGTATTTCATTTATTTTACCTCAAGGTTTTTTATTGGCTTCTGAAGGTTTGTTATTCAACTTTAAAGGGACATGCATGTTAAATAGTGTTTACTAGACAGTTCAAGAAAAACTTCAGCACCATATTAACCATAACCATATTAACAGCTTCTTTTAAAAAGAGAAGATTTCAGAAATTAAAACAATTAGATGAATACTGACAGGAAAATCTCAGATTATTTTGCAAATGGTTGGACTCCCCTCTAGTAACTTAATTCACTTGGAAGTTATTGATCATCCAGATTTTAACTGGTGATCATCCAGTCAACCTTCAGTTGTTCTAAAGCAAACAGAACAAAGTTTCTGATATTTTTAGTAGTTTAACCTTGGTTTCTCTGTTCAAACAGAAACAAAACTTCCTTAGGTAAGGCAGAGGTATCTCCTACATGTAGAACACAGTGTAATGACACAAAATGAGTCCTGCTGTTGCTGCCAGGAACATAACACATGACAGAAAACAGTCCCTTCAAGTCCTGATGCTGGACCTTATTAGCACAGTGGAGACTTGTTGTGAGTCTTAATTGAGGATTTTGGACTGCTTTAAATCCTAAATGAGTCCCTACAATACACATTTATCTATCATTCCCCCTCCTCGTGGCCTACAGGGGAAAATTTCAGCCTGGCTACTAAAAACTACTAAGATCCCTCAAGGAGCTGCCAGTCCATGACTTACTAGAAAAGGCTATAACCTTCCAAGTGGTTAGTCTGTTCAATTTTGGTTTCTATGTCCATGCTGAGAAATCACCTAGAGTAACCATGGCTGCCTTACCATCCTTCAGGCACTGCGCTGCTGTGGACACCGGCCCAGTAACCGTTGTCGATGCTACTGAGGGCACAGACTGCAGGTTCAAGGAGGAAAAATAAATTAAAATAATTAGCAGTTTCATTGAACGCCAACAAATCCAACATACTGCACATTACATAACTTTTTGTTTCCAACAGGGACAAAGTATGACCCATGAAAAGTCAAATGCAAGACAAGAGATTTCCAGGCTTTATAACCCTGAGGCTGTGAGCAGATCAGCCCTGGCCTGTGCAGAAATAATGCACAGATTGCCACTTGGATTGTCAATCATTGCCTTCATTCAGTATCCAAAGCTCTTTAATAGAAGCTTTTAAAATTTCAGAACCACACTTGAAACCACCCTCCCAAATTCAGACTGACATATCACATATTGCTTGTTTAGTGCTCCTTCCCCTTATTCCACAGTCACTTCCATTCCTAGTTTGGTGACATCACCAGAAAAGCTGAAATAACAACTAATACCAAAAAAAACAGCCTCAGGAAATATTGTCATCTATTGCAATATACAGACTTTCCCGATTTTGGTTGACTCAGTCCCACAAACTGGAAGATGACTCTGAATTTTTATTTTTAAAAGTCTAAATGCTGGTGTAGTGATATTAAAGGCAGTGACCTAAGAGTATGACTTGGACAAAACACTGAGATTTTTCAAGACTAGTAAACTGCCAGCATTGCAAACATACACAGGCAGGAGCAGATGTCACTGGGACGGTCTCTGGACTAAGGGTTCTTCTCAGTTGAGCATCCAGATCTTCCAGTGGCTGTTGGGACTGAGAAAGAAGAGGGCAAAATGATGTCCCAGCTCAGGAAAAATAAAAGCATTGTTGAGAAACAGACATATTTAATGCTAAAATTTAAAGCATTCAGTACAGCTTCCATATTTCTATCAAGCTTCCTTCCTACACATTGAGATTTAACATGTATAGCACAGTAAGACTCATGCAACATATTTGTTTAAAACCAAGAGAACAGGAAAATTAAATGGAACTTAAAAAAAAACCCCAAAAATTCCACAATACCACTCAAAACCAATCAACCAACAAAAAAACCCACAACCCACAAGTTCCCTCAGACAGGCTATATAGATGGATTGACTTGCAGAGGATGGAGAGGGGAAGAATCTTTCAAGAACGCTTATTACTTAGACTTCAGCTGTTTCAGTTAGAATACAAGATGGTTTTCCAACTTGGCCAGTTGGATTGGGAAGACGAAGAGAAGAAGAATTTTACCTAAAAATATCTTGAAGATAAAAAAAGTCCCCAAATCTTAAAATGATTAAATTAGGGCCATGTCCATAAGATACACTGATAGAAGAACGTATTGTCAGATACATTAAGGTTGCAATTCTGACCCTACACAACAGAAATTTTCATCCAAGCTTTAGTACTATTAGTCTTTCCAAGTCTTCTACATAAAAAAAAAAGGCTGTCTGTTTTTAAAACTGAAGGGGAGATCATGACAACATAAAAATACTACTTTCCACTGAAGTTGGAGGTACAGTATAGCATGAAGATGCTTTAAACAGGTTGCCAGGATAACATTCCTCCTGACTTGTGGATTTCAAAGCAAAACCAAAACCCCTAGGAACAATAAAGCCTGTCAGCAGAAGATGCAGACTTCTATGACTCCATTCAGAAATGCAACTGCTTAGCGACAAGTGAGGCAACTTAATCCATAAAATCCATAAAAATAAGGGGACATGTCACCTGAAACACTAAATAGTTCTCATCACTTATACTCACAAGAAGATATTCTCTTCAAGTAAACAAAGAGCTATCAGAATGATCAGGAAATAAAGATTTCCTTACAGAACAAGGGGACCAAAATGAAGCTTGAGAGATTAAATTCACTTTAAAAAGCAATTAAGGAATAAATAGAACATAGGTATTTAAGACTATGGAACAGACTGTTCAAAACTGGTCTTGAGATGACGTGTGCTCTGTCTGCAAATTACAAATCTGCTACTAAGGAAAGGGAAAAAGTTGTGTAATCACCTGCTAGTGACAGAAGCAGCACAGAAGGCAAGGCTATCTACTTCAAGACAAGCCAGTAATTTTCCAGATAGTATTATGTGATAGCAGCAAATGCTTGTACAGACATTTTGTCTCACTCCTAAACAATCCTTCTGAGTTCAAATAAGAAGTGAAATTCAGTAAGTTGTTTGCAAAGGACAAGAAGCAAGGGATCTATATTTGTGACTCTTCCCTGCCACAAATACCTATGACAAACAGGAAGCAGCCTTTTGCAGTGGTACTGTGGCTTGAGTCATAGAAGTGGCTCCAAGTGCTTTTGAGCTTAGGGGAAAATACTACTAATATACTGAATTTCCAGTACTCCATATGACTGATTTTAACCAACTGTCTCCTGATCCATCTGATACCTGACCATGGGAAGAATGCAGGTAAGAATTATCACTGAATTGTTGTTGTCTTCTCTTCAGTAAAACCATGCTTCAGAAAGAACTGACTAAAAGAGATAAACCAGCTTCTGAAGTCAGGGGAAAAAAACAAGTGGTTTTTTCTTGCTCAGTTTGGAGAAAGAACATACCCATTTCCTTGCTACTCACAGGGTAGGAATATGGCTTACGGCTCGAAGATCAAGATGTAAAAATGAGTTACTTTTAGAAAATAAATCAGTTGAATAAGCCTTTTCCCTTCCAACTTCAGATGTCATCTGCCTTAGCTGTGCAAAGCACAGAGAATCCCAGCCTGGGCCAGGCTGGAAGGGAGCCCAGGGCTCATCTGCTCCAGCAGGGCCATCCCAGAGCTCCTGGCACAGCATTGCCTCCAGAGGGTTCTGCAAGAGCCCCACTGAGGGAGGCTGCACAGCCTCTCTGCACAATCTGTTCCAGGGCATGGTCACTGCCCAGGAGGGAAATTCCTGCTCATGTTCAGGTGGAGCTGCTGTGCATCAGTGTCTGCCCATTGCCTCTTGTCCTATTGCCTGGCACCACCATTTAAACCCAAAATATCCCAGCTAACTATTCTATACAAGCACAGAAGCTAAGCAGGGGAAGCCACTGCTTGTTTCAAGTCATGTCGATGATAAGGAACTTCAAATACCTTTTGCAAATCTTAAAGCCTAGTGAAATCAAAATGTAGTAATAATCACAAAATAAACAAAACAAAACAAGCACACAAAAAAACTCCACCCCACAACCACAACAAACCAAAACCAGAAACAAGCAAACAAACTAAAACCCAAACCAACAAACAAAAAACCCAAACAAAGAGGCAACCACCAAAAGAAACAACCAAATCCCAAAACCTCATGAGGAATTCACAAAGGCAATTTTACATTTTCATAAACATTTCGTGGCATTATATAGTTTTTCATATTATTTTGCTACTATACTCTTTTCAAGATGAAAACAGGTTCAAGTTTTATGCACTCACTCTGCTGCATTATATTTTTTTAAAAAATATTTCAAGTTCAGATTAAAAAAATATTTCAAGTTCAGATTTCAAGTTCACTCTAAAACCCCTAAGCCTGATTAGGCACTGGGTACAGCACCCCAAAGGGCAAGCTGCACAGAACCACAGAATGGTTTGGGTTGGAAGGGACTTTTAAATATCCTCCAGTTCCAGTGCCCTGCCATGGGCAGGGACACCTTCCACTAGACCAGGTCACCCACACCCAGTGCCAAAGCCACTCAGGCTACTGCTACAGTTACACAAAAAGGATTACTCAGTCAAAAGAAAAGAAAACCAAGAACATTAATAACATGCAATGGAGAGTTTAATTGAAACATGCTCTCTGAAGGGAAAAGAAGCAGATCAGATCTGCCAAGTTGTGTAGCACCTGAGTTAGTGAAGGTCCTGGAAAAGGTGGCAGCTGCTCACTGGATGGAGTGCCAGCCGGAAGGTCAGAACCTATTGGTAGCACCTATGGATAACGAAGAGGAAACGCGCGTCCATCAGACATGGAACAACACAAGGATCAGATACAAGCTACAGTCACTCATGGCATACAACAGAAGCCTTAAGTTTTTTTGGTAGAGAATTCCTTCCTGGACAGTTAGCATAGTCTTTAGGGACTTTTGCAATCAAGTTGGGGAAAGTTTGCTTTGTTTTTATTTTATAATCCAGATTATCCTTGAGCAGCCACAATTTCCAATTTAAGCAAGCTGTAGTATCCAGGAACAAAGTATCTTGGGGATATTATTTTCAAGTCTGGAAGAAATGCTAAAATAATTCTTCCAAGAAGCTTAATTTCTAAAATGGTGCAAAAAACCCACGAGTCTCCTTACAACAGATCTATGTTAACTGTCCATTAGAAACTGCATGCTTCCAGCAAATTGTTCCAAGCAACATGACTTGAGAACAGCAACTGTCAGTGCCTGAGGATGTCTCCACTTGTTGAGAAACAGATTTGTAGAGCTCCCACACCAATCTTTTGATCCAACACTTCTTTTTGAGCCTGAAGGGTGTTGATGACCCACAGAAGGTGATTAGGCCATGCAACCAGGTAGGGAGAAGTCATCAAGGTTATGTGGGGGAGGTTAGAGAGACTCGAAAGGTTAGGAGGAGGCATCAAAGCCTCCTCACCAGGACAGACAGCACATTCCAGTTAGTCATTTCCATTGTTAGGGAAGTGGGAAGTTCTAGGAATTAAGCAACCCATTACACAATTTGCAATCCTTATTCTCAGCTGCCACTCTGAAGTTTGCCAGTGCCCATGGAGTGTGAGCACACACACACACAGCCTGGGAGTTACAGCTGGCTATGCAGTGTGAGCACACACACACAGCCTGGGAGTTACAGCTGCCCATGGAGTGTGAGCACACACACAGCTGGGAGTTACAGCTGGCTATGCAGTGTGAGCACACACACACACACAGCTGGGAGTTACAGCTGGCTATGCAGTGTGAGCACACACACACACACAGCTGGGAGTTACAGCTGGCTATGCAGTGTGAGCACACACACACAGAGCTGGGAGTTACAGCTGGCTATGGAGTGTGAGCACACACACACACACAGCTGGGAGTTACAGCTGGCTATGCAGTGTGAGCACACACACACAGAGCTGGGAGTTACAGCTGGCTATGCAGTGTGAGCACACACACACACACGGGAGTTACATACGGCTGGGTATGCAGTGTGAGCACACACACACACACAGCTGGGAGTTACAGCTGGCTATGCAGTGTGAGCACACACACACAGAGCTGGGAGTTACAGCTGGCTATG
>VWYN01027892.1:10361-54968 GCA_013400075.1 Hippolais icterina
ATGGAGTGTGAGCACACACACACAGCCTGGGAGTTACAGCTGGCTATGGCGTGAGAGCACACACACACAGCCTGGGAGTTACAGCTGCCTATGGAGTGTGAGCACACACACACAGCCTGGGAGTTACAGCTGCCCATGGAGTGTGAGCACACACACACAGCCTGGGAGTTACAGCTGGCTATGGAGTGTGAGCACACACACACACACAGCTGGGAGTTACAGCTGGTTATGGAGTGTGAGCACACACACACAGCCAGGGAGTTACAGCTGGCTATGGAGTGTGAGCACACACACACAGCCAGGGAGTTACAGCTGGCTATGGAGTGTGAGCACACACACACAGCCAGGGAGTTACAGCTGGCTGCCCCTGTACTCTGTGAGCTCTGCAGGACAGGGGACAGGCCACAGGCTGCTCCAGCGCCACTTGAGGCCTGCAGTGTGTTACCACAGCTTAAACTAATGCTTCTGATTGCCCGAGGAGCTGCCCAGTGAAGAGGCATTCCCAGAGTTATCCATCCTCCCAATAACATTGCAGCAGGAACTAGGCTGAGCTGCATTAGGTCACCTTTTTTTGCAGCAGAACACATGTGAGGATGTTACCTGTTCTGAGGCATGATGAATTTTTAGGCTGTGGTAACTTCATCATTTAGTTTACAAATAGGAGGCAAAAAATACTTTAAATCCACTTGTATGACAAGCTGAAACATATTTAACTGTCTAGTTTAACAGTCTGGCCAAAACCAAAATAAACACACAGAGTCTATCAAGCCCCAGAGGACTAAAGCAATAAGCTCCTTAATGCTCAGCAACAACACAAAGTGAAACTAAAATTTAGCTTTGAAAAAAACCAAGTTAATTTATAAATGAAAACTTCAGAGAGGAGGTAGGATTTCTACAACCTACAATCAAAAACCCTGTAACATTTATTACATTTAAACCCAGGTGTTTGTAATTACAGGTTTGCAATTAGCAATTTTCTAACTGCCCCAACTGTTCCTGAACAAATACCAGTTCCCATTTTTTTCTAATATTTCTTCCCTAATTTTCAATTTCACTGAAATATTAATGGATGCCTTTGTGTCTAGATTTCCTTATTAACTTTTTTGGCACATACTCCCACTCTTCCATGGCAGAGATTTTCTACTGTCTGTGACTACAAAGAGTACATGGGAAAGACTACTAATGAATGGAGATGCTGGGAGCATTGGCTCAATCTGAATGGCCTGAAACTGGTTAATAGCAAGGCTGCCTAAAGACAACCAACTCAAAGTGTTGCTGAATACAAAAAAACATTACAGAAACAAAAAGAAGTGAGTATTAAAGTTTTTGCTTTGTTAAATACCTGAAAGTTTCTTCAATTTATTTCCATTTAAGGGCTACCTCTCCATTTAAGGAAAGGACTACCAAAATAGTTTTAAATACTGAAATGTGCTGTGTCCCCACATAGGCAGACATTTAAAAGAAAATTTCACATATTGATATATCTGGTTGGAGAGCAGGTAACAACATACATAGCACCTCTCAAGTTGTTACTGTGAGTCATTATTTCTTTGTGAGTGTTTTGCTATAGCGCATGAGTCAGTAAACAAAGTTTGTTTTCAGGTATCTTTTAAATTTCTCAAAATCCTGCTCTCATAAATTGAATATTTGAAAGGAAAACAGTATCCAGGTATCCAATGAGTAGCAGAGAACTTTTGAAAAAACAACCCTTTCAGTTAGGTTCACCCTTGACTGCAAGGAACAGGCTCATGACAGGAAGACAAACTAGGCTATCTCAAATCCACCACTTTGTGAAATATACAACCTACCATCTCAGTCTAGTGGTCACCTACAAGATAAAATTAAAGCAAGACATCCAAATTCTATCTGGAAAAATCAGTATCAAGAAAAAGCCCCAAACAAACACAAAAAGCAAACCACAGTTGCTTCACTCTTTGTAGTTTAAGAAGAAGAAAAACTAACAGTGACATGAGAAGCATAAAACAGAATTGGACTTTTTTGCTCATTAGGGACAAAACAGAACACCTCTTGGGACACATAAAAACAAGCAGAGCATAAACCTTTCAATACTACATTAAATGAAGCAACTTCTCCCTGAGTAACTCTTCTGCTTTACAGAAAGGACGCTGCCCAAGAAGGCAGCCCCCTGCCAGAGCTGAGCCCTGCCAGCAGTGCGTTCCTTACCGGTACCCTGCTCAGGGGGGGCTTGGAGGGAGAGCTCCCTGCCTTTCCTGCTGCCGTGGCCACGCTGCTCGAGGCTGAGATGTAGCTCACCGGGGTGATCACCTGCCCAGGAGTGGCAACTGGAGTCAGCACTGGCAAGCCAGTTGCTCCAAGAGGCAAACTGCTTGGAGGTATACAAGTGCTGATGGATGTCAGGGGTTTGCTGGGTGCAACAGCCGTGGTTGGGATGCCAGGAACAACGGTGGTTTCCATGACCAGCGAGGTCTCCAGAGACACCGAGGGATGCACCGTGCCCACGTTCCCGTGCTCACTGAACAGAGACCGCAGCTTCTCTTCCAGGGTCTTTATGTCATCAATACCAGGGGCTTTAGACTGAGCATCAGCATCAGCCTCCAGACAGTGAACGTGAGGCTGGTTGGGCAATGGAGCTGGTTGAGGCTGGCTGTGGATCAAAGTCTGCTGTACTGCAGGCAAGTTAGTGACTGGTTGTGGCAAGACACCGGGTAAGGGAACCTGGGGCAACATGGGAGTTGCACCTGAAATCTGGGGCAGGACAGGTGTTGATGTAATTCCTGATGGAACAAGCAAGGGATGGATCACTGGCTGAGAGACTGAACCACATATGCTTGATGCTATCGAGGATGATAAAGGTGCAGAGATTGGAAGAGATAAGCCAGCTGCATTGCAGGGGTGTGATTTATCCAGAGAGTGCCCACTCTCAGGCAGTGACTGTGGAGCGCTCACCACTGTTGTTTCTGCCAGACTGGACACAGAGCCACTGCTGCTGAGCTGGGGAAGCTGCACAGGCACGTTCTGAGCCAGAGACAGGGCAACAGATGTCTGTGGTGCTGCCATACTGCTCACAATCTGAGGAGCAGACTGAGATGTCACAGCTGGTGCAGCAGCACCGAGAGCAGTGACCCCAGGAACCTGGGCAGATGGCAGTGCTGAAGACGATGGTGTGCTGATGCTGGGGGCAATGTCTGCAGTCACTGCTTGGGCAGGCTGGGATGTGGCAGAGAGGGAGAAAGAAGCAGGGGCGCTCACGCTGGAAGCCACACCGGTTGATTGCTGTCCAGACTGTGAGGCTGGAGGCGGAGAAACAGAGCTTGGCACACTTGTGCTTGGTGCAACTCCAACAGCTGCATTTTCTGAAGGCAAAGTAACAGATCCTGGAAGAGAAACACCAGTGCTGGAGGAAACAGATACTGAAGAAGTAGCCACAGATGCAGGAGTTGCACCACTGCCCGCCATGGTAGAAAGTGCAGGTGGAAACGGTGGTATTGTTTGATTGAACACTGGAGGAGCTGTGCTAGGTCCTTCTGCCATCTGAGCATGCCCCATCTCAGAGAAAGCTTGCTGCAAGCTCAGTGATGATGCTGAGTGAGAGAGATTCATTCCAGGACCATGTACAGGAGATGCTGCAACTAGAAGAAAAGAAAATTATCAGTCCACCTGAAAAAGTTCATTACCGTATTACTGTCTATGACTAGATTAAGAACACATTTACTTCTTAGCATAAAAAACCCCCAACAAACCACACAAAAAACCCACACCAAAACAACAAAACACACAAATCCAGGCTTGTATTAAAATACAGAATTAAGGCTTCAGAGTTTTGCAGACAGCTCATCAGCAGTTTTCCTCCAAGAATCCTGCATGGTATGACCCAAATTATGGTCACCTCTTACCAGCATAGACACTTCCCTAGCTGCCCACATACTTTGAGAGGTCTTCAGGAACAGTTTAGTTAACTAACTTCACAGTTCTGATGAACATGTCTTAGGCATCAGCTTTTAGAGCTGGACAACTCACCCATATCCGAAGTCTCGTTTCCCCCAGTAAGGCCAGAAGTGAAGAATCCCTGTTCCTTCAGTCGGCTCTCGGGGACCGGGCTGACAATGAACCGCCTTCCCGCAGAATGAACAACCTGGGTAAAGGAGCTAGAGGGAACCCCTAAACAGAAAGAAGGTGCATCTTTAGTGACACAGGGTTGTAACTAAACACATAACCTGCAATATGGAATGTGCACTCCATCATACAAAATAAAAACTTGGCTGCACCCATCCGCTGAAACAGAAAAAGGTAACTGTTGAAAAAAATCACAAAAGACTTACCTATTCTTTGTGGCATGGAAGATGTAGGATCTGGCTGTTTGAACTCTAATTTCTGTAAAGTAAGATAAAATTTAAACTTCTATTCTGAAACAGAAACCCACAAGATAGTTCTTAAAATGCTAGCTTACTGAAATGTGGGCATTTAAAAGAAGCAGTACCTGGGACCCAAGCACCATCACCAAACTAGAGGAATTCTGCCCAGATAAATAAATGTCAGCTACAGTGTGTTTAGAGATTCTCAGCTTAGTGACTGTAAACGTAACAAACTGATCTAAAAATTATTTTGGAAATCCAACTGATTTCCTTAGACATCCTACAGCTAAATGGATGTTCCAAATTAGTTCTGGGTGTAATTAAGGCAGAGATTCAGGAAATGTCACCACTTTCAGCACCCAGCAAACAGTTTCAAAACCTGTGTTTCCTAACCAAGCTATCCAATCTCTTAGTACTTCACTGGGTGGAGGGCCTGAGACCAGGCTCTCAGTGCTTAGTGAGCAGCACAGGGTTGGGGTTTTACTGTCCTACCTCACAATAATCTCAAACCCAAGAAGCATCAGCATTTAAGACTGCCTGTTTAGTGGACTGTTAGGAGATTCAGCAGCTCCGGAAGTCTTCAAACACATCAAAAAGTAAGAGGTCTGTTATTTAGCTTTCTAATGTAATTTTAGGCACTCCCTCTGATACGAAGCTTCCTCTTTTTCTCTTTTAATTATTGATCTTTGATATGTCTCATGACAGGACGTTTCTATCTCTAGCTAGCTCTACTCACAAAACCATACCACCCAACATGGAAAGCACCAACAGCTGAGGCAGTGTGTCCTTCACATACCTGTGACCCCGGGAAGAAGCCGTCGTCCTTCGCCCGCATGCTGTCCAAGCCCTGATCCCCTTCTGGCTCCACGCTGGCATCCTCACTCAGCATTTCATCTGCTTTCTCAATAATCTCTCGTACCTGTTCTACAAATGAGTCTCGCTCTGTCGCTAAAATAAACTCGTTCTGCACCTGTAAAACAACAAAGCAACATTCATTTTCCACAATTTTAAAACAATGTATTGAATAACTACCATTACTCTTGGTGCTAATGTCTGTCTTCCCTTTGCTGTTCTTCTAAACAAGATGAAAGTGGTGACATCTTAGAGAAAAACAATTTTTTCCTCAAATTACCTCCAGCACAGAAGTGTGTGTCCTGATTTAATCTCTGCTGTGGAACAACATTCAATCTCACCACTTCATCAAACTGTCACCTCTAACTTAGCTTAGCACAGGAAAATTTTAAATAAGCAGCCTTATCTTTCTGTAATTCCTCCTAAGGAATTACAGAAAGATAAAGAACGCAATGTGCATTAAGAGACATGTTTAAAGAGAACTATAATATTAAAGAAATTGAAAATTCTGTGTTGCAAGATGTCTGCTGTGCTTCTCTCTTTCCATGCCATATACAGCGTCTCCTGATGTGCAGGTTGCACATCACTGATTTAAAGTCTGGTTGTGATACATAAAAGCCAGTATAAATCATGTTCCAAATACAGGGAGACGAAGATTGCTCACCCTGTCTAGTTTCCAGTACCTTGTATTGCTTTATGAAAATAATTTCTCTTGCTTATGTTGAACAAAACCAGCTTGAACAAGTATACTTGGTAGTTAGAAAGATCTTTTTGATTTGGTCTAACCCATGAGAGTATTCTGTCTCCTGAAATTATGCACAGCAAAACTCGCAGAGACAGTCTGTGAAACAGAAGTAGAGCTGTCAGTCACAGAGTCTCTGCTGGAAAAGAGAAAGTGCCGTAGAGGTAAAGCCTGAGACACTGCTTTTACATCAGACTCCTGGGATGCTGGTTCACAAAAAGGAAAGTCAGGTGTGATGTGCCTATATCAGCCTTTGCAATGCAGAATACTAGTTAAAGAAATCTTCTTTCAGTTTAGGACCAACAGGCACCTATATGGGGTATGCCTAACAGTATCATGATTAAAAGGAAACAAGGAAGTCTTGCAATCAAACATTTGCTCCATCTTCAACAAGGAACTCATGAGCACAATGTTCCAGATTCAGATATTTAAATTAGGTTGCACACTTCTAACTACATAACTGCATTTTGGATGCAAAGTTCACTTCTTTTGGTTCTACTCATCTTGAAATATTTGAGGGTTTTGTTGCTTGGAGAGTGTTTATGTCTTAGTTTTGGTTTTGCTTGTTTAGCAATCAAACATTCTCTTATTTCTCCACAGGATCACTTTATGTTTAAGGTGAAGAAAGACATCTGTGTACTCTCCATATTTCCTGGCACATGACCTCATCTTACTGACTGTGCTAATACATGTACTTAGGCAAGAACCAACTTCTTCCTTTTTCTCAGAAAGCCATGAGTGGCAAAGAATTTCTCCCATATCACTGGTTTGGTTCCTTTTGACAAGTACAAATGCAGCACACACCAACTCAGACTCTGCCACCTCTCTAAGCAAAAGATAAACACTGCACAGCTGCCCAAGAAGCTGGCAGAAGATACTGTGTTTTGTCATTCCTCCCTTCTTCAGTAATACTAAAACCATCTCAGGCTCATTTAGACTGTACCAGACCAAAAATAAGAGTTTAAATTTAAAAAAAGAAATGGGGATTCTAGTCTGTGCTACTCAACATTCTCACTTAAATGTATCTCTGTAGGAAAAATTCTTTCCTGTGCCTGGCCATCATACATTGAATGGAGAATTTTTTTGATAAAAGCCAAAAGCAGCATCAGTCACTATGTGCTCTCAAAAACCAAAATGCAATTCCCCTTTCTTACTTTAAAGGCAGAATCTTCTCATTTTAATTGACAACAATGGTGAAATGCTTGAAGAATAAGATGTAGCAATGCCTGCTCTTAGAAAAGTAAGCAGAATTTTTTTACCCTGGCATTTCCAGAAGGTTGCTTGCAGTTTTGAAAATGTCAGATTGAGGAAAAAAAAAACCAAAAAACAAAACACCAAAAAAGCAGAAGTTACTTGACAAAAACCTCAATTCTAAGGTAAAAACTGACACAAATATTCATGTGACTTGTGTTTGCAACACTGATTAATAATCAGACTGCTAAACCAGTCTGTGCCAAATTTCTCATTGTGGCTGTGTACCCGTAAGGTGAACACACACCATGCTACATGAGAGGTCAGTTCTAAACCATAAACAAAAACTACAACTGACTGGATTCTTCATCTCTAAAATGTATCTTACCATAATTGTAGCTATTTCCTCAGGGTTATCACCATCCAAATCAAATTTGAAAGTAACCATTTTCCGATTGTGTGTCTCTAGCTGGCATTCCACTACCCGATCACCTTTGTTGGAAACCTAAAGCAAAGAAAATAATACTTCAAACCAAAGGCACAAGAATCTAAGTTCACTGAGATTTTAAAGTTCATTGTAATAAACTAACAGTACTGGTATAATACAAACATGTTCTACCTTTCCAGTCTAATAAATGGTGCCATGTAGAGCATGATTTTTGTCTGAGGATACATCGAATATTCTGGAACAGTCTGTGGAACCATAGGTAGCTAAGCAAGCCAATTTTGCCGTATCTAATGCTCCAAAAAGCTCTTAATAAATGATACGTGAAACGCTTGTGGAGGCTCAAAACCGCATCATTACTACTGAACTGTCCCTAAACTAACACATACTCACATTTAGAATTCTCAGTTTCGGCCTAGAAGTCTTCTCGTGGCGAGAGCGGCTGCGGACCGACCTCCGCATGTGACGCTTCGTGGTCCTCCCCTCGTGCCTTCCACTGGAAGCTGGGACATTCTCGTTGCCATCACTCAGTCCTGAAGCAACGTCAGAATGTGCACTAGAAACACAAGGCAACTTCCTGTTAATATCCATGCATTCCATAACTGCAACAATACTCCTTAACCTACCACAGGACACTCTGTTCTGGGAAGTGGCAGATGTGTGTTCATCATCGAGTAGAGGGAAAGAAACCTGTCAACACTTCAGGTTGCTTAGATAGAAATTCTGACTGTAATTATTTTTTTACACTTCTTGCAAGCTGAGTTGTACAAATCTATCATATGTTTTCAAGCTATTTGGAGTTTGAATTCTGCTTAAGTGCCAGAAGGGCAAAAAACCTGTCACTTATGATCCATTTGACGTGACAAATAAAAAAGTTAATCACTATACACAACCATACTTATTCCCTCCATAAATCACAACCTACTCCACCCCTCATGACCCTGGTTTTCCTCTAGGAACTTTAGTTATTCACATCCTCGAGAGCACTCCCAGTGGGGGAAAAAAAACCCTAGTGAAAAAACATATCCAAAGATTATCCATGGAAGTATGATCTAACACATGACATTGAAACTCAGTTTGGTGAAAAGCAGCAATGCTCACCTATCCATAGAAGAAGCCAAAGGGGTAGACTGAGCAGGCTGTGTCGCTGGAAGGGTCTCTGAAGAGGCAGTCTGTGAGACTCCCTGAGTACCCTATGGATAGAAACCTACAATCAAGAACCCCCCCAAAGAGCACAGCTCCTCTTCAAGTAACCCAGTAGTCTTCAGTGTTTCCTCCCAAACCAGTTGTAAAGCTGAAAGCTCTGCCTTTTTAGAAGTTTAAACAGCTGGCATCTAGGACAGCTTTAGTTTACAAGATACTCTAAAGCAAACTGCAGTGAAGCAAAACATCATCTGAGGAGAGGTGAGGAGAGGAAACCAGCCACACGTCCTTTCTACTGCCACGTGTCACTACAGCTGGCCATGCAGTCAGTCTTACTAACAGAATGTGCAAAAGGCAAGCCAATGCAGAACACAAAGACAACTCCAATTCTCCCTGCAAGAACCACGCTGCAGGGAATAGGCACAATGACAGATTCTTAAAGGCTATCGACTGCAGCTTGTCTTTGATATGGCAAAAATGTTCTACAGTAGTAGCAAGAAGTGAAGTGTTCTACTGCTTTTTGCCTGCAGGATGCACACTCACTTCCCAACAGAACAACCAGTGGCAACAAGGTCCCCACATTGGCATGACATTCTGCTGTAAGAAAAAGGTAATTTGAAATATTAACTTCCAACTGAAGACAAGCACAGAAGGGATTAGTTCCCCACAAAGATACACTGTTGCATGAGTTGAACATCCAAAATCTACTGTCACATTATATTCCATATATTTACCTCCACAACTGCCTGCTGTGAGGAGGCAGACGAGGCCTGTTGTGCTAAACTCACAGGAGGCTGGGGCACCTGAACCTGTCCTCCCAGGCTGCCCATGGAAACTAGAACATTCTGTTCCCCATATGGCTGCACAACAGGAGCAAGGTAGCCTGACTGGGCCATTGCATCTGTGGGCAAGGGAGGGGACAGCACAGCAGAAGGAAGGCTGGCAGAGGCCACAGCTGAGGAAGGTGCAACGCTCGAGTCCGCTGGGTACTGCGGGGTCAGCCGAGATGGGAAGCCCTGCAACAGAAATGAGGGAGTCAAGTCAGTGAATGGCACAGCTAATTAGGAAACAACGCAGTAATAAAAAAAAAAATTAGTTCCAGGGGCACGTTCCAGCCTTCTGTACTTGTTCAAGCACTCCCAAAATCTTCCCAAAGAAGTGGAGCAAACTGCTCATGCAGCCAGCATGCAAGTCACCACGCCCAAACAAGCAAATTCCCACTCACAGTCCCAAGTCTTAGGCAAAACAATCTTCATCTCCCAACTCTCGCAGCTGCCTATGTATCTTAAGATTTTAAAGCCTGAGATTAGAAATGAGTTTGAAGAATTTTCAGGCTGAACAGCTACGGCACAGATGTTATACAACTGCTGCTGACTCTTGAGATTAAATAGCAAAACCACTCTTGTGTTCTTCCTGTCCTCTCATAACGAGCTGACCCAGAAACAAGGAACATTTCTATCATTATTCAGGTTGCCACTTTTACAGTGAGTGATCACAAAGTCGCTGGAGCAGTCTGTGCCCACCAGTTCACAACCAGCATCAGGTACTTACGTCACATCCAAGATCCATGCTGCCTGACTGATTTCTATGAATTCCCTGTCCCACCCCTTCCCACACTTGGAATGAAATACTGACACTGTTGAATATGCTGCTGATTGTTGATTTTCTTTCCAACACACGTCTCCTATTTTTAAAGTTACAATTTCTTATTTTCTTTTTCCCCAAGCTGACAGATCTCACGAATATATAGCTGTCTTCTCTCACACAGTGGTTGATCAAAGCCCTGCACTACGATCCAGTCATTTTAGGCAAATTCCAGTGCCAAATACGAAAAATTCAAAACATATGGTCGTCCAAGGACTTTTTTTTCTTCTCTCCTCCTTACAACGGTTCTTAACCGCACAACAGAATCTATCCTAGCGGCTTAATGGCTCTCATGTGAGAAGTGAGCTGGCCAGGGCACACGGCTCAGATCCGCTACCTGAGAGAACGGGCAAAAATGTGGAGAAGAGGTCTGCTGGCTTGCAACAATACCTGGTAAAGAGCATCTCCAGCAGGCAGCGAAGCTTCAGCAGCTTGTCCAATGCTGACTGGCAATCCCACGGCCTGGACAGGCGGCTGCAGGAGCTGCGGGAGCACCTGGCTGGGCAGCTGAGCCACAGGCTGCATCAGGGCGGGCAGCTGGCCGGGGACACCGCTGCCTCCCACGGGAACGGCCGCTGCCGCCGCAGACGTGGCCAGCGGCAGCAGGGGCTGACTGATGCCGGCTGCCATGGAAATGGGCAGCGACTGGAAACCTGCCTGGGCCACTGTCACGTGAGGAGCTGCTACAGGCAACTGAGACACCGGGAACTGGGGGACCACGGGAGCCGGCAAGGCCTGCCCCATGGGCAGAAAGTGAGAGCCAATGGGGACTGATGGGGCTACTGAAGGCTGAGGGAGAGAAGATGCTGCAACAGGTAATTGAGGCTCGCCTTGGATGATCGACACTGGTTGGGAAACAGGAAGCTGGGGAGGTAAAGAAAATAGAGATAGATTTTTTTTTAAAGCAGGGTTGCGGAAAGCAGAGTTTTACACATTAGTCAAAGAAAGCATTATTCAAGTTACAGCACTCTGTTAAAGTGGCTGGGGAGCACAGTTGGCAGAGTGGCTGGGAAGCCGGCTGTTCCGAACAGTCCTCGCTTTGCAACGCTTCCCTTGAAGAACTCAACAGGCTCTTGAAACAGACACCCACGGAGGGTGAAAGAGCAACATTTGAATACCCTGAAGCACTGATTTGTGCAAAAACAGAATCAAATTCTCCTCAACTCTGTCCCCTGACCCAAGCCTGCCTTTTTACAGCAAAGAAGTGCAAATCTTACAACAAATCTGTCAGCTTTGAGTATGGGGACTAAAGCAAAGGAGAATCAAAATCCACTGTGCCAGCATTCAGAGAATGGCAGGGAATATGTCAATTAAAGCCAGCAAACGATGCAACCGGAAAGGCAGTTTAGATGAACAAGCAACAAAACAATAATTTTAAAAACAAAATTGCGGCTCACACGTTCAACAGAGATATGAGCCAAAAGGAAGCAATATTCAGTAACAGAAGCTTCTTGATCAGGAAGTAAAGGAGAAGAGCTGAGTAAGAAAGATGACAGAATGAAGAAAGGAGTCCTATAGTTCACTACCTAAATAAGTGAGTATGTTTTACACATGTAATGGTGCAGAAGATAGACAATGGATGGGAAACAGAGAAATGACAAGTTCCTGAAAACCTGTTCACAATACACCATTCATCAATACGCCTCCTGGTATTTTTGATAATTTAAAGATCTTTGTGCATGGAAGTGCTCTCCTTCCCTCAAATTACTCACGACTGCCATGTTTAAAAGGGTTTCCAAGACATTTTCCAACAAAATGACAGTTAATGGTACAGTAAGAATTCTCTTGTTTGGATGAATGTTTTGAAACCATTAGGAAAGATGACAAAAGTGAAAGCAGCAGCATATTGAATCTACCAGCTGTGAAGAAGAAGAAAAAATAACTCTTCTGCTAGAAAGAATTTTGTTTACCTGTGTCCCAGCTGCTGCCTGAGGCATTGGCATGATCTGTGAAGTTTGAGTTTGAGAGACAGTTTGTGCAGGAGCGGTGCTGGCAGAAACTGAGGGCTGCTGCAGCTGGTATTGTGCAGGCTGTTGGGAAGAGGCTGGCTGCTGCGCACTCTGTAGCAGGAAAAAGATGAACAAGCTGTATTACCCACCAATGAAGGTCTCTTAATGCATATCCTACTTAAATTCTGATTTTCACTCTCTCCTAAGTGATAACAGTGGTTCTTCAGAATATGCCAAGTCAGTTAAGCTTTAGCAATTACCTATTAGCACTACTGATACAATTCCATTATTGACACCAAATCTTGCAAGAGAATTTTCACCTGTGAACCCAAGAATGAGGATTCTATAAAGCAAGACAAGGCAGTTAAGAGAAGAGAATGTTGCAGATCAGATTTCCAATTAGAAGAAACCATGAGAACAAAGTCTGCCTGTCTAGACAGTCTAATCTGCTAATCCTGACACGTCTCCCCTTGAACGGGACCACCACTGCAAGCTCAGGTGGATGTTGGGAAGACAGGCACGGGAAAACAAGCATTAACACGAGTTTTAAAACAAATCTCAGAAAGTCAATGTCTATCTCATAGCATGTTAGACTGGGTGAGAGCCAGAGGATTCCTTTGCTGCAAAACTACAGCTCAAATGGTGACAGAGGTAGTCAACTGCTCTTAAAAGAGTCATCAAAATTCTACACTACGAGTACTTTAGTCCTGAGTTTAGGAACTGTGATCTTACCTGCTGAGTGTGTTGAGTAGGCTGGGATGGCACCGATGCATTGCTTGAGGCTGGCTGGCCTTGCACCTGTGTCTGGAGGAAAAGAAAAGGGAATCAGCTGAGAAAAACTCTGGTTTCTGCTGCAGGCAGTTAAAATCATTTCTGCCTTGAATGATCTGGTTGCAATAGGTTTCTAGCTTGTCCTTTTGGACAAACAGTCCTTCTGGCCAAATTCCATTACGATGACCAGAACAAAGCAGAGTGATCTGGAGAAGTTCTGAACGTCATTTTAAGTCTTCCAAAATAAAAAATACAGAAAGACTCTGCAACCCACATGCCCCTCAATGAGACAGATCAGCCTACCAGCTTCTTCTTCCACTGGTGATGCTTTAAGAGCAGGATGCCTTGGTATGGTAACTGGAAATAGATGCATTAAGCTTTACCTTTACATGTGCTCTAAACACAGCCAGGTGGGGCAATAAAAGGAGGCTACATGGAGATAAAACTATCCATAAAAAAACCAAGCACGAAGATATACAGAATTCTAGACCAATTACAACGTACCCAGTACACATAAATGTCATGAGTTTCCTTTGAGAGACATGTCAAAACACAGGCTAACAATCATTTCCAGAGTCACTACCATTCAAAGGCTACCAAGAATTGGATATGGAGGAATATGAGGGTTCACACTCTAGCTAAGACAGAATTTTCGAGTAAGCAACGAAAAAAATGGATGAGTGGCATACAAATGAATGTGGAAGATGCAGAGGAAAATGGAATGGACTTTCATTATTATTTTTGTGGCTGAAATTTTTTTATCAGATCCCAGGATCTGCATTATTGTTTTTGTGACAACTGTATTTCTTTATCAGCTCCTGGGAGAGAACTAGACAAAGACCTCCAGATGATTTCCCTGAGCATGCACCACTTGGGTGAACTGCCTTTGTAAGAAGCATATCTGGTGCATATGTATCATATCAGAAATATCTATGAGAATTCCTTAATGCTGTGATCATTCAGCTTGCAGAAGCTCATTTGGAACAAGTCTGTTAAAATTACATACTCTTCTAATTATGGAAACTTTGGGGAAAGCAGACTGCCAATGAAGAGAACCATTTTTTTCTTTGCTGTTTTAGAAGCTTCAGGCCCTTACTGGCATCTAAGATCTAAACATGTATTACATCCCACTGCTGGAATATGTGTTCACATTGTCTCAGTTTGGGTTTCCAATTCTAATCTTCTCATGAATTAGGCAAAAGATCCCAGAACTTATATTCTGCCAAAAAAGCGACCTCTTTTTTTGTTTTCCAGGTGTATTTTATATCCATCAGAATTCACCTCCTGAGTTTAACAAAGGTTTACAGAGAAAAAAATCTCCACATAGTCTTTAAAGTTCTTGAGTAGGAGATTCCTTCTACAAATTCTACAGCACAGCAATTGCTATCTATTAGACTAGTAATAAGAGCTGTTCCAGTTTCACTAAAACACCTTTAATATCTCTTACTTCTTAATATCCCCTTCTACTTCGTTCTTGATCTTAACACAGAGAGCAAAATGATTCTCCTTCACACAAATCCCAAAGTTGCTAATACTCCAGTAACTAAAATGTCCAAGCCCCTAATTCCAAGGACAAAAGAGGTAAGAGAGAAGTCTACTTAAAGTAAATCCTCTCTTTTCACAGGAAGTTATGAGACTTCAGACTAGGAGTGCAGACACAATGTATATAGACACACACCTCACAGTGTACAGAGAAGTGACCATTGCAAATGCAAATACCACATATGCTGAGAAAACACACATCTCCAAACTAAGCTTCAGGCCTCCAATTTTGCTATTTAAAAGGACACTACGTAAGGCTTATAGGGTGGCAAAACCAACTAGCAATAGTTGTTTGTGCCATTCATTAACTACTCAGCCTGTTTAGCTTCTTTAAGTACTTCTTCAATGAATGCATTTCCAAATCCATGTACACACACATAACACAGCTCCTTCCATTCCTCTCTTCCCACTTTCCTTCCCCAAGTCTAGAAAAAGCTCTTGCATTTTGGACAGTCACCAAAATAACCTTGATGTCTAATAAAACATCATTTATATGAAAGTTCAACCTCAAGTAACATTTAAAATGGCTAAAGAGCCAAAGCACAAAGCAAGTTGTACCATCACTGCTGACCCTAACCGTGGAGAAGATACATTTCATTAAAACCACTGTTTAAAAGCCAATTTGGTACTCCAACCATCTCTCACCAAAAGAACAGCTAGTCCCAGGAGGAACGCTGACCATTTTTTACTTTTTACACAAAAGCCCTACCAATATTTCAGCCAAATCTGAACACAGACCAAACGGTTGCTAATGCCTCATTATTTCATTGCAACCTGCTTAAGTTAAAGACTCTTGGTGGAAAGACACCCCCATGGACGCTAATTCTTAGAACCACATGGAGCAGGTCTAAAAGCAAGGCTTCCCTTTTAGTATGACTCATAAAAAGCAGTGAAACTGTGGAAGGGTTTGCTCCTGTAACCTGAGCATAGGATGCAGGTGGTCCTGATGAAAGCGAGGTGGACAAGGCCTGCTGAGTTGAGGCTCCCTGGGGGAAGCAGATGAAGAGCTGCGACTCTTGCAACACCTTCTGAGGCAGCTGAACAATGGGCAATGAGAAGTCTGAACCAAAAGCAGAAGATGATCCCCCTGTAGGGGGAGGAGACTGGAAATCACCAGTGTCAGAGGAAGTCAGCTGTGAGGAATCACTGGAGTATTCTGGGCTTCCTTCTGGCCAGCTGCGCCTGGCAGAGCCCCCTCTGGGACCCGCTACCCCCGCACCAAGATAGTGACACTGCTCCTCTGTCACAGGCTGCAGCCGACCGTGCGACCCTAAGCCTTGGCTGGGCTCCTCCTGGCTGGTCTCCATAGAGCCCCGGCGACTCCTGTAGGCCCGCGGGGGTAGGGGCGCCCCCTCTGCCGCAGCAGAGCTCGGAGTGTGCACATGGAACTCAAAGACACAGCTGGCTCTGCCATCGGCACTGTGAGAGAGCACAGCCGGGGCCGAGTGCGGAACAAACACCTGGTGGAACGTCATCTGAGCTGCCTCTGCGCTCAGGGGAGCCGAAACACTGCATAATGGAGAAAGGGGAGCCAGCCCAGAATCCAGCCTCAGGTTCTGAACGTGTCTTGCCAGGTATGTTTGCCCCGATTGAAAGTCGAACACAGAGCTTTGTGGAGGACCACCTTGCCCATGGTTTGACTCAGAGACCTGCTTCAAATGCTGTTCGGTCGCGTGAGAGTTAAAAGCTACTTGCTCATACTGCTCCGATACCTGTGATGGATAGTGCATGCCCACCAAATACACAGCTTCTGGATGCATCCTGTAGTGAGCATCCTCTGGAGGTGTTGGTCCAGATCTATAGTCACTGTGGACAGGAGCTTGCTCAAACACGGGATTAACTTGCACATGCAGAGGCTCTCCAGCGACTCTCTGAGCTGCTGTGCCCAGCATAACAAACGCCTCTGGAGTCCAATTGGTGGGACTACCACCAGGTGGAACTAAACTCTGGCCAGTCTTCAGCAATGGCTGGAAGTGGCAAGTTTGGGCTTCCAAAAATGAAGTGCTCTTGCGCCGCTGAGCAATTGCCACCTTCGGCGGGCAGACAGGCGGTGGTGAGAAAGACACCGGCCGTTCATGAACGGTTGGGAAAAATATCTGTGAGTCTGGGAACGGTGGTGTTCCCCCACGAGGATGCTGAGGCTGTATTGACATGAACAAGACAGGTAATTCATACATTAAAAGTGAAAGCACATCAACATGCACAGTTCACTAGGCAGTTCTGTGAAGTAACTTTATAGAATTCATACTCAATTCATGGTCAAAAACATACAGTACTTAGGAAATTTAGGTGAGTTGTAAATATCCATTAAATACATCCATGGCAGGCATAGATACAATTGGGAACATTTGCTGGTGTTAGAGCTGCTTTTCCAGTTCAATTCCAAGAGTTCGCAAAAAGAAACCAGTTTTGCTACTGACAATGGAATGAGACTTATTGTCATAGCCCAGCCACTGTGATCAGTGCTTGAAATCCAATCAAACCCCCGAGGTCACTGCCATATGTGGACCAGGAAATTCAGAACTTGAGAGCAGCAACAATGCAGAGCCTCTAATCTGCACTTTAGAAAATGACATTAGATGTTAGTATTTTCCAATACAAAACCCACAGTGCTAGTGTCCTGTATGCTATCCAAAAAGCTAAAAGGAAATATTTTATACCACAAAATTGACTATTTAATCACTTATGATCAGACCTTTTCATATAGAAAATTAGCACTCATTAAAACAAGCTTAACTCTTGCCTGGACAACAAAACATTCACAGGTTTAATAACGGCAGAGTCCTCAGGCAATTCCACTCCATCTGAGTACTACTTCAGAGGAGGCCCATCTTATTTAAGAGTTGGAGGGAATATTTCACTAAAGGGAGTTCTATGTAAAAAGAGCAAACAATTCAGTAATTTTGCATCGTTTCATCTCTGCCTGCATATGCCTGGAGACAATGTATTCTCTTCCCTAATGGAAAATAACTTGCAGGAGTCAGTAGTAAATATACTGTCCAAGACAAATGGCATTTATGACTTTTTCAAGTTGCTGTTTCCACATTGTTTACTTTCTCCCCAGCCTCTTTTGTCCAGAAAAGCAGCAGCAAATTTCCATATTGACCAATGTTAATGACAAGGTCCTATAGATGAAGTATCTTTCCTATTTTCTAAATCTGGTTCTACTTACTTCATTTACACAAAAATGCTTCTCAAAACTTTTGTGTAAACTGAAGCTCAAAATGAAAAGCAACTACCTCTTTTATTACACGTTATCTTTGCATCTGACTTTCTAAGAAACAGGAAACTTCTCCTCTCCTCCTTCTTCCCATTAAGAAGCAGTTGAAGTGGCATTTCTGATACGAATTTACAGAAAAAGCCTCAGAAGTATTCATACTCTAGGTATCTAATATCAGTATCACAGCTAGCCAAAGCTTTAAGAATAAGCAGCCACAGCAATCAGGCTTTAGAAGCCAGTTGTTTTGTGCAGGGCTTAATTAACATTCGGTTTTTATTTAAAAGTTGAAAAATGAAAGTATTCTGACTTTGGGTAATAAGAACTACTGTTCCCTTTACCTTCTGTGGTACAACTGGGTAATTTACATTTATACTACCCTAAAAGACAGGAAACAAGCAGTCAGCCACTGTTTGATAATGTTTACATGTACTGCTTCATAGAAATAAATAAAAATAATAAAATCAACATTCCAGCAGCACGGTATAAGGAATTGACTCTTCCATTTCTCCCTTTAAAAATGCCCAGAGCCCAGGATGTATTTAATGATAACTTATCTTACTGTGCCAGGAGGCAAATGGTAACACATACAGGACTGACAGAGAGGGAGGGCAGGCTGGAGCGTCGATGCTTGCGTGGAGAGGCAGAGTGCATGGGCAGGACACTTTCCAGGGCTTTAGAAAGCTTTTCTGCAAAGGTTTCTTCAGGGACAGTCCGAAGGTAGAAAGGAGAAAGAGGTGCAGACAGCGCTGGTGGTGGGGTGCAAGGAGCACTGAGAGGGATGCAGGACATACAGGGAAGAGCAGGAAGGTGGGGGACACAAACTGACATGCTACGACCACGTTGAAGCTAAAGGAGGAAAACAAAAGTTAAGAATTGGACACTTCAAAAAAAAAAAAAAAGTAATAACAAAACCAGTAAGAACGATAATGAGGTAGAAAAGAAATGAAGACACACAATGGAAGGCCCAATATTGACTAATATGTGGTACCACAAGAAGTGAGAATGCTGAATGAATGCCAAGACACACTGGGAACAGGCTGTGTGCACCTCTGAGGAGCCCAGCTTGCCTCAGGTCACTGAGCAGTGTGGAAAGCTCCCTAGTACCCTCGTGAGAAACAAGGCAGAGCAGAGAGAAGCTTTTCTCTGGGGCCACAGGCACAGCCCATAGCGTGGGTACTCAAAGCATCTGAAGTCTGACAAATCAAAACTCAGATACTAACGAGCTTTCAAACATTCATTCGTTTTTAGAGTGAATGTGCATTGACAGGTATCACCCAGCTCCTCTGCCTGAATTATGGCAACTAAATGTATGCAGCTGGCTCTTTATTAACTGAAACAATACCATAAAAATTTAAACCTTACACCCTCTACAACATCAGTTGTGGAAAAAACTCTGTTTAATCTGCAGAAAATTCTGCAGAATTAGTCTTAGACAAGCATCTTCCAGATGCTGGGCCAATAAAAGCATCCAGATTTTGGAATCTTGTCACAATCCAGAAGGCCACAGGGCAAAATCCAATCAAATCAGAAGAAACGGAATAAAGTTTTGAGGTGAGATTTGCATTTTTGGGTTGGGGGGTTTCATTATTGCTTTTTTTTTTTGGTGTTGTATTGTGTTTTGCTGTGGGTTTTTAAGTAAATGGAAACATGATGTTTTTAAAAAGGCAGTATACACTTCTTATGAAAGTAATCCACAGTATCCTGGACTAATTAAAATCTTTTTTAAAACTAATTAATATCTTAAACTGATTATTCTCCAGAGAGAAAACAGCAAGATATCCAGTGGAGATCTGACTTTCAAGACTTCTGTTGTGAGAAATCTTGCTTAGACTGATGAAAAATTTGGGAGAGAGGTAATAAAGAACTCAAATGGTTAACTAAAAACATCTTCATCTGTTCCAAGGCAGGAGCAGTTATACATCATTCCTGACTCTAATTTATCTAAATAGTTCAGAAACATCTCCACTGATGGAAGCTACAATACTTATCTTTGTAGAGTATTGAAAAAATCCATTCCCAAACAAGAATTCCATGCTGCAATTTAGGCTTATCATTCCTTATTCCAACAACAACGTTGTGATCTGATTAGCCTCCTCTTACTTCATAGCAGCCTTTTATAGCTTTCTCTCTCCTCAAGCTTATCTTTTATAGACTCAATTATTTTAGTCTTCCCACATAAACCACATTTTTTGTATTTCTCCTGGGGTTTTTTAACACTCTCCTCTGGATTTTCTCCCAAGCCACCCTCCAAATCACCCAACCAAGGTGCCTAGGATAGACTTATCAATAGCCAAGAGCAGAACTACTATTTCATATAATGGGATGTTTGCTTTTTTATGACAGCATGATGTTTTTGACCATGTCCAGCTTGTGGTCCAATATAATCCCTGACTTTTTCTTAATTTATTTTGCAAAATGGCCGCCTAGCACGTGGTTACTCATTATGTACTTGTGTAGCTGATTATTCCAGTTTAAGCACCAACCTTGTTCTTGTCCTGATCAAACTGCATTCTGTGATTCTTTTTAAGGCCATTTCTTCAGCTGCCAATATGATTTTGACCTGTCAGCCCCTTCCCAACAAAGAGTTGCAGTCTCTGTAGTCTGTCAGCCTCCTGGTACCACTGCTGTCATCAGACAGCATGAGCAGCTTAGGGTTTTATCATTTATCACCTTTATCACATGCCTGTTCTCCCTCCTCCTTCCAAAGGATTCTGCTCTTTCAAACCTGGAAGGCAGCCACCCCACGGGAGTGACACGGCTTCTGCTCCAGTACGTGCCCACACACCAAAGTATGGCAGAGCAGCTCGTTTAGAGGGATTAAGGACTCATCATCAAGGACTAACAGTACCATACACCTCAGGTTAAGGGTCTTTGAAAAAGATGGAGATGCTTTGATTGTGGGTGATAGCAGCCTGTTTGCCAAAATCCCAGTTACACCAGTGATTCTGTAATGAAGCCTACAGCAATAAAGGACCAGAAGAGGTGAGGACCCTCAGTTCTAAGTGTCAAGTCTCCTTTATGGTATTACTACATTATACCATGATGCCTGCCTCAATCTTGGGCTGTTATTTGTGTAAAAAACAAGCGACAAGGGAACCACTGAAGACAATATAAAAGCAGCAGAAGTTCTACTCCAGAGTTAGAACAGACTTCTGCGTACTCTCTTACTCAGATCTAAAAACATACCAAGGAAAAAACATACCAAAATAAAAGGGCAACACAAATGAACATAGTAGGAAAAGTATTTGTGCCCAGTGCAGACTTTCCAGGGAAAAGGAATACGCATGATGAGCAAATCAACACAAGCTAGAAATAAAACTGGGAACAAGGATGTGGGGTCTTTTCAGTCTGGAGTTCTCACATGCAACATTCTGTAACAGTTGAAAAGGTCTTACCTGCAAAATCTGTAATCAAAACCTCACAGAACACACACAGCAATTTCATACAGTGGCCTCAATTATTCTAATCCCTTCTTCAAACTAAACCAGCAGCTTGATACCTGGTAACTTCATACACATACATACACCACCTTCCCAAGCAAGATTAAAGCTTCTTTTCATGAGATAGTCTTGTTCTGAGGATGTTAGTTCCATTCACAAAAACAACTAACCTGTCATTCTGCTTAACTGCAGCCAAGATTAAATAAAAGCTTTAAAGAACAAAGATGCTCTTGCACCTTTCCCTCCCCCTCTAAAATCAGTCATTGTGCAAAAAAAAAAGCCCCTGAACTCCTCCCAGGCAGAATTAGTATGCTGTGCAAAACCAACCACACACGGAAGATGGCCTGGCAGATTGGCTCTCCCCTCTCAGCAGACACACAAAAGCCAGTAACTCCATGCACAGGCAGTGCTGCCAGGGCTGCCTTACCCCTGCAGGTGGCTGATATCCTCCGTGCTGCTGCGACTGCACTGGGCCAACTGAAGCTGGGTAGCCCTGCACTCCAGTGCTGGACACTGGCTGCTCGTGCTGGGAACCATAGGACACAGTCTGCTGGCTGCTCACAGATTCAGTGTACACAGAGGACCCCTGGCCACTGTCAACTGTTCCATCAGCTGCAAAAGTAAAGGACAGAAATCTGCATTTCAACAACTGTGGCCTGGATTCAAAACTGCAGAGATCCTATAATTGATCAAACATTAAACTGATATTTGTGCCATGTCATGTGGACCTTTATTAGCATTTTACCTCTTGTAATATTTAAGCTGATTTTAAAATCTTTTTTTCCTCCATTATGCTTTCCCCTAAAACCCTGAAGAAATCACTCATTTTAGGAATTCTTTGGGAAGATATTTAAGAATAAACTTTATTTCCTACAAAAGGCTAGACTAGAAACAGAAACCTAAATTCCACATTATTATGAATGACCTTTCAAGGGTTACTAATCATTATTTTTATTTCATTTTACACAGACATTTAAAACAGGTGTGCTGTGCTGGCTGGCAGATGCACTGTGTAGGCACAGTAGTGAACTAGCCATAATTTAAAATCCCTGTTAGCTAACAAGCAGACAGTAATTTGCTTTTTAACTTCATCATTCTAATATGGAAGTTGTCATTTTCCATTATGATTCAAATGCTGGCACGGCAGAAGGGGAAAAGACAGGATTATTAATTCATCTTTTCGTGTGCAGTATGTGAAACAAAATTAGACTTTTCAAAAAGGAAATTATAAGCTGAACTACCTGTAGTTTAATCTCATTTACACTTTAAACATAAGTTAGCAAGGATTGAAATAAATGGTTTTGACAGCCTGATCTGCACTGGTGCAGGAGCACACAGCCTTCTGCAGGGCCAGAATATACTGTCCCTGTAGGAGGGCAGCAAAACCAAGGGCTCATGATCATGCTCTAGGTGCCCCAGTTCATCCAGTGTATTATCCTGAAACAAAATCCATTTTGTGCTAAGACACTGGGCTGGCTCAGCTAAGCCACAGGAATGCATCTTGTGTTGCTGTGCTTTCTGCTGGCCTACTGCTCTTCAGCAGCATCAATGGCAGACAGCATCATCTTAAGGTATTTACTGCTACACCCACCAGAAGTGTGAGACTAATGGGAGGAACTGTGGAAGTGCAGGAGCTCCTAAAGAGACCAACAGAGGCACTTACAAAGCACAGATATACTGGGTTGCTGGAACTGCAGCTGTTGGTGTTGATCAGCTTCTGGCTCTTCAGGTTCCACTTGTGTAGAAACCGATGCTGAAGCAGTGGGGACAGGAGTAGTACCAGTGACAGACTGGGGATGCTTTGACCCTGCATGGGAAGCACCTGATGGCTGCTGCTGCTCCAGCTGCTGCTTCTGACTACCTTCTTCCTGAAGGATGTTCTCCTGTTCCTCCTGCACCGACTGGCGCTGCTCTCGCTTGCGCTTAATCAGAGACACCCTGTCCTTGATCGCCTTCGCCATGGTCTTGTGATCCCCCTCACAGACATAGCCAGACTCCACCTGGAGGAGGACACATTCACAGAATTCACACTGCCACAGACAGCCCCTGCCCCAGTGCCATGGCAAAGCCACCTTTCTGGCACTAACTTCTCATCTTCACGCTTCTGAACCCATTTAATTCCAGACAGCAACAGCAAAAGCAGAGGCTGACAGAGCACATTTCACTGTCACAGAACAGCACCACTGCCAGAGCTTTGTCACACCACCAGCACTTACCATTTCCTGTGCTACATCCTCTGGGACATCTCTTTCCAAATCAAATGAGAATTCTATTGCCTCATTATCTTTGTATTTGCCTTTGAGTTTTTTGATGTCTTCAATTCGCAGCCAGAGTTTAATTGCAATTTTTTCTCCATCATCTTCCTCTGCAAGTTCTACCCGTACTCCAGTCTCTTCTTGGAAGAAAGCATGATTCAAAAGGTCCTTAATAGCATATCTAGATATTGGAAAAGGATGTAGAAAGCACATTCAGTTATCAGGATTTCATAAAACATTAAGGAATAACCCTGCCAGATGCTCCCCTGATTTATTCTCTAAGTTTTGTGCTGCTTTGAACCCTCACGTGCATTCTGTTGGCGTAATTAGAAGCTTTGTCCTGAAGGTACAAAAGAGATTTACAAGCACATCATTAACAATAGTAGTTAACAGCCTAAACTAAATGGCAAGAAATAAGTGATGTGCAGCAACAAAATTAACTTCAAACGAGAAAAAAAAAATACTAAATTATTTAAAAGCAAGACCAAGAACTGAAAACTAAAAATACACAGCAACATCATCAGATATCAAACTTCAAGAGTTAGTAAAAGGGGATCAATAAATACCCATGAACAAGACTAGTTCTGAACAGAACAGTTGACATCTAGAGGGTGGACAAAAGTCTGAAATCAGACATTCAGTAAGCAACATCCATGTAAAAGCAGAAAACAAAACAAATCCCACAAAAACCATCAGAGCAGTCACCAATTTCCTGTAATAGTGTAAGTTAACCACTTGAAGTAGAAGCCATCTTCCAAAAAATGTAGATAAAAATGAGCAGCAAGAATTTAAAACTTTAGAGTCCTCAAAATGATCAATCATACCAACAGAATCAAAGGGACAAAAAACCCCAAAGGATTACAGAACAAACAACCAACCAATCCAAACACCTGGAAACCTGGAAGGGTTATTTTGCTGACGAGGTCAAAGTTCTAACAAAAGCAATAGAATTTCCAAATAAGCTGTCATGGATGGTTACTGTGGCATTTGCACTTTTCCTGTTAATTCTCTAGAACCATCACTAAGAGTCTACCAAAGAACAGAAGCTGCAGAAGTAATACTGGCTTCCCAACCTTCACCAGAGCAAAGAACACCCCGGGAGCTAACTGGATGTGGTGTCATCACATTTGATATCATGAAGGACTCAGACAGCAGTGAATACCTTTATTGCAAAGCAGGTACTTACCTTTCGCCTTTGTTTTGCCGAATGCATCCCTCAATAATCTCCTTCACTTCAGGGATTGCTACTTTATCAAAGCTGGCTGGCTTGACACCCTGAAACACACAAGTAACAACTGAGAAACTGCAAGGTCCACTTGATTCACGTTTTGATTGTGTTGACAAACCTGTTTTTACTCTCTACGTAACTGACCTAAATAACCAGTGCAAATTAAAGCAAACTCTGACCCCAGCACTACTGCTTGTTTGTGATTTCTGTACCCCTTCCCATTTGCCAGCTCCATTTCTGTAACAGAAGGCATTGGCACTTGGGTGCTCAAGTTATGATAGCTGAACTGTTCAGTTTCAATGGAAATTGTGCTGCTTAGAGGGAATTACACAGACTGGGCTGAGAATGGAAGGAAATGGTTCCTATGTTAACACTAAAGCAGGAAACCACAGGATTAATTTAACAGTCTTCAAAAGCATTCTGTTGCTTCCCAGAATGTTCCCAACTTGCCATTATATGAAGCAAGTTTTTTACAGGAAAAACCTTAGCCCAGGATGATCTGACTGGATCATTAAATAACTTGCTCAATGTTAAAAAAACCAGAAACCCCCCCCAAAAAATGAAACAAAACCCTTCTAGCATCTTAGCTCTCCCCCAAAGGCCTATTCTACCCAAACCACACTCCTGCATCACTGCTGCTGTGAGTACAGGGACATGAGCTTAGCAATACACAGCAACCCTTCTTCCAATACACCCTGAGGCCACAGGGGGAAAGCAAAACAAAATCTAAGTAAGATCAACCACCCAAAGCAGTAAAACAAACATGCCACAAGATGTGACCATCTGGGAATTCTGAAAAACATTTCAGGCAGAGAGCCAAGCTTCATCACTTAATCATGGCCAAAAATGGCAGTTTGGGGCCAATTGTCCACAACAACAAAATCTGGCACCCAGTTTTACTTGATTCAGCCTTTGGTTTCAAACTCTATTTAAGCCAGCAGAATGAGAGAGGATGGAGACACGCTGTTCAAATGTTTGAACAGAGCTGGTGTTTTCAAGCTGAACAATCCTGAAATTATACACCTGATACATCTGACCCTGTGTCACTGCTGAATGACAACTAAACACAAAGTGAAAACCACAGCTCTAAAGTACAGAAATAAATGAAGTAGCAGTACAAGCATTGTGATCCATGCCCTAAACAGAAAATACTTCTCCCAATATCCTACAAAGTACTGGTGACATCAAGACATGATCCTTCCCCATTCCTCTCTTGTGAGCAGGAAACAAGCCTTGAAACAGAAAATTTTGAGTCTAAATCCCAGTCTTTGCACCTACTGACCCTGTACTCAGAGTTCTTAAAAGAAAAAAAAAAAGCCAACACAAAAACCTCACACCACAGAAAGGAAATCATTTATTTGATAAAAACCAATATGCTCTTGTAACAGGAAGGTCATCTGTTTCTTTGGTGTAAAATTTGCCCTTGTGAAACTCTAGCAATTGAAATTCACAGAAGTGCAGACTAAACTGTGGCTAGAATCAGCACTGAAACACAGGCTGCCAGTGAACATCAGCTGAATGTTTTTAGAAGCTTTGCTGACTGTTAAGCCCAAAGAAAATCAATGTCCCAGGTGATAAAACATCAGGCCCAAGTTCGGATGGGTAAGTTTCAGAATGTAACCAGGCCTTATCATAAACCTCCAGCTTCCAAGCAGGACACAAAGCTCTCCACTCTAAAGGGATTTATAAAACTCTGCTCATTTAATTGACTTGTCAAAGGCGCCCACCTTTCATTATGACCACAATTAAAATGGTCCCAGAAGTGCAGGTTTATATATGGAGGATAGATATTCCTATATATAATTAAATGCTCTCCTGTATAACATATATAACATATGCAATAATTATTCAACTCCTTATTGCATATATTCCCATCTAAATTTGCCCAAGTTTAACACATGTAAGTCTCCCAAACAGCTCAAGCCTCAGACATAGCAGCCTGCACTGACATTCATTTACACTGTGGCAGCAGAAGGATGATGTCAGATCTGTGACAATCTCATTTCAGAAAATGAAAAGCCAACATGAGGAAGACAACTGGTACAGAAAAATATCAGCATAACGAAGCCAGGATAGGATTTTTCTTGTTAATTATTGTACCACATGCTCTGTTCTTGCACAGAGCCTGAAAAGCTAAAGCTAAGGATAGATTTTAAAATCAGTAATTCAGTCTGCTACCCTGCGCTTCTCACTGCTGAAAGAAATTAAACACTCGTCCAAAATCCTCAGGCCCTTCCATGAGGACCATTTTACAATACCACATTTTATGAATTCCAAACCACAAGTTCAATTAAAAAGTGAAGCTCCTGCCAGCCTCCAGCAGAGCTTCCATGTTGTTCTCCTCAGAACACCTGGAGAAATCACACTAGGGCCCAAAACCAACACAGGATTCCGTGTTCAAGCAGCTCCCTATTCCTCACTTGGCTGCTGCCCAAGCCCCCTGTCCAGCTCTGGACAAGCACTCCCCAGATACTGAAGTCCATCCCCTTTGTTCCTTCCTGCAAGCACTAATGGAAGTGTCCACCTATGACAACCAGACAGGGGTACTATAAAGGATTCAAAATCAATAAATGAGTGAAATCTTTTCTACCCAGAGCTGCCATCACACAGAAACCCAAGGGAGGCCCAGGCCCTGAAGTCACATAACCTTGATGTGCTCTTAGGAGTGCACGAGCTGGGCAGCCAAGCATACCTTCAGCAGTTTCTGAACCCAAAGGCACTCAAGGAAATGTTAAGCCAGACAGTGTTTCCTGGTTTTAGCACACTTGAAATGGTCACATTCCTATGTGCCACTCCTGGTCCCCAAACTCCTTAGAAGAACCACAGGACAACTCAAATCCTAAGCTACTAGTCCTGTTTCCCAGAGCAGTTCATTAAGAACTGAACAGCCAAACCCCACTAGCATTATTTCTGAGTTTGCTAAGGAAACAGCAGGAAGAGCTCTCAGAAAGGAAAAAAAGTGTAGACAGGTGTAACACATGAAAATCAACATTTTCTCAAGCTACTGTTCTAAAATCACCCAAACTGGCAGTGCTGCTGAAAGCAACAGCGTCCTTTTCTCCATTTCCCATTCCCACATCCATGTAATTGCCTTTCCTTTGCCAGCAAACACATTTATACAGTTGCATAATGAACCAAATCACAGCATGTATCAGACTTGAAACAAGTCCAACTAAAAAAGGCTGCAGCAGCTTCCAGTGAGCTGAAGTTCCCCACACTGCTGCTCAGGCTCTCACTCTTACAGAAGGACAGCAGGACAGAACAGCTTATTTTGAAAGAAGCACCAACTTAAATAAAAATCACTTAGATTTTGAGAATACCTCTAAAATATGCTTATTTATGCTGGTAGCCACAGATACAAAACTAAAAACTCACAGTTTGCACGTTAAGTGTAAGAAAGATTTCGTATTTTACTTAGATGTGATAGTTTGTGATTTTATCAGATTTTAACCAGGTGAAAAAACACGTTCCAAAATTCAACATTTACAGTTCTTTGATCAACTAAAGGCAAATTAGGTATTCTTAAAAACACTAAATTTCCAGGGAGCTTTTAAACCCCACAGTATAAGCTATCCAGAACTCTTCTTCACAATTTTTGCCTAGAATCACGTAATATTTTGCATTAGTTAGATCACCAGATTACTGAGTCAATAGTTTAACATCTTGTTCTAATGCAAGAAATACTGAAAATATCATTTACTTCATTAGAGAAGGTACAATCAATTCTGTATAACTTCTACAACAAATCAAAACGAAGGCAGAGGAAGTGTTACATACCCTCAGATATTCTAAATTTAAGAAAAAATACTTTGATTTCAAAGAAAACCATAGATGGAAAATAACATAATCAACTAATGCTCCAGCCTTGATGGTCAGGATTTTAATTTACATTTTAAAAAACTACAGGGGAAAAAGTAAAGTGAAGTTTAAAAGCTAAAGGACCAAGCTATGCAAAATCAAAGCAGTTCAAAAGATTTGTAGAGAACTCTAATTCACCTCCAAAATACTTTCCTGTGGCTACGCACACTCGACAGAGCTGAAATTCTTACTTACCTCTTTAGCACAATCCTTGTGAGAGCAGCAACAGTGGGAATTAACAATTACAAATATGGGACAGATCTCTCTTTTTGTGAAATCCATCAGGAAAAGAGAGGCACACCCAGCACAGAGTTAACAAGGTGCTATTTTCCAACGGGACTCCACTGGGCTGTGGACTTAACGCACAGCAGAAGGAAAGCAGACATCGAGGTTGGAAGGGAGCATTGTTTCTCTCGGACACCTCTTGTTATTTTCCAAGTCCAGTACATGAGGCTGCAGAGATTTGAGCTCAATACCTGCCCGTGTCACTCCAACACTGAACACAGAGAATCAATCTAAGCAAGAGGTAAGCGTGTCCCTTTCTGCCTGCCCAGGCAGCTGCCAGAGGAGGGAGAAGTGACAGCACAGGGACCCTTTAGTGCCCATGTCCCCGCCCTCCCGCTCTGCCTACTCCCCACCCAGGATTTCTGCCAGTGTGATCACCCTGCGTGCAGTTCCCTGCTGCTGCTGCACAAGGAGCTCTCTGAGCAGGGCAGGTGGGGCCCTGCATTGTGCAGGGGAATGAAGGCAGCTGCTGCTTCTCCTCTCCTTTCCATGGAGCTGCAGCAGTGCACACACAGCTGGCTGCCAGTCTAACGAAACCCAAGGCAGCACTAAGACAGTCACAGCATTTGGCTACCCATCTGATTGCCTTTTCCCTTAATGTAAGGGCCCAGAGATTGGAAGGTGATTTTTAGACTGCTGGACAGCGTTAGAAAGCTGCATTGTTCCTTGGTTTACACCACATGTCCACAAACAATCCAGAGTTATATCTTCTAGACTTCAGACCTCAACCTAAAGTTCAATTCTTTTTTTCTTTCTGGTATCTAGTTCCAAGCAGCCATTGTAAAATCTGTTTATTAATCAAATGAGCTGGCCATACCTTCAGGGTTTGGGGTTTTTTATTGTAAGGACATAAGGAGCAATGCTAAGAAGGAGCACATACACCGTTTTAAAGATGAAGTTAGCAAACTAATTTTGACAAACTAGTGGTGATGAACTGTGATAAAATTCAATTTAGAATTATCAAGATCACTTCTCACCCCTAAATAACAGTCAGTTCCTCAAGTATACCACAATTATACCAGTAGTGTTTTATAGTATACACCATCAGTGTTGCAAAAGCAACATTCTGCACACTTAATTAAGGCTATGCTTTTCTGGGGTACATGGCATGACCTGCAAAGAACATTCAGCATTTCAGCTTTTCTACCAGTCCCAGTCTAACCACAACTCTTGCCTGGCTCTTTTCAAAGATGCTCTAAGAGCCTGAAAAGAACTCTACAGTAACTGATAAATCTTCTCAAACAAAATGTTCTAACACTGCAGTCCAGAAGGCAATAGCACCAGCAGCAAAGTCAAATCACACAAACAAAGTAATTAAAGTGTCTATATTTCCTTTCTGCTAAGTTGTTACCATTCTAGTTTGAGCCAGTCCCAGGCTGCCACAAACCATTAATTCAGGAATTTAGAGAGAGAGTATGATTGCAGTGGAAAAAAAACCCAACCTCTTTCCCCCAGTCCCAAAGAAGCCCTCAGGCAATGGTATATATAGCATTTAAATTGGTTTACCCCGTGATCTCCTAAATTTCTCTACCTGCAATTAGTTACTTACCCAGCCCTCAAACCTGCATGTTTAACCATTTCACCACTTCTAATCCTTCATCTTAATCTTGCTGCCTGTTCTAGGAATCTTTCAGATTTAGTTCTTTCCTTACTTCACACAGGATACACCTGAAACTGTTTGATAATTATCACCCCAGCTGAACTCAATACATACTCTGACAAGAAAGACTTCAGCTTAAGATTTACTCAGTTCAAGAGGCACCTGGTTTGCCTACAGAGGATTGATTTTCTTGTTCTGGTTAAAAAGCAAACTAGAGTAGTTTCTTTAAAAAAACAGAAATGCAACATATTAAACAGAAGTAAAAATTTAGCTTCACTGATGTATTTTCATAGCAATTAATTCTGGACAATTGATAATTCTGCCAAGAATGAAATTGGTAAATCCTGCAGAATAAGCTCTGTAGCAGATCAGTATCCTAGCAGAGTAAACAGCATTAGTGCAATCCAAGCAGTGGAAGCAGATGAAAGCTTTAGTGAGCCAGAGCCAGCTGATGAGCACCGTTCAGGCTGGGACAGGCCTCGCTGCCTTCCCTTCTGACCAAAGCAACAACTGCACATTTGGAACACAACACCATCTGAACTTGATGATCTACCATCATCCACATCAAATTTCCCATCTCAGGTACTTGAGAGCTCCGTGCCACTGAAGCACATTAACCTACGGCCTTCACCCTCTGCAGGGCAGGTGTGTAAGCTGTTCAAGTCTCATGATCCTTAACTTTTTCCAAACCAGCAGGTAAATGTGTGTGCCCAGAGTTCAGATCACACTGTGAAGACAATGGCAACGCTACAGAATTTATACAGGTCTGCTGGCTGCAACCTCACTGATCACAATTTAGAGACTCTTCCTCTTCAGTTTACACCAAACCTCAAAAAAATTTTGAGGCACTAATAAAACATTAGAGGTCAATCACCACAACAAATTGCCAGACGTACAGAACTAAAGTTGGTATACATACAAGGTGTATCTGTACCTTGATTGACACACTCAAACCAATTGCTTCTTCCTAAAGTTAAATTTGTATGTAAGAAGTTTTGGTGAAAAGAGTAAAACAGACTCCTCATTCGGCCAGCAGTCACTGCTCAGTATCACCTTCACATCCATTCCCTACAGGTGACCCACAAGCCCAAGAGCTGGAGGACACTGACACTGCCTACTCACCCAACGTCTCTGTCAGTCTCAATACTGCACTTTGACCTACTAAAGCCAGAGACCTGGCAGCACTCAAAGCCTTACAAGACTGCTACAGTGGGCTACAGTTCTATTACTTTGCTCCTCCACGCTGAAGTTTGAACAGGAACTAGTCATAACTCTTGTCAGAAATCACTGGCTGCAATCTTTTCCAGCACTCTCATGTCAAAGGCAGTAACTAAAGTCAAAACCCTCTGTATTTGTGATAATACTGAAAAGCTATGCACTACTGCAGAATATACACTATGGCTCAGAGATACCCCACTGACAAGTGACCCAGCCCAGCAAAAAAGTTATTTTAAGTTTTTACTTCAGACATGGAAGTCCACAGTCCTTCAGAACCACCAGGTAAATGAAGTATCAGTTTATTTTAGAAGTCAAAAAATCTGAAGCTAAGAACATTGTTTCAGTTAAATATATATATATTAATTAATCACAGGAGCTACTGTAATTGCAGCAATTCTAATGCATAGAGGAAATGAATCAAGCTCCAGAACAGGAAATTTTCTAACCAGGACACAATTTCTTAGTGCACAGCTGGCAAACAATTAGCATATGGGTGCATGGAACAGTGAAAAGGGCCTTGTTTAGAAACAAACAATATAAGGACAGAGGTTCTTCCGAAACAGTAAAGTCTGACTGGACAAGTAGATCAGCTATTAACTGTTTTACTCTTGCACAAAAGCATAAAGGTAAGATTGGTTGCATCTATCATGCACAGTTCTTTAACCTCACCCTCAGAAGTAGAGATGCTGCCTCTATAATGTGAACACCTTGAGCTAGCTCAATGACCCTTTGCTTTACTGGGACTTCAGCTTGAAAATGGCTTTCAAAAAAAAGCCAAAACCAGACATGCCTAGACACACATTTCAGTTATATAAATTTAGAAATGCCACAGTGACACAATACTAGAAGTGTCTGTCTTCTATTTTCAGTATGGAAAACATGTTTTTGAAAAACAAAACTGCACTAGTTGCACTCTCTGCTTTAACCTGCTCCCACTCTGGCAGAAAATCATTGCTCTGCACTCCTGTTTAGGTTCATGTACACTAACTCAAAAGCCACAGATTAGTTCCACTGGACTTCAAACTGAATTTTTAAAAATGTGTAACATGGGCCACAAAACCCATCTGGTACCAGAACTAGCCTTTAGAAAGGATGATCTACTTAAAAGGCCTAAGGTAATGTTGCAAACAGCAAAAATAGTGCACAATTTCAACAATGCACCAAAAGTCACCATGCCTTTTATTTTCAGACTTACTCTAATAGGAGTGAAGACCTTCCTGGAGTTATCCCATTCCTATCCCTTGCAACTATAGCAGTACAGCTGGCAGGACAAGAAATAGTAGCCTATGCATTCTCAGTGTCAGTATTTTTAACTAGTGGCACTCTGTGAGAAATAACACTGAACCATCAGTCTCCCCACAGGAATGCTTCAGTGATCACCAACCACAGAATTGTAATTGTTCTCATCACAGTGCAGAACCAGGCATTTTAAAAACACTTATCACCTCCCTGTTCCTAAGAGCCACCTTCCCATCTCTTGTTAAATTAACCTCAGCTAATGTAAGAACTAAATGGGTATCAGTACAGGACAAAATATTAAATGCTAGGACCATAGTTTTAAGAGACCTGATCCTTAAAAGATACTTTGTTTAGCCCATATTCTGTGAATTTACTTAGGTTTCTGAAAATACATTTAGAAACTCCACATTACTACTACATTTCAGAACTTAAATTACACTTGATTTTATGCAACTCAACCAAAGCTCACAATCCTCCACTCCTTTTAATTCCTGATATCTTAAAATCATATCCTGTTCAAAACTGCCAAAAGACACAATCCAGGCTCTTCGGTGAGCAATGAAAGAAATAGCTCCCTTTACTTTAAACCAAGTTTGTTTCACACCAATATTGACAAAAAAAATTCAGCTGCAATCTTAAAGCTCTTGATGCTGAATAGTGAGCTACTTTTAGAAAATAATTCAGTTGAATAAGCCTTTTCCCTTCCAAACTCAGGCATCATCTGCCTTAGCTGTGCAAAGCACACAGAATCCCAGCCTGGGCCAGGCTGGAAGGGAGCCCAGGGCTCATCTGCTCCAGCAGGGCCATCCCAGAGCTCCTGGCACAGCATTGCCTCCAGAGGGTTCTGCAAGAGCCCCACTGAGGGAGGCTGCACAGCCTCTCTGCACAATCTGTTCCAGGGCATGGTCACCGCCCAGGAGGGAAATTCCTGCTCATGTTCAGGTGGAGCTGCTGTGCATCAGTGTCTGCCCTCCTGTGCCACTGCCTGGCACCACCAAAAGCTGGCTCCAGCCTCTGCCACCCTCCCTGCAGACACTCAGACACTGATAAGGTCCTCTCAGTCTTCTCGAGGCTCAGCAGGTCCAGCTCCCTGAGGCTGTCCTGGAGAGATGCTTCAGTCCTTCCATCAACTTTGTTGCCTGGCTTACAGACTCAAGCTGATCACTGCTTTGCTTTACTTGGATCATTGTGACTTGTTAAAGAGGATTCTAAAGTAACATCCAAGGCTGCTTAAGATACTAATGCTCCAAATTCTTGAATTCCCACCTTCCACTTTTAAGGCTCAGTATTTCTGAATTGATGAGTCAGTGACTGAATCCCCACACAGGAAGATTCTGCACTCTTAAAGCTCTTACAGCACAACACTTGTGACTGGGCTGAATGGCTGGCAAAATGCCTTTTTTTCCCCCAAAGCCTTCTTTAGATCACCCAGTGTGAGGCAAGGGAATGATGTGCAGTTCTTTTTTACTGCCAGAAGTTTCCTCTTTGAAGGAATACAAGAGTTTACCCTTTCTAACAGTTAATCTGTTTCCTGTGCGTGGTTGAAGGTTTGTGGCCTTCCAATACCTGCTTTCACAAAAGATCACCTTCTCTGTTGGAGGGTTTCCTCCCCTACTTTTCCACTGATTTTTTTTCCAATGCTTTTTCCACTAGAAAAGCTGATAGGAAAGATATCTCTGTATCTATTCAAACCAGGTCAAGAAACCAAGTCATTCAAGGTAAAGAAAACAGTTTTATTCATGCCTTAAAAATGCTAGATATTGCTTCCAGGAAGTAGAAAAGGAAATTAATCATCACTAAGCACTGCAAGTAAAATTAATCATGTCTAAAGGTTTAGCATTTTTTATTTGCTACTTAAGACCCCTCAGGAAGAAGAGGAACGTAAGAACTGGAATACTTTGCCCACTGCATCTCTAGTGAAAATGAAGCACTTGTCTGGTTTAGACAGTTATGATGCCTAACTTTTAAGACACTAAAGAAAAGATTTATTTTATCTCAACTGCCCAAACTACAGCACTTTGTAACTGCCTTGTTTCCAGCAAAGAGAATGACCTTCACCCTAACCAGTGAGTTCCAGTTCCCACCAGTTAGGGAGGTTAAGGGGTTTTAAACCACTTAGACACTGCCTGGTCAGGTTACTTATTATGTGCCTTGTTCCCTTAGGCCCTTTTTTAAGCTCTGGAGAACAGAGAAGAAAAATGTTATGCCTGCTGTGGAACATTTTAGTACAGGACAACTTTTTTTTTTTTTAGGTCAAAATGCAAAATGCCTTTTTTTCCCCCCTTCTCATCTTGAGCCAGCTCAAACAACAGACATTTGTTTAGAGAGAAGAGACTGGACTGGACTTTTGGTGAAAGAAAGGACAAATACAAAACTTCACTTTGTCAAAGTAAGCGTGGAGAAAATCAAGTACAGAGCACAAGCCCATCAGGAAACTTAAAAGGTAAGTTTATATGATGGGAGGGGGAGAAAGAAAAAAGGGAGTTTTCTGCTCATATTCAAATGATTAGTACATTTAAAACTGAGGATGGTTTTATTAACTTCTTCGCTATGAACATATTTGGATTTTTATGTCAGTGGTAGATATGCAAGAAGGAGAAAAATCTGCAGAATAAACATATTAATTGTCTTTTTACTAGTCCTGGGACTAGTCAATCACCTAGCAAATTTAAGCCTTGGGACATCCAGGTATTAGAGATCTAGATTTTGAGGCAACAGTTTGGGTTTCTGTGGTCCCACCAGAGGCTGAGGCAAAGCAGCTGAAGTTACTGCAGTTAGTTACGCCTTCACTGCATTGATTCCCAAACAGACTAAATTAAGAAATCATACTTAAGATGTCTGTTCTATAAATATCTCTTTTTCCATTTAAATGCACGTGTAGCCCGTTTTAAATATCTCCTGTGACAAACTGTTTAATTGCAATATGCATGGACAGGTCAAGGAAAACATACCAGTCTCCTAAGAAGAACAAAGTCAGACAGGCAAACCCTCCTGAATTTTACCAAGATCTTAACACCTTTTTTTTTGTTTTTTATGGAAGCAAGTACATAACAGAATTATGTATCTTGATTTCATTTTGCACTGCAATTCTCGGCATTACTTGGATACAGAGCAGAATTGTAAAAAACAAAAAAATACAACAAAAAAAAGGGGGATCCATTCCCTAACCTAGTAGCATCCCACACAGACAGCTGTGCTTTCACAAGAGGGCAGAGGAGGAAAAATAAACCAAAGGAGTGGGAAACAGCACTTTACCAATAGTGCAGCTTGTTATCAATTCATTTCAGGCTTAGATTATTTCTCTTCTGAGGCCAAGCAGGCATCAGTAAGCACTCACTGGATGCATTCAGTCCCAGCTGAGGAGACACACTGCTTAAACCTCAGACATTTCCCCATCCCACAGGAAGGTAAAAATCCAAAGAACTGCAATTTCTTTAAGCACTGACTACTAATTTATTTGGAACCATTTCCAAAGAACAGCAGAGGACGGCTCCAGTAAAAAAACTGGGGTTTGAGACAAAATTGCAACACTATGATTTAATGAAAACAAAGAGCAAGGCTAGGTTCCTTTATGCTTGAGTGACAAGCTCTGCAGATGTCTTTCCTTGCTAAAGAAACTGCAGCTGAAAGGGTCTGGACTGAGTATGCTAAAGGGTGCAAGTACAAACACAGGTCACTATTCTGTGTCAAACTGCTGATTTCCTTACCAGAATGGTAAAACAAAGTTCAGCATAACACCTTGAGCCCTACAAATTCTGCTCAGTTGTGTTTCAAGCCAGGTGTATACCCAGATTATTCTGTTAATTCTTCTAGATAAAGTCATCCAGAGTAACAAATTAATTGCACTTTTGTTTCTTGGGCCAGAGAAAATGCAACAACTTTATCCTAGGAGTGTTTTAAGGAAACACAGGAACTTCCCAGTGAGACAATGTAGACAGTATAAATAAGCACCTTGGGAACAGCAGCCTCATGCAGCAATGCTATTGTCCAAGATGTGAAGCAACAATTACTGCCTGGGCCAAAAAATGTCTCATCTGTGAGAGGAACTTCAGCCTCTAGATCCAAATTCTGGATCTGTGCTTGCCAAGGTGTATTATTTAACAAAAAATTGCTTCCAACCATGAGGAAAGCCCCTGAACCAAAGAGGTAGAACAGGACTGCTACTCAACACTGCAAAGCTGCAGTGCCTGGGCACAGCTGCAGCCATCCTTACCACGAAAGGTGTCAGGTCAAAATGCAACGCAGCTGAAAGGTCCCCTAAAAGAGACCAGTGCACAGCCAGAATGGGAGAAAATGTAAGCTGCTATTACCAAGGGGTTCTGAGAGGACACCCCTTACAAGATCCTACGCAATAGCAAGGATTTAAGACAATGAGCAGCTCTGCTTTTTACTAAGCCTAATAGTTCCTGCAAAGAGGGTGAGGGAAATTAATTAATTTAAATACATATGATCTGCAGCGAGTGGCTGCATATTTTGATCTTACTGCCTCTGGGGTTTCAGTGGTTTTTAAGCTCCAGCACGTTACGACCTCTCATGACTTTCACAGCAGACCTTTCCTACTGTCCTTCATTCTGCTCTCTGCATGCACCTAGATAAAATAGTCCTCTCAATTTAAGGCACAGGACTGTGCTGCTACCTCAAAACACCCTAAACCTGTCCAGGGAGGTAGCAGTGAAGGGGTTGAAATGGAGATGCTAAACATCTTCCACACAACACCCCCACCTTGCACATACCTTAGAAGGAGAGGTGTTGGTAAGTACTGCTGCAGTCACCTCTGCAGGAAGGTGTTCCCTGCCTGCACTCTGTTACTGACAGCTCACACCCTGTCCTTTCAAGTACTGAATTTGGCAAATGGTTCACACCTCGCCCACAACTGCACACATGGTCTAAACTTCTAAAACCTCTACAATCTTCTAAATCTACAACAACCTGGCTCTTTTTCACAATGGTTCACAGCATTCATGGAGTGTAAAAAGAATGCCAGGAGTATTTTATTTCACTTTCACTTTATAACACAGGTCTCTTTCCACATTACAGAACACCAAATCCTCCATTATCAGGTAAGACAGGATTGTGTTTTATTTCCAGATAATGTTGCTTTGCCTTAATTGAAAGCCTTCCTTGAAAATTCTTCACATTTTGTTTCTGGTTGGTTTTGTTTTGAACAAACTGCTTTGCAACTACACTGAAATAAACAACCCCAAATATACCAAAGCACACAGCCCTTCAAAGCACACAAATGTGCATTTCATTTTCTTTACCCTCGTGTCCCTTTGCTCCTTCTGAAAGAAAACAAGATTTGCTGGATTTCATATCAAAGTGTACCTTAAGAGCTCTCAAGCAGTAAGTTAAAGAGTTGGGAAAAAAATCAACCAATGAATCTGACCAAGAATCATCAGCAGAGTAGAACAGAAGGTGGTGTTGGACAGACCAAAAAATTGTCAGTGTTTCTCGTCCACTTGGAATTTCCATCGTCAGCCAAAAGCAACAGGGAGAATGGAGCACACAAGAAACAAGAGGTAAGTGGAACCCTGATGCATCTCTAGGTAACTCGTTCTGCTACAAGTCTCTACAAAGTTTTTCAGTTATGTACTTGAAAGACCAGGTTCAAACCAGCTCGGTAAGAGCTGGGGATTTCCAAGCCTGAGATTGTCTCTAGAGCTGATGGCCACCAAGAGCCCCGTTCCTGGCACTGCTTAAGGAACAGGCAGGACAGTTACATCAGGCAATGTACATCCAAATGTTGCTGCTTTGGCTCTGTCCAACACATCCCTAAACACAGGAAAAAGTACCATGAGACTGCTCTAGTAAGATATGCAGCTTTCTTTCATTGATCCCAGCTGCTTCCAGGTCTGACTATGCTGCACGCAGAGTAAGGACCAGACTTTAGCCTAACTTCTTAAATTCTGTTGAGGAAATTACAGGTAAGTTTGCCAACACACAAAAAAAAACCAAACCAAAAAAACAATTCTGTATATATACATATATAAAAACTTATTCTAACACCTGTGCAAAAAACTGAAGTGACCACTTATGCCTTTTCTTTTTCCTTCTTCTGTGCCTCTCCAGTATTTCCCTGAGAAAAGGGGATAGTCTTATTTCACCAAGCCTCTTTTCAGAATTCATTGCTTCTGACATGAAGGCTCTTCTCCAGCTCTAAGTCTGGAATTATAGCTGTCTTTTTCAGTGTGAGGCATCAGGAATAAGAGAGCATTTTATTTTTTCTAAAGCTAGGCAAGTTGTTTATTAAATCTGCAACTTCTCTGAGATAACATGCACAAGAATTAACAGGAACTCATTTGTCTATGGACAAAGAGGTAAGTATGGGTGGTTTTTTTCTCCTTTGCACAAGTGCACGGGTATTCTGAGAAATCCAATGCAAGTTTTCATTTCCCCAAGCAGCCACCTCACTATTATCTGAATGCTTAGGTCACTGTTTGTTTCACTGCACTGGTACAGTCTTCACACCACCGCCTCAGATCCCAGAGATGAAATCTAGCCACCCCATACTGCACATTTCAAGCACTGCAGTTCTGCTTCCTACACTCAGGGTGTGCATGTTTCCCTGTCTCATCAGATGGGCCAGCTCTAATCTCTTGATTGCCCTCTCAGCTGTAGCTGTTTTCTCCCACAATGCCTCCACCACTACACTCGCCCAGTACTTACCAGGATGGAAGAGCTTCCTGCTATTTACCAAGTGTTTCCACTTCATCATTATAAGAAGTGCCTCCAAAACACAGGAGCTAAGGGCCACTCAGAATTCAATAAACTGTTAAAATCACTCTAGGTAACTGGCAGGCAGCTAAGCCAGTGCTCAAAGCTGTTATCCAGCTTTATTGCAGAGAACAAGGTTACCAGCTCCTCTTCAAGACAGAACTACTTCCACCACCCCCGAAGTGGCTTAGAAAATAATCTGATATTATTCTCGTGCATTATGTTGTTTGGTTTGGGGGGGTTGCTCTCTTCATATTTTTTTTTAAACCCTATGTAATACCTACTTCCATAGCAAAAGAAGAGCATGAACACATGCAAAATTTTATTTCCATTCACATATTTCACAAGCTTCTGACAGATGTTCCGTGAGTTCAACCACCCCATAACTTTGCACTCATCCCAAAATAACCTCTTGTCAGCCTTTTCTCCCCACACACGCTTGCACAGCCCTGGTGCCACCCAGCTGTGCTCCTGTGCTGCTCACAGCAGTGCCTCAGGCTGGGTGCTGAGGAGGGACTTACACTGGTCACTCGGCGGTAGATCTGCGCAGCATTTTGGCACTCGGAATAAGGATACTCAGACGTGGCCATCTCTAGCATACACATCCCAAAAGCATATACATCAACGGACTCATCATATTTCTCCTCATACATCTCGGGGGCCATGAACTCTGGGGTACCTTAAATTAAAAGAACGATTCAGACTCTAAATGTCTCAAAGCGAGCAGAGGCTGCTGGCGTTACTCACCGCAGGGACAAGCGGCTGGGCAGACCTGTGAGACAAGAGAAAGTGGAGGCAAAAAGAAGAGGGAGGAAACCCTTAGTGACTCTGTTGCACCAATGTACTTTTGAGTCTTCCATTGCAAGGCCTTTATGGAACAACAGTGGCGTGTGAGGTCTGATGCAATTCCCGGTTTAGGTATGTTAGTTGATACAAATATCAGAACAGACTGGATTAGCCTGAAACCAAACGGGAGGGGAGGGGATAAGAAGAGGGACAAACTGTAGACTAGCCATAGGCTGCAAACCAAATACTAAGGAGAGTTAAGGCACTTACCTTTTCTCCCTGTAAGGCAAGAGGCACATTAAACCTTGTTTCATGAATTAGCTGACTGCCCTCTGCTGCAAAAGAAGTAGTACTGGTAAGAGCCCACAGCTAGTCTCTGACCTGGCGCTCTCCATCTACTTGCTCAAGTAGAATGGTTCGGGTAAGGCCTTGCAATGAAAAGCTCTGTTGTCATAAATACAAATCTCCGTGAAAAGAGGATAAAAGGTAATTTTCTGCAAAGGCCACTCACCACAGCCCTTTTCTTCATATACTTACCTTCCCACCTGCAGTATATTTATAGGCCTACTGCAGATACAGGCATTAGTGAGGGACATCCTACAGTCAAAAATACTCAGAAATACAGAGAGATTGAGTTACAGGCATAGAGCGTGAGATTCAACAAGTCCCATTTAAATAGTGTGCAGAAAATTATTGCCCAGTGAAGCATCACAGATCCCCTCTGCAAACAAAGGGACTGCATTGTATGATCAGATTTACTTTAAGCCAGAGATGCAAGTTTGCTTTTTGTAAATTTAAGCACAGAATTATTTCCTGCAGACACCAGATTCCAGACAATTTACAGATCATTCCACAGCCCATTGCTTGTTTTCACCACGCTAAACCAAAAAGAGTGTAATTGCAGTCATTTATCCAACGGCTAATTATTAACAGATAACTATGTAACAGATGGTAATTTTCCAGTGATAAATTTGAAGATATGACAAATATGCTTTAGGAAATTATGGGTTTTAACACCATTCTTTTCTTCCCTATTAATACTTTGACCTGGTTAAGAAGCAGGAAATAATTCAGCGACAGCTTGCAAGAAAATTTACAGGTATACACCATTGATCCCAGCTAGGAATCTGGCACAGGACTGTTGAGTAATGCTGAATTTTAGCAAGCTCTAAATACTGAGAGCAAAAGAAACTTCATTCCCTGCAGTTTATCCACCCAACTATAAAAACAAAGCTGATAAAACCAATTCTTTCAAGAATTCACAAGAAAGATTACACTAGTTCCACCAAACCAATTTCTGTGAAAGGTTATTAATGGATACACAGGGACAGAGCCAGAATAAAGCAGTATTTCCCAATGCACCCTCCTAACTCACACAAATCCACATTCTGCAGACTCCCTGAGAAAGGTGTTACACCACAGTCGGTGTTATTACTTAAATACATATATATAATATTGACTTTCTTTGGTATATCTCAGTTTCTGATTACTCACAAGCTGCAAGAGATTCAGTATTAACCCCTGGTGACAATAAAAAAAAATTTGGCTGTATGAACTAATGCTACACTAAATATCAAAATGTTATTTGGTCACCAAAATGCATTTGTACATTTCTTGAAGCAGCACCACATCAAAGGTAAGACTGGTATGTAGGGAAGAGCGGTTTTATCAACAATGTTGCACTAGATTGTTGGGCAGGACAAGAACTCTATATTCTGAAATAGCTAATGTTAATATATAAATATCAAAAGCACAACCAAAATTTCAACATGTCTTTGCATTCAGAACACAGAATGACCTCAGCAACCAAGAGACAAAGCCTACGTATTTTCAGGCTTTGACCATGTACCTTTGTAAGCATGTTTTTAGGAACGCTCTTAAACACAAAGTCTCCAAAGAGGTAGACTGGCTCAGCAGCCTCCAAAACAGGAGAGGCTTACCTATCACACTTTTGGCAAAAGAAGCTCGTTTCAGGGTTGCCAGACCAAGGTCTCCAATCTTGACTGATCCAGTGGGGCCAGTAATGAAGATGTTGTCACATTTTAAGTCTCTATGAATGATGGGAGGAGTGCGTGTGTGTAGAAATTGTAAGCCTTTCAGTATCTGACGGCACCAGCTTCGTAGCACTTTTATTTTCATCACTTTAAATCTTTTCAAATACCTAATGAAAAAAGTAACAATAGGTTAAACAGATTCTGCTAACAAACAGTGGATTAAACTATACCATTTGCTGTTTGGAAGCAAAGAAACAGTAATTAAAGATGTATAAATTTATATTTCTATTTTAAAATCTACCTGGACATTTCAGGACTTCAGAGGAGCTAAAGATGATTCCCCTTAACAAAACCTATGCCCTTTCTTCTAGCCAGCAGACTATAATGATGAAACAAAAATGTGAATGCTTGGTGTACATAGCTGATAACTCCTCTGCATACAAAATCATTCTACAGTAATTAGACAGTTGGATTTCAAGGCACTGCTTTAATGACCAATAATTCAAGGCTCATTAATTATAGCTCTTTATCTATTTAACTTCTTAAACACTTACAACCTCTACCTTGATTAATGATAACTGGGTGGGGAGGTGGGTCACTAGATCCAAAATGTTAATAACCAACAGAGTACAGAGCTGTGGAAAACTGCAAGAGCTCTGAAATCATTATTCCCTCATTTACAAGAGCAGTCCAAGCCCTCTGTTCAAGGTGTTCCACATTACATTTTAAATCTGCTTCAAAATTACCTGTGGAACTATCAAGTAAATCAGAAATTCTTAGAGATCCCCTCCCTAGTGCAGGACAAGGTTTGATTACCTGAATCCAACTGGTACAACTCATTACTTCAACACTCTGGACAGATACAGACAGGGCAGAGTAATCTTTAAAAAGGCTCTGCCAAATAACTGGGGGGGAAGAGTCCATACATAAATCTGTATCCCTTTGCAAGTAGAAAGCGACCCAACCTTAACTGTTCTGTCTTTGCCACTCCTTGAAACCCCATGACAGAAGAGTCAAATTCCATACCAAAAATGTTTTTTCAATGTGCGTGACCTAAGACTAAGATCTTATTTTATTCCTTAACTTCAGCAGATTAGAGATGCCAGAAGGTGAATAACCTGCGACAGTTTTCAAGTGCCCTCCAGCAGGACTTTCTCTCAACCTCTCTTTGGGTAACACAATTAAAGTGAAGAGCTCTTTTGTTCCTTCTGAAGAAGTATGGGCTGGAACACATGCAGAGAAAGGACCTAGCACGCTCTGCAGAGTAAGGACTTCATTCTTGTTCAGGCAATGTTACTCAGCCACAATCACAGATAAAGACCGGTTTCACAATACAGCAAGACTGCTAGTAAATTCTGTGGCCAGCATAGAGCTGAGCAAATACAATCTTAAACTAAAAGCAAGTTGTGTTCAATTATTCTGTGGTAGTAGTCAGTCTCTTCTGCAGGCTCACTTAGGAGGTACAGTCCTGATGAAATTATTTCAATCAACTCCAACACAGAAATGCAGTATATTCATCCCTTTTACTTTAATTTTTCCAGTTCAAAACAAGATCTGCAAAATCAAGTTGCTAGCAATGATCCTGCTGTGAAAACAAATCTGTAAAAGCAATTGAGACAGTTCCAGAGGAAATCAGGTCTCAGATTGTAAAGAAATGCAGGGGAAAAGCCAAGCCAAGGAAGGAGACAAACTGAAGGAGGTTCTGAATCACATCAGCTACCACTTGAATTCTGGCTATTGACACAACCCTCATTCATCTCTCTTGAGCCTGGTCCAAAGATCACATGGTGGGGGCACTTCAGTTCAGCATCTGGAATCCCTAATCACATTCTTGGTTACAAATATGCTAGTCCACTGCCAGCTTCTCACTGCTGAAGGACCTGGTCCAACCATCACCCAGCATCGTGCAGTGTGGCTGTCATTGTTCTGTAACACTGTCCTGAATTAAGTCACATGTCACTTAATGCAGAAAACAATATAAAATGAAGGCACATATAAATACACAAAAATAGACAAATCTGCTAGCCAGTATGTTTTCACTTTTCCTACTATCATAGAATAACTTGGGCTTGAAGAGACCTCAGGAGGTTTCCAGTCTAAGGGTCTGTAATTACAATTACACAGAGCTCAAGGAACCATAGAAATCCTTACTAAAAA
>VWYN01027892.1:54981-89921 GCA_013400075.1 Hippolais icterina
CAAGAACTCAAAGAAACAAAAAAAACCTTACAAAAAAAAAAAAAAAAAAGAAAATTTCCTTTAAGATATCATCACACTTGTATTCTGTTCACTTTTTTACATCAAGTGACAACGATGTCCATGTCCCAAGTACCAAAACAAGAAAGGCATCACTTCTATCAAATGGAAGTAAGGTAAACATACTGAAAAAAAGATATGGAAGTAATAGTCAAATATATGCAAACACAGGTGTACAGTGTAAATCTCGGAATATGCCACACGCACAGGAAATACTTAATTTAAGGCACACCAGAAATCTCCCATACAGTCTACCCCTGTCAAGTCTCAAGTGAAGTGGACTAGAATAAACTAAATCACAATTAAAACACCAGCTATATAAGAGTGTGGGAAGCCTTAGCCAGAACTCTACAGTTTAGAAGATCTTTAATTAAAGAGCCTATTACTTTTTTCTAGATTAAATAAAAAGACTTCCTTATTTCAAGGTATAAAATAATCCTACAGACAGAAAATCTGGGTTATTTCTTCCTACCAACACCCTACTTTCTAATTGTCTATTATTATTTCATCATCTTGCTTATGAGACCACATAAGCCAATTCAAATACTAAAATCTGTAAGAGGGATAAAGGAGTAAAAATGGGAGAAAAAAAAATTAGCACTACACACTTAGCAGAAAATTAGGTAAACTTTATTTAAAGGCATCTGTACAGAGCTGCAAAACCATTAACTTGTCTGAAAACAGCACATGAAGCAGCAGATCTATTATTTTATCTGAAATATCTTAAACAACCTGAGAAATGTCTCCACTGAACATACGGCCAAAGAGTGTTGCCGTATCCTTGGCCATCCAGTACTATTTCAAGAGACAAACACCTCCCTGTAGCTGCAGCCCAGACTCCCAAAGAGCCGTTTTTCTTCTTAAGAATGTCCATTTGTAGCTATCAATAAGCACAGTAAAAAACCACAAGACATCCACAGGCTATTTCAACCAAAGAGAAGGCAAAGAGAAGGCTGTTTCCAGCTCCCACAGCCTGCTTCCACATGTAGGGTGTGAAGGCCTCTCCAAGAGTGAGATGGGCACTGAACTAAGTGAGGGATGCAGAACCCCAGTATTGCAGAGCTGGCAGCGTTATTCCCACCTTCCTTCCCAGGGAGGAGCAGAGCCCCACTATTCCAGAGCTGGCAGTGTTATTCCCACCTTCCTTCCCGGGGAGGAGGAGAGCCCCACTATTCCAGAGCTGGCAGTGTTATTCCCACCTTCCTTCCCGGGGAGGAGGAGAGCCCCACTATTCCAGAGCTGGCAGCGTTATTCCCAGCATAGGGATGGTGGCTGGAGCTCAGACACGCTCCCAGGGAGAAGCAGAGCCCCGTCGCTGCAGAGCTGGCAGTGTTATCCCCAGCACAGGGATGGATGGTGGCTGGAGCTCACACACACTCCCGGAGAGGAGCAGAGCTGGCAGTGTTATCCCCAGCACAGGGATGGATGGTGGCTGGAGCTCACACACACTCCCGGAGAGGAGCAGAGCCGGCAGCATCATTCCCAGCACAGGGATACACTCGGGACACGCCCGCAGCCCCCGCCAGCCCCGCACACCGCTAGGGGCCCTCGCAGCAGCTGCAGCTCCAGCGCTCTGCTTTTAACTCGGCCTTTTAACACCCCGAGGTGCTCTCGGCTGCCTCACAGGTCCAAGCTGCAGGATTTTTATCTGAAACTTCAGCAAGCTGCAGATAAACCAATAGGCGGCGAATTTTTTTTTCTCTTTACATGCTATTTGTATTGTGGTAACACTCAAAACCTCCGAAGAAGAGGTGAATTAATTTGAGCTTAGAACTTTACAAAGTAGCTCACCCTAAATGGAAAGCAGCTAGAGGGGAAAAAAAAATAATTCTGAGAAGTGAAAACTGAGTATTGCCTTCCTGAGCTCTTAAAATCCAAAAGTCTTGTGCATGTGCTTACCGGGACATCACATGTAAGAACTGACAAGCTTGCTAACTTAGAATGTTCTACCATACCTGCAGTGCTCGTAATGCTCCTCTTAAACAACAATGTTCCTACAGTAGGGTATTCCTCAGCAAAAGGGCTCTGTTCTCTAAGTATCACCTATTTCTAGTGCTCTGGTGTTGTGCTAACGAAACTGAAACGCTGTGACTTGCTTTAATTTACTTACGTTTTTAATGTTCCAGATGTCATGAGTTCCGTCACAAGAACAATACACTTTTTTCCTTTGACTGTAGACTCCCAGGAATCATAGAACCTGACAATATTGGGATGCTGAAGCCCTTTCAGCATCCCAGCTTCCTCTTTAAATCTTTGTCGCTCTGACTTGGACAGCTTCCGATCCTAATGAAAAAGAAAAGGTGCATCAGAAAGTTTGGCTTTATTTTCTTATTGAGAGGCAGCAACTTGGAAACAGTTAAGTACACACAAGAATCAGGTGTCTTAAATGCCATTTGGTTTGCAACTACCTTTAAATATTCTGTTTTGAACACATTCTATTACAGTCTTTTTATAATGTGTTGTTCTTCATAATTCTATTGCTCTCAGGGTTAAGAACTGCTTCCTCTTGCTTTACTCTTAATAAATTTAGCTGTTGCCTGACTTGGGTGGGAAGGGGACATAATGTCTTGAACATGTCAGTGTTTGAGAATGAAATCAGATCATTTAAAGCAGCTCCCTCTCATGTTGTACATAACAACAACCTTTCATTATTCCTAGATGTCTATCCAGACCACTGGTGACAGATGGGATTAGCCACCCATAGAGGGGGTTAAGATCAAACCTCTGTTAACATACAGTATGTTCCTGTAGCTGTAGACCATCAAGTGAATGAATTGGATTTTCTTTGATTAAAAGCAGAACCTCAAGATTGAGCAAGTTTCCTGAAATCTCATGTCAATAAAACCAAAAACATAACTCCCAGTAGAGACAGAAAGCAATCTTTTGGCCAGAGACAGAACACAAAAAAGCATTCCTGGACAATACTGCTCTATTACCTACCAACAGCTGGCTACCAGCTATCACCAAGACTCCGAGCAGCACATCCCAAAGAGGAGACATCTCCTGGTGCCATGCAGGGTTCTCAGCTTACCAACACATGACCAATGCACTGCTCAGTCTGACTGACTGACGCAAATTGGGCCCATATGCAGTTTGCATTAAAAAAACATGAAATATTTCAGGATATACTTATAGCCAAGAATTTCAGAAGCATTGTTTCTAACAGTTATTTAGCAATAACCAAAGACCTATTTGTCACATCTGAATAATAATTTTAAGTCACTTGCTTTCACATTGTCTTTTCCATTAAAAAGAGGCAGTAAAAACACACAGGATTTACTTATACTGCCATTGTCCTCCAGACAGTAATTCCTCTTCCTTTGTTTACAGGTCATGTGTTTTCTCAATACAATTCAGCCATGTAATATCTAAACCATCCTACATTCACTAAGATCATCAACTTTTTCTAAAGGGTTCACAGAGTCAGGCATGGACAAACTTCTTTTTCAGATGAAGCTCTAATTTTCAGAAGTATACAATTTCCCTGGGCAAAAGTCTGAAAACAGGTTTGAAATCACCTCAGGGATCAGTTTCCTACTGGTGTCTATGAATGTCACTCACCTTTACAATTGAAAATGCAAAATCCTTATGTATGACTAATTTAATCTACAGACATCAAAAAGCATTCAATCCTACTACTTCACTCTGCGGAAGTCAGCATTACCACCTCTTCCCATTCTTTCATAACCGTACTTGCACGAGTTTTGATAGAACATTTGCAGAAATATTCCACCAACAACTGAGCATTCATGTCTGCTCAGGTGTTGCAGGGGTTTTAATATGTAATTAGTGCTCCCATTTGAGCTGTCCCACCCATCCAATAGCTTTCCTTTCATTATAATGAACAAGGCAGCACAAGTTCTGTTTCAAACCTCGATCTTAACTGCTTCAAACTGCAGTGAGGCAGAAAAGCAGTGAACTGCAAGGGTACAGCTGACCATGCACACACTTCTAAGCAACAGAGCTTCAAACAACACAATCACAGTGTCATCTTTCTTACAGGAAAATAAAGCAGTAATCTCAGCCTCTGCACTTGACCCACATAATTCACTTTTTAAACCACTGTATTTAGCTGTAAATTCAGCTATTATATATGGTCATTATACAAAAAAGGCTGCAATAATTACTTTTCTATCACTTTTAAATAGTCAGTATGAACGTCTGCATTCATTTTTGTCCAAACCCAAGATTTTAGATACACATTTGGATTACGTTTCCTTTACTGTGTACATGCTAACAAGTTATCTACCACAAACACTGTTAACCAGTTTTAGATCTGCATTTAACATCAAATATATTTCATTTCATTCTCATTTTAATCCACATAACCCAATCTCCCTTAAGGGCTTCATTCAGTTTTCCCTGCCCGTGTACTGCTGTCCCCAAACAGAAACTATCAAGTGCTCATCACTCTCACCACTGACCAGACTCCTAAGAGGCACCCACATTTGGGCTCATTTCTGTCTCTGGTCACATCCCTGGCAGCACCACGTTCCTGCAAACACAGCTGTGACGTTCAGCACAGACACTCAACCCTTCAGAGCTGGCATTAAAAACCCACCAAGACCATGCAATAGACTAAGGAAAACAATGCTGCTTTCAAAGTCCCAGTGCCCCAGTGATCTGGGACAAGTTTGGACAAAGCACAGGCCAAAAACTTTCACCCAGGAACACAGCTATGTTTTTGCAACCAAGGAAACCCTGCACCCTTCAGTACATAACTGCAGCAGCGAAAGGGAACATTAAACAGAGCTGGAAGAAAAAGACAGAGAGGCCACTTGTCTCCTAAGCACAGCAATGCATACTACCTTTTACTACCCTCATTTCCTTGGACACACAACCCACACCCTCACCCGTTACAGGTTTTATATTCTTCTCCTAAAGGAACACTACTGCTAGGTTACAGAAGACTGTCAATATACTTTAAAAGAACCCACAACCCCAACACTCAGGAAAACACTGAATCTCCTGTACAATTATACCTACCAAGCCTGTATACACAATGGCTGGTTTTAGCTGTACGAATTACATTCTAATGCAACTTTCAAACAGTTGGCCTGCAGGCCAACATACAAGTTAAAATGACATGTCCACTTTCAAAACCTGAGTAATTAAAAATATTAGACAGCAAGATCTCCCAGGCTGCATAGAGACAGACTAGAACAGAGCCCATCCCAAATGCATGTTGGCATCCTTTGAGCTGTTAGGATGGGCAAAAGTGACAACTTCACCTCATGCCTGTTCTTGTACAAAAATGCAACTTAAGCAGCTGCAGCTACTAAAATATTGAAATAAGCAAGTAAAATAGAGCACTGTACGTAATTTGGGAGACTGAGATGTTACCAGCCATGTTAGGTATAAATAGTTCAGGAAAAGCAGGGGAATGAGAGTATCCTGGAATCTAGAAAGTGGCTGTACAGCACAGCTGTGGCAGAGAGAAAAAAGCCATCACCACTTAGTGAGAATTTAAAAGAGTGTTCTGCAAGACTTTGGGAAGGGAACAGTTTTCACTGCCCTCAGCTGTAACTGCATACTCCAACAGACTCTCAAAGCCAAACGTGTCTTCCCAACAAGGCAGCTGCTGGGGGCAGTACTCAGAATCCATCGTGGGCTCCGAGCAGGAGGCTGCACAACTGCAAGACCCTCAGCTCTATCTCCACTTCTAAAGATGTAATGAAGTCTGAGGCCTATCACTCAAAATGTGCCCTCCTTTTGAATAAATTATTGTAAGTGTGAATCAGATTTATGCCTTGCAGCCTTTTTCCTGTAACTCATGGTCTAAATAGGTACATAGATGGATCATTTCCACATATATTTACTGTTCTCATCTGAAAGCAGAAATATAGGCTTCACAGATTAATATTCCAGTTTCACCTGGAAGTACAAGATTAGTTAGACAATTTTAATGTTTTTGTTGATTTTTAAATTTTATTTTTAGATCAAATAGCCAGAAACTAAACAAAATAGAAAGACTCACAAGTAGTTTTCCATAACCCTAGGAAACTTAAACAACTTTATAAAGAAGCCAGCACTTCACAAACAGTTATTAATACACAGCTTGAAATTCTATCCTTCAAAGACTAAATCATTTTGGAATTCTCACTAATAAAATTTAAAAATGGACATACTCTCTCCTTTCCTGGTCTTTTTTTACCATAAGCAACCTTAGGCAGACAAGACAAAGTCCTAAATCTAGAAGTTAGCAAATCATATTCTTGTAGTAGCTCAGTTGGCACATGCTGAGCAGATATAGCCCAAATATTTTTAAAAATATACAAAGCTGTCAAACTATAGGAGAGCTTGCTTCCAAAATGGATTTAACTACCTTATATAAAATGGACAGCATTGTTCTTCCTAAACTGATAGCTTCCCTGGAGGACCTAAGTGTCACATCCCAATCACTGGGCTGCCCTTTGAACAAACTGAAACAGATGCATCAAGCCTACTCCGTTCATTTCATTCATTCCTTTCCACCTACATTAAATTGTTTTGACAAGCCAGGACAAACAGCAAGGCTTCCCAGCACGTGACTCGCGATTCTGCAGTGCCAGGGGCCTGAAAGGAGACAAGCAGCAAATGAAACAATTGTTCAGCTCAGAGCGATTCAATAAGCTTTTTCTTGGCTGTTTCCATTTAGCCAGGTCCTTCCCATCTGATTTGTTTTGGTCAGGAAAGAGCTATCAGAGGTGTTTACACTTTTCAATGTAAAACAGAGATCTTGGGCATTCATGACAAACCAGGTACAGGGTTACTCTTCCCCTAATTTCCTTAATGTACAAGAGCGTGGATTACACACAGCATTGTTACTACCCTCTTTCTACCCCTGTACCTACATGCCTTATATAAATGAAAAACCAACTCAAAACCAAAACAACTCCCTTCCCCCCCAAGATTAGCTATTGTACCAAGCCACAAAAAACAAAGCTCATCAGCAAAAAATGCCTATATTCCCCTGGTGATTTGTTTCAGCCAAGCCCTACTATCTACTCAGCATCCTTGATGAGGAAAGAAAACACATTTCTGCCACCTAAATGAATCTTAAATTTCAACTGGGAGACTCACATAGTCACTGAGCCTACTGGGCAATTTCTCATGTGTTTTCCTTTCTATGTGTCCACAGTCTTTCCGAGTTCTGTGGTGTTCAGATCAGGACAAGCAATGCCCACCTGCAGAACACATGGCAGTGCCAGGGCAGCCACAGAGCCCAGGGGCAGGGGAGCCTCCTCAGCAAGGCACCACACTCTGCTGCATTGCTTGAGTCCCTTCAGGCAGCCCACGCTCAAGCAAGGGTCCCGCTGCTTTTACTGACTGCCACCAAAAGGCTGAGCTGAAGGCTGGGACAATTCAGCTGGCATTAAACAGACACAGTTTTGCATTGGTGGCACAGAGCACCTCACCCTCAAACACAGACTACAGAATACCAAGCAAGTGGCTACTGAGAGAAATACTCTACATGGAAGGAACATCTGCCAGCTCCTGCTACACATCCTCCAAGGTGATTTTCACTTCCTTAACATCAAGTACAATTTACATTGCTGAAGTGCCAGGGAACCTTCATGCACAGCAGAAAAAAACAGACTCAGAAAACTTCCCATGATCTCCATCTACAAATAAGTAGACTCATAAGTGATATAGGACAACTTAAAAACAAAACCAAAACCCAAANCCATAAGCGATATAGGACAACTTAAAACTGTTTGGGTTTTGGTTTTGGGGTTGTTTTTTTTTTTTAAACAACTCAGTGGATGAGCTGCTACACAACTTACAGCTCTTCCATCTTCCATAATATCAGGAAGATAAGCAGTAAAGAGGAAACTGAGAAAGACTGGACACTTCATATACTACAGACAGGTTTTACTAGCTTTCATGTCATATACCACTAGATCCAGAAATGATACACAGCTGTAGTGCAGGGACAGTAAGAGGGTTGTTTTGCAGGAAGGGTTAACTAGACTACAACAACAGTACGTGTTTTCATCCAGACATGCACTAGAAAAATTAGTAGCAATGAACTTCAAGTGCTGTGATCTGTGAATGTACTGCCATGAGAGACTTCAAAGTGCTGTTGAATTATAGATAGTCTGAATCACAACCAAGGTAAATTATCTATCCGTGCTGAGGTTACACCGAGCAGCATTTTATCAGGCATTCAAATGTCTGAAAATTTGAGTGAAGACACTGCAGCTCCCAGCCTATTATTTGGAGGAAGAAGTAGCATACAGAACAGACAAATGTTCTTCTGTGTGCATTTCTGCAGCATATGAGAAAGGCTTTGCAAGCCTTTAAGCAAGGTTAATGAGAGGTCATCAGAGGAGAAGCCAGCAAGACTGTGCTCTGATATTCGGCAATGTTAATGGAACTGAGCCTTTGTGGGCTGCAGTGTTCTCATCCTGAAAAAATCTAGCAGTTAAGAGGGAAAAAGAGCACAGTAACCACTGAGCCAGATTAACAAAATATCAACAAAGAGTCCACTGAGCTTAAAAATCATCCAACATTACACAGTTGGTGCCTAGAAATGGAAGTCTCAGTGTGCAAGCACTGCATCTACTTTTCTGTGTCAACACATACACCACTTAATACTTTCCAGCATTAAAGAGAGAGAGATAGAGAGATAAAAGGGAAAGAGACTGTTCAAAAAGCATCCCTGTACAGCAACAGACAAAAAAATTGATCAAAGATCTGCACAGATCACTGTACTTTCTACAAACCACTGAACACAAAAAACCTGATTAAATAGAACTGAACAGCTGCTGTCCCAAAAGTATGTATCCAGGCTAAAAAATGCCAGCTCCCCCAGCCACTCCTCGTAAGGCTTGTGCCCTGGACCCCTTGCCAGCTTTGCTGCTCTTCATTCGACATGCTCCAGCACCTCAGTGTTCCTCTCTTGGTGAGAGGCCCAGAACTTTCCAGTCACTTTCCTGCTCATCTTAGTTTAAAGATAGACGACAATGCTTCTGACAGGTAGCAAAATGCAATGCAAGGCCAAGTGAATGCTCATTGAAAGAATGACTTCACCTTGCTCCTTGGCAAGTCTCCACAAGAAGAATCAATTTTACGTAAGCTACAGACAATCTGCATGGAGCATGTAAATAACCCTAAGAAAGGTAACACTGAAGTATAAAATAAGTATCTAACACAACAGAAAAGAATAGGCTTAAAACAGTTTTAAGCTTGAAACAGCTTACACATTTTAAGGCTCTTGATTAAGGGTAAATATTTGCTGTAGGTTTCCTCTTACACAAGGTATTAAAATGTTTTAAGTTTCAGGAAAGTACACAAGTAGTCAACCTAAGTGAAACACTGCGGGATTATTCCCATTAATTGTCAGTTTCCTGGTGAAAGGCACCTGCCTTCAAAATTTTTCACCGCTGGTTATGTGGAGGGCAAAGGAAAATGGATAATTGATTTGATAATCCTCCTCTTGTGTTTTTATTTCTGGCATTTCAACGCACTAAAATAGTAACTAAATAGAAAATTCATTGGAAGATGAAGTCAACTTGTTAAAAACACCAAAAATACAAGTGCTTCTTGTCCTTTCTCTTAGAATTGCCGCAGTTAAATGATGCAGCAAATGTACACAACTCATGCTGCTCAAATGTTGGAAATTAAGAAACAAATTATACACAACCTGACAGATAACTGATCGTAGGAGGAAGGAAAGGAGGGAAATGAAACTTTAAGTGATCAAACAAAAGGAGGACAGAAATCTTCATCAGTCACCATTTAGTCTGAGTAAGTCAATTATACATATCCTGAAAGAACTTGTACTTGAGTAAGCTTGAGCAAATAAGAAATTCGTCTTTGTCTCAGCACTGAAGGGGAAATATCTGCAAACTACAGCCCACGTATGTGACCAAAAGATTCCAGCACCACTCCCCATTTTATCCTGTGATTGTCTCTGTTTTGATGAAGCTGTGACTCACCCCCACAGGGCAAGGGGGCAGAACACCACCAAGAATTTTATTCCTCTGATGTGCTCACTTTCCTGCTTTTACATTTGCAGCAGCCCCTGTGCCAACAGCAGCAGTAGCAGCATCTAAGACACCTGGTGGCAGTAATGTCATGGACTTTTAACCTACGCTTGAAGGGACATCCCCAGGGAGAGTGTCCTGGTGACAGAAAAGGTATCAGAACTGAGGTCTCTGTCTGCTTGCACCAAGTTCTGGCACCATTGCAAAAACAATCTCCATCAGGAATACCACGGCAGAAAAACACTGTAACAGTAGATAAGAATGTTTCTTCTTTATATAAGGTCATGAGCGCCTTGAAAGTACGCTTCCCAATAACAAAGTTGATCCTTTGTTACAGTAGCAGTGTGGGAACTTTGATTTTCAGCAATGCCAAAGGAGACCACACTGCTGGGATACTGCCTTGGATACCATTTGCAATATGACATGAGGCTCATGGCCAGAGACAGAGAGGTGCGAGCACACAGCTTCGAAAACATTCAGCCAGTGTAGATTTTTGGGTTACTGCTAAAATTTTAAGAAGCATTAATAATCCGTACAAACCAAGTCTCTATTGGATACTTGCTTTCCAGAGCTGTGTTATGTGTGAATACACACATTAATACCCATCTCTACTACCCCTCTCCCCAGTCTCTCACATCAGCTCTAACATCCATAGGCAAAGCAAGCAGGCTGAACTCCAACCTGAACCCAATGTCCCTTCCGGAGCTGCACATCTTCTAACCAGAGTACATTAAATACCATACTCATACTTTACCAAATCAGTCACTTATTTTCCTTTGCTCCCCACAAAACCAGCAAGCAAAAAATTTTAAACAGTAGATATGAAACCTAAAGCTTAAACATGACCTCCTCTGGAATCTTTTAGGTCCTCAGGAATCTGGACTAAGAATGGCAAGCAACTGTTTAGGCTTCAGTCATTTCTATTCTAGGGTTGCTCTAGGCAGCATCTGTGTTTCCTCATGTAGATGTCATGGGGGGAGGGAAAAAAAAGATGTCAAAGTTTTATTCAATTTATCCATCCTGAGAGGCTGAACGTTAAGGGACAGTAATCAAAATGCTGGGCTATACAAAAATAATTAGCAAAAGAACAGAGAGCTCATCTATTTATTTTCAATTTAAAATTGTTATTTGATCCATGGAAGATAAATGGATAAGTTTGCTTTCTGATAGCAGTTTCCAATAAGGCTTATGTTTATTACATACAGCTTATTAGAGAATTGAAGTGTTGGCTGAAATGAATTCTTGATGAGCTATTAACCAGCTGGACCATCTTGTCACTTGGCTCAGATGCCTCATTAAAAGTTTTGAAGTGTGCGTCAGTTCTCCTTTTGCACTGAACTGATGGTTTTGTCAGTGAGAGGGAAGGTACATCCAATCACCTCAGTTTCATTTTACTATGAAAACCCAGTTCTCCACTCAGGGGTGACAATACTTCAAGAAAAAAAGCCTTCTCCACAATCCATTCTGTGACCTCACAGATTTATTAATTCAATGCATTAGAAGTGCAATTGTTTTGTTTCATGTATTTCTGTATGGCTCAGAGTCCTTTTATGAGTAGCTGCATGTCTAGAACATGAGGGTAAACCCTTAACTGATTGTGATAAAGGCCAACCAATTTAGAAAATCAAACATACTAGAATTCTTCATCTTATATTCTTCACCAAGCTAATGGCGAACAGGAAAAGGTAGCTATAGCCACTTTTCAGCAGGCAGAAAAGTTGCATCAATATGCTGGCAGGAAAACACGCAGGAGTTTCAAGATGACTGCAAGGATTCACTATTAGCATGCACAGTAAGGGTTCAGAAGAACCAGGAACGTTCTTGTGCCTCTGAGCAGCTCCCTTGCAAAAATCTCAGCATAAAGCCTGGAGACAAGTATCAGATCAGCCTTCCCTGCCCCTCACACTCCTCCAGTTGTAAACTAAACTCACATCAGCCTACAGTACCCATTGGCTTCAACACTGGTACACACACTGTGTGTGCAGCCTGGTTACCCTACAGCAGTTACTCTTCCCAGTTTCCCTCCTTTGCCTGCAAACACATCCCAAAAAAGTATTCATTTAATTTACAAAACCGTGGATTACTATCACTTATGACAGGATGACATACGAAGTGTAGGCCAAGTACTGGCAGCCAAAGAGAAAATCCTTACAACAATCACTAGAGAACTCCGTGCCAGACATCTCTCCTTCGGAGACAGAGCTCTCATTCACAGATCCTTCAGGGATTCATGAAAAAACCCACAAATAATTGCCAGGTGTTCTGCATGTTCTTGCAAGACAAAAGAAATCAAAAAGGAATCTCCTGTAGGGAAAGACTAAAGAGATCCAGAAACAACGAGTTTTAAGAGGTGACCAGAATTTGTGTTCTAGATGGCGACTCAGAAATACTTTCCATAAACACCAGTATTAGTACTAGCATTTCACAAACATGGAAGTCCTAAAACACTCTGGAGAAGCAGCTTCAAAATTTTTAAAGCATAACTGGTGTAAGTTTCCTGTGAACTACAGAATGCCTATCTTCACCTCAGGGTTCTCATAAAAGGAAGCATTATTAATTCTTCCACGCTTACCCAAAAGGTTGACTTATGAAACCAGTTTCTTGCATCACTTGCATGTTTACTATAGACTTTCACAATAGCACCATATACATCAGAGACACTTATTCCACCAGCACACTGTGTACATCTTTCTTGGCCAACACCATACATGATCTGCATCCAAAAAGTTACTCACATATTTCAGACAGTACCAAATGAACCACTAATATTTTAATTTACTAATATGTAAATTTAAAAATATGCAGATTATCGTTCATAGAGCAAAGAATTTGAGTATAGTTGAGTCAGGAGAGAAAAAACACTCAAATTTTTAACAGTGGACAAGTGGTAGGATGAACAACTAAGAAAACTGGCACAATGAAGCATACTCTGTATCCAGAAACTTAACTGGCTTTGCAATTCAAGCCTGAACAATTTTAAAATGTATTAAAATCTAAGAGAAAACAAGCTGTAATTGAAATGCAGGGGAAGGGACAACTCAGTTCCTATTATCTAATGCGACACAGGAAACAATACATAAAAACTCCAGGGTTTTGCTGTATTCTGAATCAAAATAATAACATGCACAACTTGCATACAGAAGTACTATATTACAGAGGATAAAAGGGGCAAAAACCAAACCCACACAAACCCTTCAAGTGTTGGATGGACCCGCAAGAAAAGCCATTGACACTAAAATTCAGTGTAGTCAGGTGAGATCAAAGTATCGAGCAAGAAATCTCCAAAGGGAGACAAAACACACAGCTAGGAAAAAGCACCAGAGGAAGTTTAAGATGAACAGTTAAGACTTTTTTTCCCTAGGAATTTGGGAATTACATACATAGTATTGCCACTGGCTATCCTGTATCAATGCAAGGGTTTTTTCCAAGGAATACTACTGGGAATATCCTGCACTGCCAGAAGACCAACCATGACCTAGAAGGCCTCAGATACTCAACACGTTATCTATGAATCAGCTATTCAAACTGCTCCAGCTTATCCAAAAAGTCTGTTTCTCATTACATTGTGCTTTAGTCACATACTGTCTGTCCTTGGTCTGGTGCCACCTCATTTCAATTGTTTGAACAGGAACACTGGAAGGAATTTCTTGAAGACAAACTATAATGCCTGCACATGTCATGGTCCATGGGCCTGCCTTAAATGGGTCATCACAACCTGTAAACAGGCTTCTTTGTTTCCAATTTACCTCCTACTTTGTCCCACTGAAGAACTCTACATGCAGCTCAAAATTCAGTTTAGTCGTGAACTAAAGCCTTTTATCAATAAAATCCACCAAAAAAAATTAAAATATTCAAATAATGTATCAATACAGTGAAATATCTGATATTCTGTGCATCCTATACAAAAACTACTAACTAGTGCTCATGTTTAACATTGAACAAGTTCCCTTAGCCAAAAAGGTATCTGAAAACGTTTTTAGCAAAATGGCTCTGTCTGAAACACACTCCATGTGTTCAGCAAGTATGCACAACAAAAAGCCATGGAAGCTGGAATTCAAAGGCAAGCAGTTTGTCAGAAAAGCTGCTCTGGTACTGCATCCCTTGCTTCACTGGCAACAACTGCATTTCTGTGGGGATAAGAGTGGGGAAGTGGATTTGAGATGTTCTGTATTCCTGCTTAATTTAAATTCCCTGCCCTGCCACACAGCCCCAAACAACATCCCAGTAAAACCATTTTAATTAAGCTAAAGACAGTACCATAAAGATGACAGACACTTGGATCTGGTTTTAGCCTGAAATCCCCTAAATAGTACTTTAACAAGTACACAGGCTTGTTCTTGCTAGGAAGAGTCAGTAAAGAATTATCTTTCCCCAGTCTGGAGATAACGAAGGCCACACAAGCCCCCTTTTTCACAGGCAGAGACAGGACACCGATCTCTGATTTTCAGAATAAGAGCCTCCTGTCCAACTACCAGCGAACAGGATGTGAACAGAGGCAGGACAAGTCCACATAAGCAGGAGTCTGGAAGCACCTGAGAACTAATTCTTTTGCAGTTCTGTTACTACTCCAATATTTTCTTTAATTAACTCAAAAACAACCTTATTGCCAAAACAAACTTTCCAATAAAAATTCTAATGCTTGAATGCTTATTATTAGAGAGATTGATGAAAACCTCACCAGTTCCTTTTAAAGACTATCAGGTAGCTTTGTAATTGTTTCCTCCTGAAGACCCTATGACTACAATACAAAATAATTTTTCCACAGAATGGCTATGATCCAAACACATCTCAGTACTTTGGAGGGACAGCTGTGTGAAAATCTCTTGAGAGCTCAATTCTATGACAGTTCTTTTCACAGGGGATCAAAAGGTGGAAGTGTCATTAATTAAGTAGCCATAAAATCTTCAAAACTTAAGAACACTTCTAAGATAATTTTCTTGCTATTACCACAGGGGTTTTTGTTTATATCTTGTTTCTTTGTTTGGGCCCCTGAAACTGAATTATTTCAGGAAACAAAGGGAAGACAGACTTTAATCCTTGTTCTCTAACTGTTTACTAAAAATGATGGCCAAATATAAGCACCTGCTGTTGCAGCACCTCAGAATTATTGGAAAGAGGTTTCACTAGCCAGCAAATAATATTATAGCACAGAGCAGCAAGTGTTAAAACTCAAAACTTATAATTAACAGCACCAGTTTCGATATTTAACAGCCTAGAATTGTGAAAGAGGGACAAAACCAACAGACCATCCAATAAGCAGGAGCTGGAGAGATGAATCACAGTCTCAGAGTTACAGTCCTATCTTCAAAGCTGTTAGCAGGCTGAAAAATTTACGAACAGGCATCTTCAGAATGAGTTGCAACATATCTGTCCATCAGAAGCAGACATTCCCCCTTGTGATTTCACTTTGCAAGTAATAAAATCCAGACTGCACTGCAAACAAAGAACTGCAGTTCCCCCCCTCGCCTGCTCTTGCCCTGAGCACTCTGGCTACAGAGGCTCACAGGGTTTTGATGCTATTTTAATCTCTCCTATGCTTCCAACACACACTGGATCTCACAGATCTTTCCTGTCATTTCCTATTTCAAAGCACACATTCAGAGAGACCTGGTCCATACTCCAGGCATCTTCTGCTAAAGGTTCCCACAACCATTTGGTTTGGCTCTGCCTGCAGAGCAAATGAATGCTCAACAGCGACCAAACTGAGATAGGCTGAGCATTCCCCATACTGAACTGCTGACTCAGTGCAAATGACTCCATCTCAGAATTAGTCACACATGTGAGTATGTGAGGTGGAAACTGAAATTTATGCCACTATGAACTCCTCTTATCTCAACGACTTCAGTATGCTTGTGCCTAAATAAGGATTTCACAAGAGATCTACTGGCAGTGATCTGGCTTGTGGAAACAGGATGCTTTTCCAAGGCAGGCAGTGGAATGGGGTGGTGTTGTAAGAACACAGTGAAATCTTAAGACCATAGAAGAGATTGTAGCTTTATACAAGAATTATCAGTTATACCCAGAATTTCATTTTTAAAATTGAAGATAACAATTCAAGCAATCCAGGGGATAACTGTCTTTTCCTATTATCAGCTCCTGCCACTCCTTTTTCCAGAACACGATTTTAAGTTTTCACTTCCCAGGAAAGGCAAACAACATTAGACAAAGCACAGACCAGGCTCTGAGCTAATTAAAAAGGAATTCTCAGCCAATGTTTTAGATGCTGAACACTAAGACAAAACTAAAAGCAGTCAAGTAATATTCTGATTATAGCTATGTTCCGATTGTTAATAGATTTTTTGCAGTTATTGAATTTATATACATTTCTTTGGACTTTTATCTTCCTTCTGTACAATCATGACTTCTATCATAATAAAAAGGAAAAAATAACACATCACAAACATTTCTCTAACTCAGCCATCTGTGTAACAACACTGTTTGCTGGTGGCCATTTTACTTAAACCCTGAACATCAAGAGTCCAGTTTGACATGAAAAATCCAAAAGGTATTTAAAATAACGAACTATAAATATACAAACTTCTACATTTTAGAATATGTTAGACAAAAAAAGAATAAAAAAGGATTTTAAAAGAGGATTTTTACCAAATCTGGTAAAAATCAAAGTTATATATTCCATTCTTTCTATACCATTTTCCCCTCAAAGCTCATGGGAAAGCAGACATTTTGACTAGGGCATTTGCTTTTAAAATAATGCAAAATTCACCTTTCAAGATCTGAGTTTACTACAGCTAAAGTCGTTCGAGCAGTGTATTTTCACAGATGCTTCCTTCAGACAAATTACAACATATTGGTACCAAAGCTGCTTCTCCATATCTGACTGCTGAGATTAACAGCTGCAAAGGCTGCTGCTTGTACAAATAGAGAGGCTGCTGTTCCACAAAAGACATTCTGCTTGAAAACTTCAATTCTATTTCTCCAGAGAAACAACATGATGAAACAAGCCATTTCTGAGGATATTAACATTTCCTAGCTTAAACAGTTGCAACACAAACACGTGAACTGAATTACATTGTACAGCTTTGTACTCTGCATTTCCCATCCTGAGGGTTTGACTGGCACATGCTGTACAAAAGGTAATTATGTATTTGTAAAACAAAGCCAACACACATTGAGTAAGTTGAACAAACTGCTTCATACGGCATCAGAGAGATGCTGACACAGATTATTCACAGGCTAGAACACAGATCAGGTCTTCAGAGATTAAAAAAGGTAGTTTCCAAGTAAGACTAATCTAGAAAATGTCACTTATTTTAAGTTTTGTGATCTGAAAACTCTACTTGGAAATACTTCCTCAGCACAGAGACAACACAGCTGTCTCAACACTGCTTTTAGGTCCCTGCTTCACAGCTCTCAAGTATAAAAGGTTAAGGTGCCAGTGGATGCAATAAAGCGAGCATTTTTCTCTAAAGCACCTATAACAGCTTGGCTGAAGCCTCTTAAACAATTAAGCTGAAGACAGACATTTGGCTTGAAAATTTGCAGCCCAGGTAGTTAAGGTACACACCAGCTGGGCAACTGAGAACAGGCTCTTGTGACAGGACTCAATCTGAAGTGGTACTGCCTAATGTATTAGCCCCATGTGTACCAACAGAGAATTTAAAACCCTAATGTAAATATAGAGAATTACCAATACGCTTCTTCCAAAGACAGCTTGTAAAATGACAGACCATTACAGAGCTAAACTGCAGAATGAACACGAAAGACAAATATTTTCATATTTCATACTTTTCATATTTTCAATTTTCATACTTTCAGAACAAGTAAAGTATCAACTGACACATTATGCCAACTGATGGGTGGTAATGCAAAGAAATTCAGTCATATGGAGCTTATCAATAATTTTAACCAACATTTTAGGCATGACCATCAAGTCTCAGACTGAACATTCAAATATTAAATTGTTGTAGCAGGATTTTTGACAGCAGCAACACAGAGGGGCTGCAAAAGTAAACAAGGTGTCTCCTCATATCACTTCAAAAAAAAAAAAACCCAGAACAACCTCCCTTTGGCAGCTTCATCCCACTGCATCCAGTGCTTGGATTTCCAGTTACTCAGCATGAGAGCACACCCCTCTAACACTTTTAGAATTGAGTTACTGAAAAGACCTAACAGCAACTCTTGCTTCACTTGCAGATCCTTTTCTGAGTGAAAGCAGAAAACTACTGATGCACTTAGTCTGCCTTTTCTAAAGCCCAGCACTAAACATTATGTCAGGCTCTGTGCTTTGAACTACCCTTTAGAAACTCCAAAAGGTGTTTTCTATCCAAAGCTCCACAGCTGCAACATCCAAACGGGATCCACAAGTGATCCAGTGGGATAAGTTCACTGCTAAGGAGAAGACAAGAGGAAACAGCAAGGTAGAGACTTCACAACACACGTCATCTCCCTGACCCTCAGAATCAAAGAAAAACACACTTGATGTCCACAACCCATAAGGCATAACAGCCAAATGTTGTCCCAGATCAGTCATAACTATGGGAAGTGGCTGCAGTGCCTCTCAAGTCTACTGGGAAGCCTCCTTCCGTCCTGAAGTTTATTCTGCATCCCTTTTTTCAGGGAAACTGGCATACTTGTCATGGAATAATCTGCTGGTTCCCTATAGTTAACTTACACAGTATCACTAGCGCTAGTCAGACACTGAACTAGAAACAGAGTTACAAAGCAGATAAACCAAGAGTCCTCATCCAATCAATCTTTTTTTTCCCCCATAGATGCTACAGCAGGAATTGGCAGGAACACAGAAGAAAACAAAAATCATGACAAGGATTTCAACAGGAAAAGGATTAAAAAAAAAAAAAAACCAAAAAAAACCACCCCAACCAACCGACCAAAAAACACCACCACCCACCAATACCAAAGTGTGATTATTTAGTCTCCAAGTTATACCAACACCAGTTACGGTCCTATTGAATACTTGGGCTAATGTAGGGCACGTGGCTGGATATGAACAACCTCTGTACTATCACCATGCAGGAAGAACTAAAAATCTAACAGTGCAACAGCCACAGATGCCTACAATAAAGTGAAACTAAACTGATAAAAAGGGAAATTAATTCAGCTCTGTTTCCCCAATAAGACAGTCAAGCCCTCTTATCTTTGATGAACGTGTCCCAGGATGTGCCAAAGTTCACAGCACCGTGACCCTTGATCTCTGCTTGACACAAGGCATCATTCAAGGCTCAAGATATTCTGCTATCCCAGTATGTGCAGCACTGCTCAAACCCCACAGAACACAGCCGGCCAACTGCTGCACTTGCTGCCTTTGAGAGCACACACTGATGACTCCCAGATTCTCAAACTGTAAACCTGACACGAAACTACGAAATCACCACTCACATGAGGGTTCCAGATGAAAGACTTCCTAGCTTGCTGTCACCAAAGCCAGAGATCACATGCCAATATACAGCTGAAAAAACACCAACATTTATCAGAATATGAACTATCCCACACAAGTTATTTAATAGAAAGTCAGAGAACAGGCAAAAATGAAGTCCCTCATGATTTTGAAGCAAAGGTCCACACTTTATAAAAAGTGTACGTATCTCCACAAACACCACCAATATGTCAAAGGAAAGCACGCTCTCCATTCCTGGCATCTAGGCCAACTGCATGGATTCAAACACAATAGGAGTTTTCCACTGAAGAAGGCATGCACTTCAAAGGCCACAAAATCCTCATTAAAAGACTCCAGCACAGCTTCAGCCTCCCTAACTCCCACTAGACTCCCCAAACCTGTAGAGCTGCAATCACTTGTTTTAGAGTGGCTGCTTGGGCTTCCATTGCAGAGGCACTGCATTAGTGAACTCAAGCTGGAAACCATTTCTGAAACACAATGTACTGGGAACCAAAAGTGAGATCCATGCAGTAACTCAACCAGGCAACGTTTTGGGGTTTTCATTTTCTTTGGTGGGTTGTTTCAAGGGGTTATTTCTCGAAGCCCTGCAGAGACTAGGAGCTAGCAGTGTGGTCAATTGTATTTATTGTTCTGTTGTCTAAAAGCATAGACATGAAATCTTAGCTACGCCTTTGAACAAGAAGGCTTTTCAAAGGAACAAGCACAATGCCTCTCAAGGTTTGAGAAACAGGTGGTTTCACTAAATCCTGGTCAATTCCTCCGTTTGTTTATGGTTTTTAACAGTCTGTAGTTACTGCAAATTTTTGTTTCCTTTCTAATTCAGTTTCAGTCCTATGTACTGCAGTCTTCATTAGTCAAGAACTACAAACTTGCTTTACAATAGTTTTCTGCAGTGAAGCTATTTTAAGTTAATGACCATGCCCATTCTCCCATTAAAGTGTTTTTTCAGTCATGGACTTAGCACTCAACATTTTTTTTATGGCACTTTGTTTCACATTATGCTCAGCAGCCCATGCAGCACATGACATTTTGTAACCAAACAGCCAATGACCATTGGCAGGCTTCCCCACCCCTCCCTTTCTCAATATTATTGGAACAAATAGCCTTATTTGCACAAAAAACCCTCTGCAACCTGCAAAATCAAGTTAACCCCCTTAATAATCTGTGTCAAGCAGATTTATTACAACTTTCATTACACTCAATTCATTGCTAGCCAGAATCACACAGGTACCCCAGCTTTTTTGCCAGAAATACGTATTGAAACACGGACTGAGGATTATCAACCGGCCAAAATACCGGGGGCGATACTCTGGATAAATGTTCTTACCTAGTAAATTACAAAAGGAAAGGAGACTTAGAATTCAGAGCAATCCTTTAACTACTTTACAAACAGTGTCAGTAGAATGCAGGATCAGTGGACGAAACATTTTCATCCGCCTAGGAAGACTTCTGTAATACTCCAGAAAAAAAAATGTAACTTCATTTGAAAAAAAGGATTTTCATTTAAATGGTTCACCTTCAGTCTTTCTTCTTTAATTGGGTCTTGAACTATTTCTAGCATTTTCATGGGACAGCTTTATTTCAAGTTAGAGTAATGCTCATGGCCCTCTAAACAAACTATTTGGTCATCAGCTTGTGATCCCAGTGACTCCTGATAAACTCACAGCTGTTGGACTGAATATTTATACATGAAACAACTGATGTATTTCCATCTGGTCTTTATGACAAGAGGATGACTATATAAAATGGCAAATCACTACTGCTTCCAAACTAAACTCGGGGAAGAGGAAAGGGAAACTGCTGAGCTGGACTGCCCTTGACCCATGACAAACAGACAACTCAGCTGTCACTTATGTTTTGGTCATTTGAGTAGCTGCAGAAAGTATATCTGAAATGAGACACCCTATTCAGCTGAAGCTCAATCTAGTCCATGGATTTTTTTCCCTTCCTGGAAAGAAATTTGGCTTGAGAAGGGGGAAGGGAGAAGGCAAGAATATAAAGCAAATTCCCAAGAGAACAGTAAGCACATTTCCATGGATAAGATTGACTTACCAGCTGGAAAATCTAAGTTTGGATGAGGCAGTTCCAGGAGTCAAAGCATAGATGCAGGTTTTAAACATTCTCATTCTTCTTTTACATAGGGTAGCTGAACACAGATAACAAAATCTGCTTCATTCCAGAGTGCAAGAGGGGGTGGGGGGGAAAAACAAAATCCTTGTTTTGCCAGATGGCTTATACTGGGACCACAGGAGGATTCAGGAAGGCCAAGGTTAGAAAATAAAGCAAAAAATGACATTGGCAATGACTGATACACTGTTTTGTTGGAAGGGGGAGGAATGAGGATATTTCCTGAACAGGTAAGAAGCAAGAACAATTACCATTCCCACACAGGAACAAGAGAAACAAAAGATACCATTTCCCTGAATATTACTGCCAGAGAAGATAAGGACAGAAGTCAAAGGGAAAGTGGAAAATAGTTCTCTACATCATCAACCAACTCATTCTTTCCATTCTAAATTCCAATGCCAACTTCCTCAGATTTCATACCCCTCTTAAGTGACAAATTATACTTAAAACATGGCTACATTCACAGCCTGCTGCTTTTTAACTGCAGTCATCCACACCGACTTAGTTAACGCTTATCAGTTGCGTCACTACCTGGTAGTTATCAGCTCTTTATTTAACGTAGTTGCACTCCTTCAAATTTTACAGTTACCCAAACCATGTGGTTTGTTGCAAAAAGTTATCAAGACCAGAAGTTGAGCAATACACAGTTTTGGACATGCTACAAGAGCACAATCACACATCACAAGCATACCTCAGAAATTTGGTTTTATCTTAGAAGCTGCCACATTAGAAGCCACAACTGTTCTCTGACAGAGGTTAAACAAACCAGTGCAGAACTGCAGCAAAGCAAACCTTCAGCTGAACAATTCACAAGACAAACCAGCAATCTGCAGCAATAGTAAATAACAGGGCCTTCCACAAAAGAATTTTGGGAATTATTTTGCTGATGTTGAAAGTACAGCCAGCTGCTTTAGCACAGCTGATCCTGGCTTACTTCCTTTGGTTAGCCCAACCTAATCTAAAGCTACTTCAGCTTTCTTAACAAAACTGAACCATTTCTTTGCTTCATCATTTGACATAATCACTGTTTGCAACTAGTGTTAGTTTTCCTGTATTCCAAACCAGTTTATCACCCATTTCCAATTCATAACCCTATCACTCATCTGGTTTAGAATTTAAAGATGCCTTCTCCCAGAGACCAACAAATAATGGAATTTTACAGTACAGGTTTATCAAGCAGAAACCATTTATAGCTTGGGTACACCGGGAATTTTCACAAAATCTCTACATTTAGAGCAGCAAGACTATAAAGTTTTTCTCACTCTTGTTAACTCCACACTTCAGACCAATTCAACTATGTATCTTAGAAAAGTGACCCAGAAAACCTTCTGGAGCAGTTAGTCATCTACCCCCTAACTAGGCCACAGATGCTGCTGTGGGATAGATGTCTCTCCGCTTCCAAAAAAATTCTTTCAAACACTTAAATTATGGTCACAAAGTTTTTCAAAGACGAAATGTGCACATTCACAATCTATTACAAAATACTAAAAAACCCACAACAAATAGCAACAAAATGCTCAACCTTACAGGCTGCTGGGCTTATGCAGCTCAAAGCCTGAATGTATCCATAAAATGGTTTTACCTGATCCTGAAAGTTACACAAATATTTATTCTGTAAAGAAAACACAAACTGATGTATATCCACAGTAGGCAGCTTACTCAGTAAGACTATAACTCAGGTTATAATCTAAGACTATAAAGGGAAGCATTTTGGCAAAAAGCAAGCAAGAAATCCACAAACTTCAGAACAAGTATTAAAATGATACTTTCATGAACTAGCCATTCATAGCAATAGGAACTCTCAGAATGAATTTATAGTTTCAAACTTGCCTGGTCCTAAAACTTTGAAAAGTCATGTACATCCTAAGAAACAAGATTTTTCGCTGTTCCTCACCTTTGTCCTGTAAATGCTTTTTAATTCTCAAAGTTTGTTGGAAAAAAACCAACTTAAGTCAACAATAAAAACAGATTTCAGACTCTCCAACACAAATAAATCAAACTTCAGTTCTGCCAGGTTTTCTGTGATTCTCCCAACTTTCAGAAATGAGATTCCATACTGGATGGGAGGAAGAGCACCACTTTTTTTGAACCACAGTCCCAAGATGAAAGTCAAGGCACCTGGCTATTTTTCCTATCTGAAGTGTTATCATACAGTCACATTCAGTTGCACTGAAATGCTGGAAGGAAACCTGGGTATTTCAGACAATTTGTGACGGATCTTCAGGTATGGAACACGCACAATACACTGGGGTGCTACAGCATTTACATCTTCAGCACTGAAGGCTTGAGGCTCTTCACTTTTTTTTTCCTGAGGGTAAATACTGAACCTCTTAGATATGTTCAGGCTTGTATAAAGAGATCAGCAAAAGAAATCATACCACCACCTTAACTGGCTCACAGTTGCCATCAAGAGGCAAAACATTCCAAATTCAAGCACCCTGTGTAATTCACCACCACCCCTCCTGGCACCAATAGCCTAAAATGCATTTCTGCTTTTGAGTCTGCAGAAAGAAGCTCAAGCTGCACATAAAGGAAGTAGAGAAAGCCACAGGAAGAAAAAAATAATTCTAAAACTAAACGTCAAATCTTATTTTTGTATCAGACACTTCTGTTGTTTCTCCCTTTTCAGCATACTCTTCCTGGCAAAGCAAGCGACTGACTAAGCCCCAAATCATGATAAATGCAAATAAAAAGGCTGCCCTCAAAGGGCATTCTACATACTGTCAATCTCTACTTGTCTACATCCAGAGGAGACAATACATAAGGGAAAAAAAAAAAAAAAATCAATCACTTCTCAGACAGTATTTCTCATAGTAGGATATTTATCTGAATGGACTGCTTCAAGAACTCTCTAACTCAAATTTAGCCTCATAATGACATTTTTAATTTAAGAAGGACTCACAGACTGAGTTCAAATTAGCTATAACAAAGCACATTAACTTAGCATCTTGCATTTTTACATGGATAGATAACCTACATTTCCCAAATGAAAGCGTACCATAAGCAGCTGAATAAAGATCAAGACAAACCAAAAATAGTTCTGCGTTGGAAAATATTTGTTAGAATAGAAGTCTCATTTAAAAGAGGCAGATTTGAAAACAGACATGGTAACATTTTGCAACATTTAAGCAAAACCTGCTAACGGTTCAGAAATTGCCATTAACAGATGCATATTACATAAGCTCACATAGATTTGCAGATCCTTAAGATAATCAGCCTGGATTGCTGAAGCTTTTAATAGTAATATTTGGGGGTTATTGTTTGCATGTCAGTCTATCCCAGGATAGAAGCAGTCAAAATATATTCAGACTGGGGTCACAAACTTGCCACCAACAATCAGCATAGGAGAAGCAAGTTGCAGGTCAGCCTAAGGAAAATGTCCAAGGAAAGCTGGGTAACCCCATCAGCTGAGTTTTAAACTATCACGAGACTACATTAACTGGCCAAAACCACACAAAATGCACATGGCTGTTGGTATCAGCTTTGTACTATCTTCCACTTAGCTCAGCAAAGCTGTTTCAGATTTGCCTCAGTTACATACAAAGAGATTGGTACTCCTTTTCAAATTCTACTCAATGGCATTAAATTCACAATTGCATAATTGGGTTTTTCCATCTTGACCTTTCTGCTTTCTGCCACCAGCCCCAAACCTGCTATCAGAGCACACCATCTCCAACTCCTGATGCAATGAAACTAGAAATGGCTGAAACATGCAGATGAAAGGGATGGCCCAGAACAGCTAAATGGAAACAAGATCACTCCTACCTCATATAAGAGGTCTAACAAAGCTTATTTCCTAAACTGTCTGCTCTCTTCCTACAGCAGGACGAGAGCAGCTCAACAGGACCTACTGAGAGGTTCTGTCAGTGAGTGCTTGTCTAACAAAGGCAGCAGGATCAGAACCACTCTGGGCTATGGCTCCAAGCACAACTTGTGATGTGGGTGCCACTGGAGTTTCCAAAGCTCCCTCTTCATTTTAATCTTACTGGTAACATCTGAGGAGTCCTACTAACCACTTGCAAAACTATTACACTTGAAATGCACCACAGTGATCCTGTCCTGAGAACAGAGACTCCAGAGAACTGCTGCCCAAAGATTCCCAATAGGTGAACCAGGTGAACTTCAGAGCCATGTTCTGGGGCACACGGATCATGAAAAAAAAATGGCACCACCTATATTTAAACACATTTATTCCAGTGTCATCAACACATCACTTTCAAAGCTCACAGATATTTTAGTCACAAGCATACAACATCATTTCTAAAGGATTTCTGGAGTCTAAGTATATAGGCAGCATTCCCAAAGATTCTGCTTAGACCTAAAATGACAAATTCCGATGTAGCAGTTTGTCTCTGTGTGATTTAGAATGAGCTAGCCTTGTAGAAACTGCTTACTGCTTTAGATACGTATTAATACTCACACAGCTTCTGGAAGGCTGTGATATAACAGCATAACACTACCAGTCCAATTTTTATCAGGCTGCCATTTCCTTTGCCAAAACATCACCTGAGAGCATGTTAAATTATTCGTGAGGCAGGCAAAGTAACACAGTGCTGCTTAGAATTCCCCAAGCAAATCCTGAAGCACTTCAGAATAATCTGGATATGTGTGATGTACCTGCCATCACCAGGCAGAAATGACAAGCGGGATGAAGTTCAGAAGTATGCCTAAGAACTGAATCTGAATTTTGGTCACTGCCTACCACCCATTACTTTATGCTGACTTTTTAGAAAAAAAGATCAGCCAACACCTGTGGTGAACTTGCTGCATGGATCTCCATTTGGGTTAAGAGGCCAGTGTAGCACAAATCATTATTAACACAAGGTTTATCCTCTGCAGCATGGAGTTAGGGGCACCCTGCACGCTGTGCCCACAAGACAAGACAGGAGCAAGCTCCCTCTCTCAAACATGACCTCAAGTGAGGCACAGATTCAATCCTCATCACCTCTCCACTTCCCCCAGCTCTCCCAAAGGGAATGAAAGCAATCAAAACCACACACTGAGAAGTGCTGGAATGACAATTTGCAAATATACCGAGGAAACTGGAAATAGAGTAGAAAGAAGGATATCTGTAGTATCTTGACCAAAAACATCCTAACACTGTTCGAGGTTCAATACACACCCTAAAGGATTCTCAAACTCACCTACAAGACAGCCCTGGGCAGGTAAGCAGCTTCCACAAAAATACTTATGAAGTCAGTATAAAAACTGAGTCTTGTTCATCTGGACAAGAATTTAAATAACAGATTTTAAAAGACATACAGATGGTTCATGTTAGATAAAAGCCTTCAACTACTCCAAGAAATCAATTTTCAGCAGGACAAATCCTGCTATTTAGAATACAAACTGTTCCAAGTGTACTGGAAGAGCATTTTTCCAAGTGTGGTGTACACACATCATGATCTAGTTAAAATCACAGTATCATTATCTGAAGTTTTAAGAGTCAAAACCAGTAAGTTCCTACCATCTGCTATTACAAATAAACACCACCAACAACAAAACCCACAAACACATGCTAAGTCAAGAGAAAGTCCTATGCCCAGCTGCAGGATTACTGCAAATTTACATGGCATTTATTATTTTTCTTATAACTTAAATGTTACATCCATTATGTAGACTGACAAACTAAACAGAAAAACACTCCACTTTTATTTCAGCTCAACCATGATTTGCAAGAACCAATTAATAATCTCAAAAAAAGGATGGTAATCTTTACAGGAAATGCATGACAGGAAGCATCAAGACTGCCACTGCTTAGCACCAGCTTTGTCACATGCAGCATGGAGAACCTGGGTGTCAGTCAGAGCTGGGATGTTTAACAAGCTGCTGCATGAAACAAAACCAACAAAGACAAAATAAGAAAAAGAACATGTGGCCCAGAGGGATGTTGCTAACCAAAAGGGATTGAAAACTGCACTGTACTGTGCACTGCATCCATGGAGACTACCACAGATCTATTACTGCTTGTTTTATTTATTACTCTGCTCGACAGCTCTCAAAGGACTCTATACAGGATGTCTCCAGGGAGCTTTTATCAGGTGGGGTTTTTTCCCTTACAAAGAAAGATTACAGACCTGGTACTTTTCCTCAGCCCTCAAAAGTTTTGTGATGAAGCTAAGTGTTTTAAACCACAACAGCCCAAAACAAATCTCATTTAAGAGATTTAATTCTGCACCTCTCAAACCCACGCAAACTGACAAATAAGAGCCTGTTTATTTCCGTCAGAAATGCTGCATTTTCAGAACGTACTTATCCGATTATATTTATTGCCTTACAACAAGCCAGTTACAAATTGAACCACAGCCATCTCCAAAAGTGATATTCCTTTGAGGTAAGATTATTTTCCTAAGGAGAGGTCTCCTAACAGCTGCAGCTCCAGAATGTACTTCAAAAGCTCCCTTCTCTCTTTCAGGGTCACCTTTGTCAAGACTGAGGAAGCCTGACCACTGTTTATACTTCTGCAGGTAATTAGTCTGGCTCCTTTCCCATGTCATTTATCAAGTTGTCAATTGTATCAATTACAGCACAAACACTCAAGAATATGGCTGGGTTTTCATCTTTAGCTAAAGGAGCAGCTTTCACATCAGAGATTTGAAGCCAGTGAGTACCAGTAATTTGTTCTCCCCTATGACACAGAAAATCAGTAAAAATTTAGACTTCACTGTACAAAATTCCAAGTTCACTGCATTGTTGGAAATCCATAATCCTGAAAGTGCCATAAGCCCATTGAACACTTACAGCTTTACAGACTTAACTTCCAGTATTTTCCAATGTGTAGAGCTGAAAACCAGAAGAGATAATAAGGACAGCATGATGTTGACAGATTGTCACATACCTTGATTAATCTACATTTGTGACAATGACACAGCTGGCCCAGGAGCAGTCACAAACAGGAGGCACACTGCTGCTGCAGCACATAACTGTGCTCACAAACTAGTACAGCATTATAAACACTGATGTGAGGTACAGGGTAGCCATGGGAGCCAGCACACTGCATTAGACTTGGACTTCATCTTCCAGTAAAAGTTTCAGAAAATGTATTTTTAAATAATCAGAATTAAACCACAGTCAGAGCTTTCAGAGAATGCATATTTGTGTCAGGATACTGACTGTTTCTCCAGAACTAACAGAATGTAATCATTTTCCAACAGTGCTTGACAGATCAATTCCAGGTCCACACTCCTCACCTTCCTCTCACTGCAGAAAGCTCTAGATCTGGTTTTCCATTTTGCTTTAATATGGCTACATGATTGTGCATCAGAGCCAGCATCTTTGCAGTCAGGACTCCTAGTGAGCAATATGCAACCAGCTTTTTAAAAAGGAAAAAAAAAAAGACTACAGGATGCCACAGTTATGTGATACAAGACCTTTTTTGGTCGTCGGACTTGAGTGTGCAACTTCTGAAACACTCTCAGCTCTGCCTGCTCAGAAAGAATAGAGAATTTTAAGAATTATACATTGACTTCAGCAAGCTGATATTTATCATGGTAAGTCTGCAGTGGAGTCTATACTCCAGAGTACAGGAACTGCATATTCCATTGTTGCCTGCTGACCTAAAAATCACCATTAAATATAGCTTAAAGACTACAAGATAAAGATAGGCATCATTAAATCTGAAGTGTCACTAAAAGTGAAGCTATACATCACATCCAAACTACTTCCTGCACTGTGAGTTTTTAAGTTAACATTGTTAGGCTCAGAAGAATTCTGACAGATGGAAATATTATTTAGTACCTCGCTGTTTCCTGCTACAAAGTGTCAGTTGCATTATCATTTTTACCAGAGTGCACCACAGAATCTCATGGTTCACATCCAGTTCTGGCACTATGCTTGTCCCCAGCTGGTTTTTCATTGCTGTTTCCTATGTAAGAAAAATCCATTTGTAAGCTGGAGTGTTTGTTCACTACACTTGGTTTGTAGTTAGACATCTGCTAGAGAACTGCATACATGTAACCTACACCAATTTATTACTCGTGATTTATAATGGAAGGTAACCAAAGTCCCAGTCAGCTTTCCCTCAGAATAGTCATGAGTACAACAAACTTCATGCACCACTTTCACCTGTCCAACTCATTTCTTACCCCTGGAGACTCTGTGTTGCTTAGGAAGAACCCCCCAGTTCCTTTTTAATCCTTCAGCAGCTCACATGTTAAGCAGAATAACCTGACACCACACTGAAGCCAGAGTAAGAACAGCAAAGCAACACATCAGCAAGAAGGTGCACTCATGGACTGTGGGTGCTGAGCACCCAGCCACCCCTCCTGTCAGAGCTCCAGGGACAGCAGGGACACAGCTCACACCAGACACACAGGGCTGCTTTGCAGTGCACTCATGAACTGTGGGTGCTGAGTGCCCAGCCAGCCCTCCTGTCACAGAGCACCAGGGACAGCAGGGACACAGCTCACACCACACCTGCTTCCTTTATGAGAACCCACTCCCCAAACGAGAGGCAAGTCTTCAGATGTCTGACAAACAGTTCAAAGGAGCCCAATTTACCTGCNTTGTCACAGAGCTCCAGAGGGAACACAGCTCACACCAGACACACAGGGTTGTTCTGCAGTGCACTCATGAACTGTGGGTGCTGAGCACCCAGCCAGCCTTCGTGTCACAGAGCACCAGGGACAGCAGGGACATAGCTCACACCAGACACACAGGGTTGTTCTGCAGTGCACTCATGAACTGTGGGTGCTGAGCACCCAGCCAGCCTTCGTGTCACAGAGCACCAGGGACAGCAGGGACATAGCTCACACCAGACACACAGGGTTGTTCTGCAGTGCACTCATGAACTGTGGGTGCTGAGCACCCAGCCAGCCTTCGTGTCACAGAGCACCAGGGACAGCANATCAGCAAGAAGGTGCACTCATGGACTGTGGGTGCTGAGCACCCAGCCACCCCTCCTGTCAGAGCTCCAGGGACAGCAGGGACACAGCTCACACCAGACACACAGGGCTGCTTTGCAGTGCACTCATGAACTGTGGGTGCTGAGTGCCCAGCCAGCCCTCCTGTCACAGAGCACCAGGGACAGCAGGGACACAGCTCACACCACACCTGCTTCCTTTATGAGAACCCACTCCCCAAACGAGAGGCAAGTCTTCAGATGTCTGACAAACAGTTCAAAGGAGCCCAATTTACCTGCACATCATCAAGCACATTCCTATTTGAAAAGTTAGTAATTTGAATAACCCAGAGCAATAATTGTAGATAGAAGATTTTGCAGTCCAGCAACTGGCTGCCTCAATCTGTACTGTTCTGTAAACCAGCAGTTAAATTACAATCTTGATTTAAAACCACTCACACAGGGACTCAGAGGGATGACACAATAGCACTAAGATTTGGCTTTTGCAGCCAACTATGTGACTTGCTCCTTCTGGCATTCAAATATTACTTTGCAAACTTAAAGCATCAGGGGAAAGCATCACATTTTAGCCACAATGTTACCTGAACTGTACAGAGGTGACAAACTCACTGCTCAAACATAATTTACAAAGACCACTTTTGTCAACGTCTACCTACTTAAAAACTCTTTAATTAGTAACCCTAACTACTATTTCAGTCAATTTATGAGATGTGCTAATGACAACAGTAGGAGGCACACTTGACTCAGAATAACTAGAGCTGAGATGAATACATACAAGGGGAATAAAAGTATTTGAAGGCCAACACAACATTAACGATTTCCTTGCAGCAACTGAAGCTGAGCACTGGCACGAAGCAGCAGCTGCTGAGCTCTTCACAGCTCCACTACATTCACAGCAGGGCAGGGATTTCACACTTAAACACCTGCACACAATATTTTAAGGTAGGTTCACTTACAACTTGCTTCATATGGACAGGCCACAAAGTAAACTAGGATAGTCCATCAGTCACACCTCTGTTGGGATTTTGTTACATTCAACAAAATTGACTCATCTTCCACAGATCCAGAAAAAATAAAGCGTGCTGGCCAGGACCTTGGCTTGCTGGAGATACTAAGAACACCACTAGGTCACTCAGTGAAATTCAGCTCTTCCTCCTTCCACTTCCTCCACAGATCAATTAATCAAGCAGAAGGGGCAATTCAATTACAAGGCAATTCAAGAGCCTTGAGGACATGAGCAATATCCTCCACAGTTTCACTAACTTGGGAACATAAGCTGCATTTCATAAACAGCATCTAAACTTCCTTCGAAAGGAAGCATAGTCATAGTCTCAGGTTTTGATCTTCATTGCTACAGAGCACATACAAAAAAAAATAGGCATAGCTGCATTATTCAGAATTAAAAAGTCATTCTGCCAGACACCAACCAAAGTCTTCAGTAGTGCTGTTTAGAAGACCCTGGGGAGGTGGGACACCTCAGATGCCTGCACTTGCTAGCAGGAATATAGAGAAAAACTACTATTGCTGAGGAATGTTATTTCAAGATAATTAAAAGTAACCATCAGTTAGTTATGGTTACTGTAACACAGCATGGAAAAAATCATTCACATTTCCCTAATAAAATAATTATGCTTTGAAGGTTCACCAATCCTCAAACCATGGCATCCTGGAAAGCCAATAACATCTACGTTTCAGTTCATCTTTGTGAATGCAGATTTCATTTTGATACAAATCATGCATAACAAATATCAATCTGTCAACAATTACATTTTCCTATATAAGAGGATATAACCACCATCCCAATAAATACCAAGTTCCTCCTTTTCTTTCTAGTCACAAACAATAAAACAGGACTTAAAATATTCTACTAGCTGTAGAGTCTAGCTCCTTCAGCAAATACTTTTAACAGCTATAAAATGTACATTCCTATTTTAAACTTGTCACTTTTTACTGTCTCCTGAGAGGAAAAACACAGCCTTTGGAATCAGGCTTAACTTAACCCACAAGGCACTCCTGCAATGCAGCTCCCCTCTGAGCAATACATTGAGTATTTCCCCCTTGCAAATATTTTCATTCATGCTTTTTGCAACTTGTCAATTTCAATACTACTCATGAAATTTACCAATCCATTGAAACCCAGCAACACGCCCCCTAAAAATGAGCTTATTTATTAAATTCCTTCAAAGGTGATGTTTCTTCAGTTGGCCCACATGGTACTGATGATGATTAAGACACTTCAAGGGGCAACATTGGTGATAAGCAACTGATGCCAAGCTGATGTTAGTTTCTGATCAGTAAGTGTGAAGATTAAAACAGTCTTCAGAGATAAAAGTCACAGAACTCAAAAACTGAAAAGATTAAAATTTCAAATAAAAGTCATATAATTTCGACAGGTTATTAATCTCCTCACGGTTCAATTTGCACAAGTAAAGCTTCAGCAGAGCCCAACACTTGATAATTTCACTTTTAATTTAAAATCAATGCTGAAACAGACCACCACAGCAAGTATGTAGCTAGCTTGGAGGAGCAGGGCATGCTGAAGGGTCACAAAGAAAACTGGAAGCTTTCTTCCACAGTTAGTAAGCACAGAATAATGGCAATAACATAATGAATAAGATACTGGTAGAATGCTTGAGCAACCATCCAAAAGCAAATATGAATACAAATTAAGAAATCTTTTAATAAATTCCATCAGCTCGACTAGAACAAGTGCTTTTGAGAAAGTTCTGGTGCAGTTACTGCAATCAATCATTTGTGAGCCACTGACTGCTTAAAAACCCTACAAAGAGTTTTGGGATTTTCACCCAATGCTCTTTTGTCCGCCCTAAATTGGATGGGAACACAACCAAGGATAAAGGCGTACTACATGAGCCCTTCTATGAATTGCACCAAAACCCAACACTAAAAAACAAACACTAAACCTTTTCACTTAACTCTGAGGCTTTGAAAACAAACCAGCACACCAGGTATTTGTTCCTGGTACTCCAAGCTCTTCCCACTTCTTTCCAGGTTGTTGCACAGCAACCTGCGTCTGTTACACAAGCTCTGACTCGCAGGGACCAGGGGTGTTCTTGCCATCCTTACATTGGGCTCCTACAGAATTCTGACTCTAGTCTAGAAACTGGACAAAAGAGCAGCATCTTCGTCCAGTTTAATCCACCAGTCATCTAGAAAGGATAAACTTTAGGGCGTTTTCTAAAGCTTCAGAAAGAATTTCTTTCTTTCCGTGTCCCTGTTAACAAGTATGAATCCTGGAAGTTGGAATGAAAAATACAGCTCTGCAAAACTAAATGGTGTGATACATTACATGACTTGTGTATATTCTAGAGTTACCTATCCCACAGGAATCCACTGCCATTACTTAAGGAAAGTCTGTGAAATTAACGTTTTCACTTTTTTTTCCTAAGAAAGACACCAAAACAAATCCTGAAACATTAAGGGTAGCTCAAGTCGACATTCACTTACACATCCTCCCTGAAGCTGCACACAAGTGATTTTACAATCCTCCAAGCTACCCTCTGGAGGCATAAAATGCAAGGCACTATATGAAACAGAACTGTAGCACGTTTTGTGATGATAAAGCTAAAAGACTCTTCAGAAAGCACAGTATTTAAAATAATTAAAAGGCAAACTGACTCTACATAAAGGATGCACCTTTCTTCCAAAGGACTGACTGCCTCAGGTAAGGTCTGCAGTTCCTTCTGAATTAAGCAGACCTCGAGCTGATGGGTTTCACCCCCTTCAAGCACAATGACTAGCACCTGGGAGAGTGACTGTGCCGTGATAATTCACATTTCTTATTTATTTATTTTACCTGTAGCTCGCACCAGGCAACTTCCACAGTGGTTTCAGTATCCAGTCCTTTATACACGGTTTTGAAAGAGCCTCTTCCAATCTCGATGTCAAACTTCAGGAAGCGGCCATCCGGGGAGATGCCCACCGCCTTGGTCTCAAGCTCTTCGATGTCCTCCTGCTGCGCTCTCCGCTCCTCGAATTCCCGGCTGGCAGCTGACAGGCTGCCGGCGGCACTGGTAGGGGGTAGCGCAGCCGTCTCATCCCCCTCCTCCTCCTCCTTGGGCAGCAGCGGGGCGGCATCCTTGGCGGCCGGGGGCTCCTCAGCAGCCTGTCCTTCCAGCGGGAGCGGGGCGGGCGGCGGCGGCCGCGAGTCGACGACGGTGACAGGGGCGTAAGCGGTCCGGCCGGCACCCTCGGGAGGGAACACCGAGGGAGCCGCGCTGCCTCCCGAGACAGGGGCCGAGGGCGCTGCGGGCTGCAAGCTGGGCAGCTCCAAGGCCGTGGCGTTGGAGTCGCAGATCACGCTCCGGCGGAAAAAGCGGTGCTCAGTGGCTGCCGCCCCTCGGCTGTCCTTGTCCATGGTGTGGCGGCGGCGCCGGTACTCCTCGCTGCGGCCTCCGTTCCCCGGTCCGCCGCCCGCTCCGGCGGCGCCGGAGCCGCCGTGCTCGGCGGCTCCCAGCTTGTCTCCGACGGAGCTGTCCGAGCTGGAACCGTTCTTGGGCGGCGGCGGCGGCGGCACCAGGAAGCGCGGGCTCGG
>VWYN01027892.1:90705-117632 GCA_013400075.1 Hippolais icterina
GCCCCGCCCGAGCCCGGGCCGCGCATCGTTCCCTCCCCCGCCGCCCGGGGAGGTGGCCGCTCCCGCCGCGCGCGGGGCACATGGGAGCTGTAGTTTCCAGCGGCCCGGCCGCGCCCGGGGAGCCGCCCGAGGGTTCTCCGGGATGGAGGCAGGGAGAGGAGGGAGCGGCCAAGGAGGATCCCGGCGTGCGCCCAGGGCCGTGGCGTCCCCCCATGTGCTGTGGGAGACTCGTCCTGCGCGGCCGCCCCTTCCTCCGCCGGCCCGGCGGGTCAAAAGGCACCGGGGCTGCTTGCGCTGCTCCTTTCTTCAAGTCCTGTGTTACACCCGCACGATAAATATTTTGAATGTATGCGTTTATTTAGATACGGTCCATAAGTAGAGAAATATATTTTACAGAATATCCCGAGTTGGAAGGGACCCGCAGGGATCACGGAGCCCAGCCCCTGGCCCTGGCAGGACACCCCAGCAGTCACACCGTGTGCCCAGAGCGTTGTCCAAAGGCTCCTTGAGCTCTGGCAGGCTGCTGCTGTGCCCGCTGCCCTGGGGAGCTGTTCCAGTGCCCAAACACCCTCTGGGAGAAAAACCTTTCCCTGATACCCAACCTAAACCTGCCCTGGCACAGCTCCAGGCCATTCCCTTGGGTCACAGGTCACCAGAGAGAAGAGATCAGTGCCTACTGCTCCACTTGCCCTTGTGAAGATGCTGTACTCAGCAATGAGGTCATGCTTTCAAACAGCCCCTAAAATTCTTTAAAATCACGGGCAACAATGACTCCGTGTAGCTGACTACGGTATGAACAAGTAGGGCTTTGGGTTTTTCCTCCATTTAGGCCATCTGAAGAGGCACTAAGTGGCCAAGCAACCTGAAATGCAATTAACTGCTGTGTAAATGTCATTATTCAAAAGAAAGAGAATTTCCAGCCTCTGCCCTTAACACAAGTGTTATCTTGTGGCCACTTCAATCATGCTTGTGGCTGCTGCAGCTGAACCCAGGCTGCACAGTAGGCAGAGCCCACATGAACCCTGACACGAATTGGGAACTTCCAGGTTAACAAGGCTTTGGCAAAGACGAGTCATCTAAATTATTTATATCATGTTCCTCTTTTGTATCGATAAACCAAAACCAAGCACTTTCCTTCTTACGGCAGCAGTCTTTTGAAGTCAACTGGAATGTACGGGAGAAGGAGTACACAATTTTGTATCATGACTTTCAGGCAGCTACAAAGCAAAAATTACATTGAGGAAGAAAAGGAAAATTAAGAAAATTCCCTGAGTAAGTTATATGTTCCCAGCACACACACTGTTGTTTTAAATACTTTTTAAAGTTACTTTTAAACCAGCAGTTTAGAGGAAGTTGTGTGTTGCTGATGTGAGGCCTTAACTCCTTCTGCAAAAAGTAGCACAAGTGGCCCTTTCAGAGCTCCCCAGCTCCCAGCCCCAAATCATCAACCTGGGCAATTCTCACGTGCTTGTGTCACTGACGAATAAAACCTGACACAGTAATCAGCATACTGCTGTTTTCCATACATCCTTCTGTCCTACTTTTTAGCCTTTGTAACAACAAGCAAAATGATGGTACAGCCTTCACAAGGAGGACAAGAAGTGTTTTGTTGTACAGCTCTACAGTAAAGATACCTGCATGGCTCAAGCCTTCACTGGAAATGTGGATTTAGTTGGTGAGTTTGTCAGGGTGCCACTGGAACTGCACTGGCACCGAGAGCAGACACGCTCCGAACCAGCACTGAGCTGAACAGGATAATTTGATTAGCAGCAGAGTGGCTGGATGGAAACTGATTAACTCATCATTCAATCTGCCTCATCCCTGCTGCACCGCCAGGACCAGCAGCTCCTCTGATCCCGGGCAGGGCCCGGCGTGACTGCAGCTATTCGTGCCTGTCTCTGGGCAGCAGAAAGGCAGCTCCTTTGTAGCAGCAGCAGGTGTATCCGAGCTGCCTTTATACTGTTCAGAGCAGCAGGACACAGTAGCAGGGCTCCGGCAGGAGCTGGCAATGCAGGGCCCATCCCAGCAGTGCTGTGGTGGCTGCCCTCTGGGTCTGCACCCGGGCAGAGATGTGCACCAAAGCAGAGATGTGCACCAAAGCAGAGATGTGCACCAAAGCAGAGACCTGTACCAAAGCAGAGATGCGCACCAAAGCAGAGACCTGCACCAAAGCAGAGATGTGCACCAAAGCAGAGACGTGCACCAAAGCAGAGATGTGCACCAAAGCAGAGATGTGCACCAAAGCAGAGATGTGCACCAAAGCAGAGACCTGCACCTGGGCAGAGATGTGCACCAAAGCAGAGATGTGCACCAAAGCAGAGACCTGCACCAAAGCAGAGACCTGCACCAAAGCAGAGACCTGCCTTCCTGCACTTTCAGCAGCCCTTGGGTGGGAGGAGCAGGAGTGGACAGCAAGCAGGAGTGGACAGCAAGCAGGAATGGACAGCAAGCAGCAATGGACAGCAAGCAGCAGTGGACAGCACACAGGAATGGACAGCAAGCAGGAATGGACAGCATGCCTTGCTCCTTCCCATGGCTGCAGTAGCTCCACTGGCGTGTACCCAAAGCCATGCAGCCATAAATCCCTGCTGGGTGAATTCCACTGTGGCATCATCCCAGTGGTGGGTCTGGCAGGCAGTGCCAGGTCTGTGCCCAGCCACGTCCCCACATCTCCCACTCCAGGTGGATGGGCTGCCCCGGGAACCCCCGCCCTGCGCGCACACCTGTGGCTCACAGAGACCTCGGTGGAGCCCCTTCCCACCCAAGTGCCTTTCACCCATCCTTCTTAAATATATTTTCCCTCGGTTAATTAAGCAAAAGCTTTGCAAAAGAGACAGCTTAGCCACAGGGGGCCCGAGGCGGTCTTCGACTAAAAAAATTGAGGTAATTATGTAAAAAGGCACCTCCCCAGTGCCTGATCCAGCACATTCCTTAGCACTCCCAAAATCCAGGGACGCTGGTCCTCAGTGCGAGGTCCCTCACACCCCGCTCCCCTCACACTGGCTCCTCTTCTGGGCAGAGGCAGGCAGAGCAATCATCTTGGCAGGAAAAAAAGAGCTGAGCAGCTGACCTGGAGGTGGGAATGATGGATTTTTGTCTTCTTTGGCTCTGAAAAAAGAAGTGGTATGATATTGGCAATTATATTTTATGTGGGTGTTGATTTAATTTTGTCATTCTAAAAAAAGATGAATGTAATAAAGAGTGTGGGCTTGCTTTCCCTTCAGTTTTATTTCTTTTAATCTGTAAAACTCTGTTTAGGCTAAATGGAAAATTTCAGTATTGCAGCAAGATTTAATAAGCCTGAAGTAAATTCTATATGTATTCTATGTTTAGAAACAATTAATTAAAATAGTTTCGATGCCAGAGCTCCTCAACCAATTAAAAATATTTCTTTGCCTTTTGCTGTAAGAAAAATCCACAGAAAGAAAGAGCCTGACTACACTTGAGAAATTACAGGCAAAGAGACTTAAACGATCTTTTGATTGAATCCAAAGGGCTTACACTTGACATTGCAAAAATATCCTTCACTCAAGCCTTTTATAGTTACAATCATCTTGGTTGGAACAATAATAGTTTAAAAAATTACTTTGAATGAAGTGTGATTTTGGAAGTTGACTGAATCAAAATTTTTTTTCAGTTTTGCTTTCTCCGGTGAAATTTCATCCACTGTTGGCATCCATGACCTGTCCATGTGACAAGGCCTTAATGGGAAGCAGCTATTCTCTATTTTCTCTTATGCAATACATTATGCAATGCAGGAGGCTATGCCATAATTTTGATGCATGTGATTTTATTCCATAACCTAAGTGCTCTTCAAAGCAAACTCATCTCAGTTTTATTGCCCATTACCAGATTGCAGCTACAGTGCCATATTACAACAGTGACAATACAAGTTTTTCTACAACAGTTTCTTCTTTTTCCTTGACATTTCTTAAATCTAGGCCTCTGCCACAGTGTTCACTCTTGTTTCTTAATGCTGAAAGTAAGTGAAATAAAATATTTCAAGACCTCATGCTTGAGAAATGAGAGAGTTTAACTTGCCAGATATTCTCTTTTGCTTTGTTTTTCCCCTAGCAAGTCAAAGTTAATGGGAAACTGAATTTAAAACCTTTAATTTCTTTTTTTTTAAGTGAGGTTTTGTACCTGCAAGTAGCTCTGGAAGTTGGGTTGGTTATGAAATCACTGTAACCCTCTCTAGGACCCATAGGCAGTTTAAGTCTTCAGGTCCTGTAGAAGGTGGTGCATCAGATGGCATTGGAGGGTGAGTCCTGCCCAAACCTCTGAACCTGGGTGCTCTCCCCAAGCAGGAGCCACGGGGATTGGAAAGAGAAAGAACTGCAAGCCTTGCAGGGCTTGCACACAAACATCCCTCTTGGTGCTGTCCTGGCTACAGAGTCTGCAGGGGGACAGGTCCACACCAGGGCAGAACAGCTGAGCAAAGTCTGAGCTGTAGCTGAAGGGCTACTGAAAGAGGCAGCCAGACTGCATAACAAGGACTAAATCCAGGAATGATGAATTATGTGACATTTCTTATTTACTGCCTGAGAAAATGTCAACAACCCTGCACCATCAAACTGGAGCAGAGCATGTGCTTCTTCATCAGATTGAAACACACATTTCCCTTTCACCCACCCATCCACCCCCGTTCTAGCTACTAGAATAGAAAGCACAACCCTTTTTCTTTCCTTTTTTGCACTATTCCCTAGAGCTACATTAACAAACGGATTCCAAGCGTGTGAAAATAAACCAGTGAGATCCCAGCAGAGGGATGTGTCACTGGTTTGTTACCTGGGCTTGTGAAGGAACAACTTTCCCCTATATTAGTAACCACTTTTAGCCCAGAGTTAATTGGAGGCTGTGCTGCTGGCTCCCTGGTGATGGGAGCTAATCAATCAATGTATTCATTATTAGCATATTTATCTGTGTACATTCTCCAGCCATAATCCATTCAGATAAATCTGAACAACAAGAACATGATAGAAGAGCATTTAAAATAACTCAAACGCTGAATTTTATCAGAGATGAGATTCAGTTATTGTTCATGCTCATGTATATTTCAAGCTGTGTCAAGCCATAATGGCAGATGCTGTGGCCAAATTCAACGTTGGTCCTACTGGGAGCAGAGGAAAAAGATGGCTCACTTGTTTCTTCGTCACCTTCATGGCTATTCTTGAGATGTTTCCTTATATAACGAGTTTATGGAGTAGTCAAACAGTGAGTAAGTGTTGTGGAAGCAGAGCTATTTGCTGAAATCAGCATCGTGTTCTTCCCTTTTTTGTGTCTTTAGTCAATTGCTCAGGATGCCTCATTTATCTTTTCTCTCTGAGGCTTTAGGGAATTCTGTGCTTCACAGCAGTGTCATAACACTTCTAAAGCAAGCACAGAGGCAGGGGCACTGCTTTAATGAAGAGGAGCTGTTTGATGGAGGTGGGTGGAGGGAAGTGTGAAGAAGATGGTGATGCTGGGTTTGCAACTGACTGATGCTGTGCAGCAGTCAACCTGCCCTGCTTTCTGCTCACCACTCACAGCCTGATGAAAATCAATCACTCTCACAGCAGGTCCAGTCCTGCTCCTCTCTACATCAAAGCACAAAAATAAAATACTACTCACTTCAGTCAAAGCAGGAGCAGGCTCATATCCAGCATAATGAACTTCCTCATGTCCTTCAAAAGCAGTCTGGTCCAAATGCAAAACATTTGTCTGCTCTGGTGCCACTTGTGCCAGATCCAGCACTGGAGGGTGCTTGCCACTTCTGAAATACGTTGGACATCCCAAGGATGATGAGTGCTCTCCATGGCCATTGGCACTGGGGAGGGAGAGCACTCACCCCTCACGGTGGGGCTCAACCTTGCAGAGCAGAGCCCCTGACAAGGCAGGATTCCCGAAGGGAAAAAGGAACACGAGATCATTTGGCTGAAGGGAGCAATAAAAACCTGCAGTGACCTCCCCAGACCCGTTCCCTCCTTGCCAAAGAGTCAGTGATTGGCAGTGGTGCACGTTTCAGAGCTGTTCACTCCCAGCCTGGGGCAGCTGGCTCCTCTTGCAGCCTGCCAGGGCAGGGCCAGAGGCACAAAGCTGGAACTCAACACGTGCTGGGAGCCCTCAGCTGAGGCATGGCCCATGGAGTGCTGTGTCAGGAGTGAGGGCTTTACTGACAGCATAAGCACATGGGATTAAAGCTGACAAGGTTCTGTACCTGAACGAGCCCTGCTCCACACGTGCAAAGTTTTCCCACTCATGCAGTTTCAGTGGTGTAATTATAACCCGATGAAAAACTCTCCAGGGTAAACGAGCTCTTGGGGGCCACTGCCAGATGACACAGGTCACAGCAGCTCTCATGTTGCTCAGATCTGTGTCCAAGGCTGGGAAGAGAATCAGGGAGCTGGTGCTCGCAGATAGCACCAGATCTTCTGCTGTGCTTGATCTGAAGTGAAACGCTCCAAGGAATCTACTCCACGTTTCTCAGAGACCTTGGGAGGCTGATGAGAGTCCTCAGGTTCCAGGTGAGAAGGGACAGCTGACCTGAGTGCATTTGATAACTGGAAAAGTTCTTTGTTTCCTTTTCATGCCTGTGGTACTACCCAAACATGGACAACCATGTCCAAATAGTTAGAAATAGTTAATGTCACAAACAGTTAATGACTGACTCCATCCCAAAACATCAGCCTTTCCAAACTGAGATACACCAGAACTCATCAAGTAGCCACAAATACAGCAGAATGGAAATCAACAGTTCAGCTGCCTTTAAGATATGACTAAATGTTTTCAAAAGTATTTAAATTACATGTATGTGTGTGTACATATATGAGACACCTCTACTTTAATGTCTTTCCTGAGAAACCGCTTGCTCAGTTTATCTGCCTCTGATATCAGCTTGGTGGTTCTGTTGTTTCAATCCTGAAACATCAGTCTTTTAAAATGTTTCTGTTTCATATTCTCATTTTCTGAAAACAGCTTCCCCTTCTTGTCCAGGAACTGTTAAGTGCCACTGATAGCTGGAAAGCAGACATTGCCTTCTGGGAACACAAGAAGGTGTGTTTTATGTCACAGGAAAACCAGACTATGAAGTACAGTAGGAGCAATCTCTTTCTGCTCAGACAACTCCTAGACTGCCCCAGGCAGGTGGGACGAAGCCTCAGGAAACAGGGATGCCAAATACAGTCATGGCTGCAAAACCTGCAGCTACACCAAGGTAAGGCAGGCAGATTTTTTACAGTGCTACCAGTATGAAGGACAAATTGTTTAAACTTTTGGATGAGTCAGAGTAATTCCCTGTAGTTCACTCCATGCACTTTGGGTTGCAGTGCTTAACTTCCCTGGGTGCCTGGAACCTGAACCACAAGCTGCCTGCCCCTACACCTTCTCTCTCCTCACTGTGCTGGAGACAGGCACACAAACATGCATTGTTGGGACCCAAATCTGCAAACACTGCAGCTGGGAAACAGTCTGTGCACAGCCCATTGACATTTTACATTGCACACAGCAGCAAGTGTCTGCAGGATCAGGCTCGTGGGGATTACCTGATTTACAGGTACATCACTTCAGGTTCAAAACAATGCTGGTCATAGAAAGGCAAATCGTTCTGGGCTCTCTTAAAGTAGTAAAAATCCCCCAAATCAAACACCAGTACCTAAAATTAGATCCACAAACAAGTGACAGAGATTACACAACATTCATTACAAGGTTTGCCAGGATTTTCCAGGAGAAAAGACCCAGAAGGAAATATAGATCCACTCATTAGGACTTCTAATATCACAGTGAGCAAATTACTTTTTTAAAACATCTTGCATTACAGGGAATATTCAATCTCAGGGGAAACAAACAGTCTCTGAGCAGCTTACACCTTTGGCAGCAGCCCAAGATAGCATGAGGCACAAATCACACAAATGCCTGAGTTTGTGTAAATTCTGTGCTCAACATCTGCACGAGCTCTCCTCCTAACTGTAAAAAAAATGTAGTGCACGTTTGTTTCTTTGTCCAAAATTCAAACATCAGTGATGTTATTAGACAAATTATGATTGTTCCTTGGATCTGAATCTTTTGTATCCCCTCCCTCTACCTGTATGTAACATCCCACGTGACTGATCATGTATTGGCAGCCAATTAAAACCAACAAAAAACAACAAAAAGAAGGCAAATCACTGTGCTGTGATTTACCTCCTTTAAGGGACTAATTTCTGTTAATTTAATTACATTAATTTAAAAGGCCTAATTTCTGTTAAAACATAGGTATTAACATGCAAGAGGTACCGAGGACTAGAAATGTGATTATTTGGGCATTACAACAGTCTATAAATATTTAAAGCATTAAACCCCAGAGAAGGTTAATGTAACACAGGAAAGTAACATTAGAACTACTTGGGTGAATTGTTGAATGGAAAAATGAACAAGTCTGAATATATTTGAATGTGGAATAATGTCTCAATAAGACAAAGCTGATACTGTATTATTTGACATTGTTTCAGTGACAATCCCTGAAGAGCATTCAAAATCTACTGTGTTAAAACATGCAAGATGAGAGATGCATTAGAACATGAAACTGATTACTTATGCAAACTGTTATAAACAGAACTCATTACCCTGATTTTGAGAGTAATGGGTTCATCATTGTCAGTAAAATGCATCATTGGAAACACTTGGTTGAGAAAAAAATACCCACCCTGAATACAGACATTTTCTTGGTCATCCACCCCTCCCGTTTCAAAACCAGGACATACACCCTCTCCAGTGCCTGTAAAACTGGTAGCACCTGTACACCACGCCAGGATATTAAGCTGTTCATATCATTTTATCAATGCTGCTGGGATCTCTGTGCAGGGGAGAGCAGTAACCACCACTGTGGTGTGGTTTCTGACCTGCTTGTTAGCAGCTCAGCTAACTCAGCTGGCTGGTTCAGAGTTTTTAAAAATGCAAGCTGACAACACCATGCTCTGAATGTTGGACTAAGCAGTTTTAGAGTGCATGTTTAGCTTACTGTCTTGATTCCTTTTTCTTTCAAGTTTGCTTGGTAAGAAAGAAATATTCTTGCCTTTGAAAAGCTGATCATAGACAGACAGACAGCATTTATCTGTATTTATTTACCTGTAGTTCACAATATTGGCTCTGCTTGTGCAGGGATCACTCTTGGTCCAGACACATGACATTAGGAATGCTAGAATCCTAACACTATCCTAAATACTTTTTGTTTGAATCCCATGAATCCCTCCCAAAGTAAGCCAAAAATTGTACATGGGAGCTTTCCTTGTCAAATCTTCTGCTACCACTCAAAGATTTACTCGGTGGGTTTTGAGAACATTATACTTGCTCAGGATCACTAAATGCTTCCCTCCAAAGGGAGCTCTGTACACGCAGGATTTTGAGGGGACCAACACAAAGCACTTCAGAGACAGGTACAATCGAGTAGAAGGTTCTGAAATGTCTGCCCAAGAGCAAAGCAGGAGAAGGGCACCTCTCAGATTTCTGGGGTGTTGTGAATTCAGGAGGAAAATTAAGTACTGAGGCAGCAGATAGGAAAAAAAAAAAAAAAAGGTTAGAAGCCCATTCATGAGGGTTTTGGTTTTTTATAGTACAAACAGACGTCACCAGTGACACCACACTGGATCAGACCTGTCAGAAGGACAGGCAATTGCTGTAGGCAGACCACAGCACATTTTGGTGACGTCGTGAGAGAGAAACAAGAACCTAGCTGAACACAAATAACTCACATTTCCTTCAGACAGTTTTCAGCTTCCAGTCTCCAAACTACGCCTGTTTGCTCCTCACACCTAGCTGTGTGAAGCTGTCCCACTAACCCATTCAACCCTGCCCCTCCTCTGTGGTCCTCCGGTAGTTCAGTCCTCATTCAGATTATTGAGACACACAGTACTTCTGTCCTAGCCATCTATGGATTGTTTTCCTACCTGAACCCCAGATTGCACAATGGGGATGATTGCTGCTTACCTAATGTTTGTTATAAAACCTGTGACAGCATTTTTTCCTTGCTGCTCTACAAGAGGAAATAGCATTTTATTTGAAACGCTGCGCTGAGTGTCAACATGAGAGGTGTTTAAAAGAGCTGAGAAGTATGCTGTCAGGAAAATGTTTCCAGGCCTACCTTCCCTCCCACATCCAACTGTGTTGAAATAATCAAATGCTATCCCACTCGCACTTGGGAAGAGGATGACTAACAGCAGCTAATTACTGCTCAATCTGTTGCCCTCAGCAGCCATCGGGCTGAATCACACCCAGGCACCGAGGGGCACAGTCTGTGTGCGGTGCTCTGGGGGCACCTTCATCTTTGGGGTCTTCCTCGGGGGGCAGCAACTGGGACAAGAACTGCAGGCGTTAAGATCCTGTCACAGGAGGTGCTGCCACCGTGCCTGACTCAGCAGATGGCCTGACCAGCCTGCCTGGGTCAGCCTGTCCTGCTGGGCAAGCCAAGGTCACCCTGCCCGGGAAGGAGAAGGTGCTCACTGATTCCATCCCTGTGCAGCAGAGGCTGAACCCCACTCACATCAGTGGGACTGGATATCAGCTCCTGCTTTCTTCCCAGCTCGCTGCTGCAGTAGCAAGGAGTTGGCAGAGGGCCTCCTGTATCACATTTGATCTGTTGACACTTGCAGCAGTGCTGGACTCTAACACTGTAGGAGTTTCCGTCTGGAGAAATATGGTAGCCCTTCCTGCCTCCTCGTTCCACTCCCTACGGAAAACCTCCCTTTTGTTTTCCCAAATTCTGGGCCAAATAAAATATACCAAAATAACACTGGAGACACAGAAGGAATCTCTTGCCTCAAACTTGGCCCCGGAGCAATACATGCAACCATGAGTTGTCTCACAAGTGAAGTCATGTGGGTGGAATCCAGGCTGGGTTTCAGCAGCAGGGACTGCAGGTCTGCCCTGGCTCTGCAAACAGGTACCCCCTCGTTTGTGGTGCCCACAATGACCACTTACTCTGTTTTCACGCTGGGAGAAGCCAGCATTGTGGTCTTCAGCTGGCTAATTTAAAACTTTCTAGGAAAGGCAGGGACAGAAGGTCTTGAAGTGTGGTGGTGTAGCTGCCTGCTGGCCAGCATGCTGTGACATTTCAGTGTTGCACGGAGAAGAGGCAGGAAAGCAATTCTTTCATCAGAGTTATTGGAGTTTCTGCCTCATTGCTGAAGTTTTTTATTATTTCAGGGATATTCTCTGGAGCAATCGTGTAATTCTGCTGCACTCATATAATGCATTCACCACCTGCCACCTGAGCCAGAGGTTGGCTTTCTATAGCATAACCCACCTGCACAGAGGCACCAGTATTACCCTGCCTGTGCAGAGCACAGCTCTGTTCCAGGGAGCCCCTTAGGTGTGGGACAGCCAGCCCTGCACAGGGATATTACACAGCCTCCTTTCTTCCTCAGGGCTCCTCAGTGTCACTCCAGGCTCAAGCGTTGCACCATGAAGGGATCTGGGGCTTGGCTAGAGCTGATGATGCAGTATGGTACTGTTCTTTACTTGGAAGTAAGATAAGCATTGTTATCAAGCTTCTGTCACTGTCTCACCTGGGGCACCCCTAATGCATCACAGCTCTGCACAGTTAATGCTGCTGTCCCCTTAGGACAGGGACTTGGAGAAGGTTTCTCTAAAATGTAGCTTCTCTGTTTCTGCTGATGTGTGTTTGAAAAGCATATTACTAAGTAAAACCTGTGCCATTTATCCTGCCTTGTAAAGATTTTCACCCCTGCAATCGGTGCCTGGTGATAATGAATAGCCACATACTGCGTGCTGTAACTTCAATTCTTTTTATGGAGCTCTAATCTCTGCCCCATTCCATCTGCCTCCTGTTCCAACAAAGGCCATATGGCTCTGCAGAGCCACCTAGGCTGCTTAGGTGGGATGCAAGTGTCTGACGTGGCACTTGCTCTTCTGAGGAAATTTCCATTTCATGTCTAGGCTGAGAACGGGGTCACCCACTGGCTGTGGACACTTGTGGGATTAAAGTCCCAAAGGGATCCTCACCACAGCCTGCTGGCACCCCCTGTTTAACCTCTGCAGCAGAAGGACACCTGATCTCCTCTCCTGGATGTGACAAACCCAACTGGCTGAACCACATTAGAACTGCAGGGCTATTCAGCACCTAAACAAGGTCCTGAGGCTGCCCCTCTGCAGCTTGTCTCCAGCCTGGCATGGAGAATGTCACCTAGTACAGTTATACCCAGTGCTCAGCCTCCATTTCCTCCTCCTTTCTCTACATTCCTCTCCTTGTTCACTTCTGGTCCAATGTTTTCAGATGCAAATTGTTTGTAAAAATGTATGTATCAAATATTTTATCATAGAAAGAAGTTCTCCCTAATGGTCCAGCAGCTTCTCAGCAGCAGCATTAGATGTTCAGGAAAGAACTTTATGTCCCTAGCCAGGCTTTCACACTTGACTATAACGTGCTCTCACCTTTATATGGAAACACTTCAGCGCTGACAGTGAGACCCTTGTTCATGGATATGGCAGACACTGCAACCACCTCTAGATCACAGCAATCCATGAAGTGTGCTCTGGGTATCTGCAGAGAATTCAAGGTAACAATTGTATGATTCTTCATAGGATCATTGGCCATGTAACAAGAAGAATAACGTTATTTAAAAAATCAAATAATAAAATGTGTGAGGATTTCGCTTTTCCTGCTGTACAGGTCCTCCTCCTCTTACCTAACTTCCTCTTGTATGAACTCCAGGTTTCCTCAATTAATTCCTGACAAACAGCCTTGCTCTGGCTTGTGTGTCCTGCGTTCCACATTCTTTAGATTTTTCCTATAGATGTTATGGCTGAGATTTTTCCCCTTTTTTGCTATTTTTTATCGCATTCCCTCACTCTTGCACCCAGCTCCTCCTGGTTAACTGGTTCTCCACCTCTGTCTGCCTTCCCACCTTGGGTGCCATCACCAGCTGCCCTCTGCTCCGAGGCTGCAGAGCCTCCATCAGAGGAGACCTCAGAGAACAGGTTAGACTCCCATTTACCAGAAATAGCATAAGTGCAGCTCACTCTGCCTTCGGGCAGGAAACCAATTAAAGGGCTTACTGAGGCCCCTTCCAGACTCCTTCTGATTCTATTATCCTTTGCATTAGTGGGAGCAGTAATGGAGCCACACTCCCTGGCACAAACCCTTCCAAGCCATTGCAATCTTGGGCTCTGGGGCTTGCAGCTGGGGATCCCCTCTTGGCTGCCTGCAGGGGAGCACAGCCTGCAGCCCCTGCCAGGGCTCAGGATTGCCACTTTGGCTCCAGAAACGACTTAAATACCTGAGCCTCTTACTTCCACAAGGTTATCGAATTACCTTCATTTTCAGTTATTCTATATTTCACAAATACAATGGCCATAGACACTTCTTATTAGAATAGGGGTCGTTCCTTGTTCTGCTTATATTTGCCTTTGTAGATAATTCTGCAGGTAATGCAGGCAGCACACAATGCTCCACAGTAGATCCTGAAACCATTTGGAGTGTAACTGCTCTTTCAATCAGCCAAATCGCTGTCAGGTGTGCAGGTAGGATACCCCAGTTAACGAATTCAGCTCTTTCAAAATTATTAATTTTCTCTCGTAATAAATTCCTTGGTAAATAGCTTTATAAAGAATAATAATAAAAAAATTGCTTTACCGCATGTAAAAACATTCTGGAATGAATGCCCCATTATATCCATCCAGCTGCAAATTGCTGTTATCTGTTCAGAACAATTAGCCTATTATCCATCCTCTTAAAACCTGATACCAGCCCATCATCTTGGAGCCCCAAGTATAAAGCCATCCATTAACTTCCTTATACTCTGGATCAGCCCGCAAAAACAGCTCAGTGTTCCAGCATCCCTCTCCATAGGGTTGCTCATTATCAGCTATCAGCTTTTGTGCTAACAGTTCCACGCCGAGCACAAAGAAGAAGCCAAAGGGTTCGCCTGCGGTTTTCTATTATTTTAAGCGCTTTGGACTGAACTTACATCAATATTGTTACTGGTGTACTTAAAATAATAGTCCAAAGAATAGATGACTGGAAAAAGGTGAGGTGGTTTGGGGAGGAGGAGGAAATACCGATGCTGCTGGAAAAACAACTTTTTTTAAAAAACAGCATTTCAGTGAGGCAGGTTTTACAACAAGCACCGCTGACTTCTGTGGTGTTGATCCTAAATTGTACTGAAGAACTGAGGAAAGAGTGGAAATTTTATAGAGGTATGAACCAGTTAAAATATACAAAACACTTCAAACAAAATGGAACTTTGAAACAATCAGAAGTTTTCAGAACTCTGGTACAGACAGCCCAAAGCTCAAAGGCTTTCAGTAACCCTCTGAAGTAAATCCATGCAGCTCACTGGGCAGAGAACTCATAAAAAGCATTTTCAAAATCAAAGGCCTGACTACGATATCGTTTCCTTGGAAAATTAGGCTATCCTTGTGCTGTTTGCCAGTTTTTAGTCACCTATAAATTACAACATGATGTGTACTTGTGGGTCATAGCAATTAATTTAATTTCTTTCTGCCTGTTCCTTGAAAGTACTCCTGGCTAGCTGTTACTCTGAGAGGGAATTCGTGAGTGTGAAGCATGATTTGGTGTTTTTTGGTTGTCCTCTATATTGTTTCCTTACATTTCTGTCATTCAGTTTTCTGGTGGTTTTAATTATCCTTTGGATCTCTGCTTTGCCAGAACACAGGAGCACCTCAGACAGATACAGCAAGGCATGAACAAAAAACCCCTGAAATAAAATCTTGTGATGTGAGTGGAATTTCTCTTTTTCTTCTCATTGCTTGCACAGAAAAGCTAATTTCTGTCACACCCGGGTCCACACGTGAGACAGCAGCAGGCTGCTCATCCCAGCAAAGGTGCTCGGTGTCCCGGTGCTGCTGGAGCACCGACCCTCTCCGGGTACCAAATCCCGCCCTGTCCCGGTGCTGCTGGGGCACCGACCCTCTCCGGGTACCAAATCCCGCCCTGTCCCAGTGCNATGCCGGTGCTGCTGGGGCACCAAACCCCACCCTGTCCCGGTGCTGCTGGGGCCCCGACCCCCTCCGGGCCCCAAACCCCGCCCTGTCCCGATGCTGCTGGGCACCGACCCTCTCTGGGTACCAAAGCCCGCCCTGTCCCGGTGCTGCTGGGCACCGACCCTCTCTGGGTACCAAAGCCCGCCCTGTCCCGGTGCTGCTGGGCACCGACCCTCTCCGGCCACCAAATCCCACCGTGTCCCGGTGCTGCTGGGCACTGACCTCTCCGGGCACCAAACCCCAGCCCTGCCTGCTGCGGGGCTGGGGAAAGGGGCAGCTTCGGGCGGGGGCCGGCAGAAGGAAGGAAGGAAGGACACGCTGTCCTTTGTCCCCGGCTGCGGCTGGAAGCAGGGCGTGCTGCCCTCGCAGGAGCTGGCAGAAGCAGCTGCTCCGGCTCCGTAATGACAAGCGCACAGGTGCTGGGAATTTGCCCAAGGACACGGGGCCCAGGAGATGCAAACGGGAGAGGAGCTGCGGCGCTTCCGAGGGGATGGACACACGGACAGACAGTCCGGCACTAAGGCAGCCCGCTCCCGGGGTACCCAACAGGCTCTGTCTGTCTGGGCAGGAGCGCGACAGGGATTTTTCCTATCTGATGGGCTGAATTGTTCCTTGCCTTTGATTCATTACGGGGAAAAGTCCTAAATTGAGACGCGCTCAGGCCGGTGCCCGTGGTGCTCATTATCGTAAGCTGGCAGGAGGCAAGGCCGTCCTGTGATGGTGAAGAACAGAACTTCCCTCTATCAGCATCTTTCCCTCGAGCTGCTGGTGAGGCTATTCCGCTTCCTCCCCTATTTTCACCTTCCTGGCTGAGGGATGCAGGCTGCCAGCAGCCCCGAGTGGGGAGGGAAAACATCTGCTGGTGATGTTCCAAAGCAGGGAACAGGCAGGGAAGGCTCTGAGCCTGCAGGTGACCTGGATAAAACACCGGCTTCCAAGGATGCTGTTGTCATTCAGATGGCAGGTGCTGTCTGACAGGAAAAATTCCTCTCTATACCAGTTTTAGAAGAGGAACTACTCTTCAAACAGCAACTCTACTATAATGAGAAGAAAAAAACCCCAAAAACCCCAAGTGAGTCAGGATGAAGTTAGTTATTTATAATTTGTTGATTTTGGAATCCTGTTTCAGGCATCCAAAAGCAAGATGGTTGCATTTTCATGCTAACTCCTAATCCCCAGAATGCTTTCAATTTGCTATGGATTATATATTGGGAAAGACTGCGATTCTCTTGTGCCTTAGGTCGAGGTAAGCCTGTAACTCCTACGTGATGGGCAGCCACAGATGCCTGGTATAATTGGGTATCCTGGACAGCATTTACACAAGACTGGAGAAGTTTATAACAAAAGCATTTGTTATCATATTTTTTGGCTTCCACTGCATGGTGGGGTTTTTTTGTAAAAATTATAACAAACCAAACCACTCTTCATATTAGTTAATGGGCACAGAAAAAAAAAATCCTGTGGGAGGAATTTTTTTTTTCTAGCATAATGATAGATTTCACTAGGAAAAAATTCTGTTTATTCCAAAATAAACTGTTAGCATTCTAAGCCATTTCTGTGGGGTTTTATCTATCATAATCTAATCAGAACTATTTTTAGAACAGCAGTGCATAATAATATTAGGCAGCACTGATCTCTGAGACAATTTGAGGCTCCCAGTTGAGTTTCTGCTAGAGATGCGTGCCATAAAAAGCCCCATCACAGATTTGCCCCTTTGTTACAGAGGCTGCCAGACAGATCAAGGACTTAAAGGGCCTGCCATTTGAAGTCTCTGCAGTTTGAAGATGTGCTGTCAGGGATCAGTGTGGAGAAGGCTTTTGTTCTGCTGCTGGAGTAAGTGTTTGTAGATGAAAGGAGAACGCCTGCGCCTGGGCCATCAACCTGACACTTCTCCAGGCATGAAATCCACTCAGAACTAAGCACGGGATGGCGGACTGGAAAATAACATATATTTATTTTTCCTTTGCTTACGACTTTGAGGAGCATCCCAAACCGCTTCATGAAGGAATGCTGAACAGTGATACATCATTAACCTGCAGGAGTGGAGCATTTACAGCATAAAGAGCAGGCATTTGGAATTGCACAAGCAAAGTTCTGGAGCTGCATTACAGTAATTGTTTCCATTACTTTCAGTGTGTTTTGATCAAGCCCTTAGCACTTTGAGGAGAGGTATTTGGTCATCTGCCAAACAATTCTGTGTCACAGAACCATCACAGTAGTAGGATTTTTTAAACGTGAACATAGATATGATGTGGTGTCTTATTCCTTGAACAAACCCCTCAGATCCCAGGTGAAACGCACTGGGTAAGACAGTGAAAACAGGAAGTATTTTAAAGTCCACAGAGATTATATTTTCAATGTCTTTGACACCTTTAACTTATGTTTAAGTAATGAAATTTCTTTTGTGACCCTGCAAAACTGAACATCAGAAGAGGAGAAAGGGTGGGTCACAGTAAACCTTCAGCTTATGTTGTTGGATTGTCAACACACGCTGCCCTCTCACTGTACCCATCATCCAGAGCCCCAGGTACTCCTGCCGAGGAGAGACTGACTTGATCCTGCATCCTCTGGGCAAAGATCTCCAAGCACCTAACGCTGTTCACCACCTGATTATTTACTGCAGACACAGAGAGCACTTTGCTCATCGCTGCAATTCACCCCTGGGATGAGACACAGTGCTTTAGGCAGAGAGCAAGCACTACACCAGGGATCTAAGCATAAAGTACTGGATATCGTGTTCTTAATAAAACTAAGAGGGAGTTTTGGACACAGAGAAACAAAGAGATTTACAAAGAAAGTGACGCAGAATTTTAGCTGACACAATTAGTTAAATCCCTGATTTTACTATTGAGCTTAAAGCAGCACCATATAAAACATTGCCTGCTAAATAACATGTTGGAGATTGTCTCAGGGGGAAATGCTGCAAACACTATTTTCTAATATTTGTGGGAGAAAAAGGACCGACCCTGTCTGCATTTTGAGTTTCTTGTAAGAAGAACTTATGGCCAGAGAAACAGACATAATGGATGAGTGTACAGATGTAATCCCACCAGTTGGTGTCTACCACAAGGGCTCTGCTTCCTGCCAGAGGATGAGTCAATTATGGATCCCTGGCAATCAAGGCTGGTATCAAGCACAGCCCCTTTTCCTCCTCTGCTCTGCTTGGCAGCCTGTGATTCATGGCTCAGCTAGGCTGGACACCCTGAGACACACTGATACTTTTATTCATGCACACACAGGGAAGGTTTGAGCTTGCTCCCACTGCTAGATTTTGGTGTGATTCGGTGGGTGCAGCAGAAGGAAACTCCCTGGAGAAGATGCTGGCATCTTTTGTAACATCGTTAATTTGAGGTGAATTTCTGACACCAAGTGCCCTGCTCCAAACCTACTGCAGTATGACAGAACAAAACATTACCCGAAATGTAATGTGTACGAAATTTACTGCTGCTGCCTGCAGGAGAAAACAATTCTCTGTAACTTCCTCAGTCAGCGAGGACGCCTCAGACCTCTGAAGCAGACAACTCTGTGAGTGGCTGTGGCAGCCAGGTCTCATGTTCAACCCCAAAATGAGGCAGGTGATCCCAGGCAGCCCCAGCACTCCCAGGGCCGGGCTGTGCAGGCTGAGCAGCAGATGGGTTGCTGGCTCACATTACTCATGCAGCTAGAGCTCAGCACTTTGTTTAATGCTTTGCTGTCTAAGGTTGGAGTGGCCAGCACGCTGCAGATTTGAACCTGTTCTTCCTACCACATCAAAGGAATCGGGAGACTGGGCCAGATTTGGATCTCCCACCAGTTTTAACTGGTATAAACTATGTGATAACTGGTAACTGAACTGTGTGTAATAACTATGCTACTTAAGATCTCCGAGCACCTAACCTGAGCACTAAGCAAGTAGTGAAAGAGCACTAAAGCCCATAATACTTTGAAACCAGTCAGTAATATACTGATTGAAATATTATAAGAGTGACTGGAAATCCAGAATTTTTACAAAATAATGCTAAGCATCAGTCATTCTACAATCTAATACTGAGCATAATGCAATGATCCTGTTAAGCACTTAGGCCAGGAAGGATTTACAGCTTCATTTCCCAATGGTAATCAGAAACAGCCCTGTAGAAATAAATGCAGTTATACTGGTGTAAAAGCCCGGAATTCGGACTGCAGGGCACAAGAAGATCATGTGTTGTTTAGTGAATCGCTGCAATCTACTTTTTTTGCCACATTCCCTCATCTCACAAGCACATCTGGTGTTTTAGGAACATTGTATTCAACAGTGGTAAAAGGACGCTAGGGCCAAGAATAACAAATGAAAAATGAAAACACTGGGGCCTAATGCTGATCTCATATGGGTGTAAATCAGAGGGATTCCAGCAAAGCCCTTGGAACCACCCCAGTGAAATACTTGTGTGTGATTCAGGATCAAAACTGTACAGACCAGTGATTTTCACTGTCAGGCCTGAAATTCTTCCATTCCACTGGGAAAATTTGCAGCAAAATGTCTTTAAATGAGCTTCTCACAAATATTACCAATGCTGAGGAAGTGACCAAGTACAGCAGAAAGGCTTTAGTAGCTCCTGTGTCTGCACCAAGTAATGTAAAATACCCGTCAAACCAGATTAAGCACAAGTACTTGATTTGCAATTTGCAGCACAAAAAATGGAGTTTGACCACAAATAAATATATATTTTGCACGTAGTTACTGGATCAGTACATGTCTGCTCTTAAGCCCTTGAAAGACAAAGTCTTTCCACTGACTGCAGGGTGGGCTGTCCTCAGCAATACAACCTTCTGAATAATATACATTATTGCACTTTGTATTTCTGATCCTGACCTGAGGCACTGCCATAACCACAACACTTGTAACACTTGGCAATTTAACTAAACAGACTGTCTTTAAAATGTAAACAAATCCCAGCTGCTTGTTGACAAAATTGTTTGAAGACACCAGACTTTAAACACTCTCAGTCCCCATTTGTTGTAGGGAGATCCTAGCAGGGAGGAAAAATGTGTGCATAAATGTCTGTACAGAAACCACTTCTGAGCCTGAAAAATTCTGTTTGCCCTTGGAACCCCACAGGAACAACCCAAAAGTGCATTCAAGACACAAATCCAATAAGTGCATCCTAATCCCACCTTCCACCAGTTATTTTGCCTGGTTGCCGTACACTCCTCAGAGCTAAATCACATCAAATTAGAGCTACTGTAAAAACACGGGTCTTCCTCTTCCCGGAGACGTGATGCCAAAACATTAGTAAATTTTATGTTTGTCATTGTCAGGTGCTGCTGGTTTTATTTCACCCCACTGTAGTTGTATTTTACCTTGTTAAATAACTTCCCTCCTCTTTCGAATACTGATGGAATTTCCCCGTCTCCCTTCAGGGCTGCTGTGGAGCTAACTGCAGCCAAGGGGACTTTTTGTGGATTTAAAGGGGCTTTGTAGGAGGTGCTGGCTTTATTTATCCTACATACTTTTCTTTTAAAACCTTTCTCTGGTAATTACGTTTCAGCGCCCTGCAGTCAGCGCTGCCTGCAGCCCATCAGTCCTGCGGGGACAGGGCAGCAGCTCCTCGGGGAGCGATGCTCTGGCTCCCCTGTACAGAATCTCCCCGTTTTTCCCGTGTCCCGGAGGTGAGGATGCCCTTTCAAACTCCGCTTTGGCAGCAGTCAGTCAGCCCTTGCTGTGTACACAGAGGAGTAACCTGCTCGGGGCTGCCCCTTGTTTGACTTTGCACTCAGGGAGCATCGAGCCCAGCAGCAGCGAGGATGCCTGACCTTAAAGGCTGAAGTGCAGAGAGAGACTCGGAGATCCTGAGGCAAAAAGGGTTTCGAATTACGGACTCCGGCGTCGTTCATTGATTAGACTCTTTACAAATGATAGTGGCTTTCAAGGTTTATTTGGGAACTTTGTCAGGAGGGCGGAGGTGGAGGAAGGGAGGGAGTAAGCGAGGCTGAGGGTTTGTTTTATATTTCACGTATTTCAGGATGGGAATAAACCAAGGTGGCAGAAGGGAATGCACTAACACCCCGTTTCCAGATTCACCCCTCGGCTCACGGCTGGGTCAGATCCTCGGGCTGGGGGTGAGCCCTGGAAGGAGGGAACGGTGCAGGAGAAGGAATCTGGGAGCTGCTCCCTGTAGAGGATTTATTCCCCTGCTGCTCTCAAAATGCCTTCAGCTCCAGCCGAAGCACATCAGAGTGACCTGCACGTCAGTAATGAGTCTGTGTGAACACCCAGTTCTGGTGCAGTTCAGATTCTGGGTGTGGGTTAAATGTCACACGGGTGAATGTCACACGGGGAGCCGGGCAGCGTTTGCTCACAGCACGCAGAAGGAGCTCCAGGGAAGATCTGCCAGGGGCAGAGGCAGGGAAGGCTTTGTTCAAGCAAAAAGGGGGAAGAGAGGAAGGGTCTTATTCTGCCCAGCTCCCAAGGGCTGGATTCAGAGACTTTCAGAAGAAAAGCTAAAGCAGCATGTAAGAATGACCCTAAATTAGATGAGATTTCCTAGATTCACCCTGGGAATGGCTTTCAAAGCTGCCAGGCACAGCAAGGCTGGGAAACGCTGCTGAGGCCAAACTCAGATACCGACCAAGGCCGTGAGCACTGAGGTCAGTAGAAATATCCACAAGGAAGTTGAGGTGTCAGCAAGTTTGAGGTTTAGGAGTAAGATGGAAAATGTTTTGGTTATCAGTGGAGAATTCTGAAGAAAACCTGCGGTGTGGCTCACTGCAAGACCATGCAATGTTAATGATGATGAAATGTGGGGCTGTGCAGAGGGGGGCACACGTGCGTGCCTCCTGACCCACTGGCGTTGAAAAAGTTTCAAGTATCAGTCTGTCTCAAGCTAAGGAGACAAAAAGAGAGCATGAAGCAACCTGTAATTTCTGTAGGCTGTGGCTGAGCTGCTAAGAGGGGGTGTGTGCTGGAATGCACATAACCCTTTTCTAACCTCTCACACCTTCCCGTGTTGAAGATAAGGGTTGACATGGGAGTTATTTGTCCACTCAAGCTCTCAAAGAGCTCAAGAAACTGCCAGTCAGGCTGTAGTCAAACTAAACTCCCTGTTTCTGGAGTGATATCTTCTGCCAGGGTTAATTAATATTCTTAACCTACATTTCAAGTGCAAATTTTTGACTAAGGGAGAAAAAATCTAATAGTCTAGCAACCAGGAAAGAACACTGAGGCTTAAGAAACTGTTCTCCAAACGGGATAAATCCTTCTTTTGTCAGACAAAGCAAGGCTGGGCTGCTAGGATTTCTGGGAATCATCAATAGTCTGTTACGTGAGCTTCAGGAGGTGACCTTGGACTCCTTACAGCCTGATCCACCTTTATTCTCACTCTCACTGTGGTTTACCACAACATTTTACAAAGCTGAAGAGTGTTAAAGAATTCTTCTTGTCCAGAATCCTGGCCTTCTGGAGGAAAACAGTGATTTTCTCTCACGGACAAACAGAAAACTATTACCCAGTCAGATGCCACAAAAATTACAGTCTCTGCCCCAGACTCCCATTATCAATCCAAATACACAGAAGATTACTCCTCTATTATTTCACTTGCAGCCCCATGACCATTTTCACCTGTGTCAATGCAGACTCCCACCAGCCCAAAACTCTCTGATAATTTAACAGGAAAGAGTTCAGATAGCAGCAACAGCACTCAGAGACCCATGAAATATAACCTATGAGGAGACAGCAAAAGAATTTTTGTTTTCTTAAATACAGAGAAGACTGAGCAGAGACATGATAACAGTCCTCAAAAATGTAAACAATTGTAGCAAAGAGGAAGGAAATAATCTCTTCTCTCCCACGTGGAGAGGATAAGAACAACAGGCTAAAATTGCAGCGGGGACGTTTTTTTTATTAAGTATCAGCAAAACCACTTGTAACTGCTAGAATGGGGTCACTGAAGCACTGGGATAGGCTGCCTTGGAAATCAACACATCTGGAGCACTTTCAGAGCAGGCTGGATCAACATCTGTGTTAATGGGGCAGGCACCCCTGACCTGCTGTGCTCCTGGAGCTGGGGAAGGAATGGGTGACTCTTTAATATCCTTTCTGGCCTTGCTTTCATAAAATCTAACGATTCACTGGAGAAGTACATGTTCATTTATCACCCTCTGGGAGAATTTTAGAATTACTGCTTGCACGTGTTCCTTCCAGAGCCTTCCTTGAGATGATGACTCTTCCAAACCCTAGGCTGCTCTCTGCAGCTCTCTCCTATTGCAGGTGAAGCTAGCCTGGCCCACCAGGAGCTATAATCCTACCAAGAATTAAAAGGACTAATACTCCTAAAGAAACCACAGAAAACTGATCTTTGCCTACCTACTCGCTTGCCTTCCCTCCTGCAGCAGCATGCACCACAGCTTTGCTGAGCTTTGCTCTTCCCCCAGAGCAGGACAGAAAATGGGACCTGGGACAAGGATGGTTAGCAGGGCAGTCCCTGGCTGTCACAGGCAGCTGTAGCACCTAAACCTTGTGGCAAACTCATAAACCCCATCCCCAGCCCTGTTCACTCACTTGTCCTTGCTACCCTCACTGGCTGGCTTCTGCAGAACATCAGCACTTAGGCAGCCAAGAACCTTCCTCTGCTCTCTAACCCAGCGTTTTTTCTTGGCCAGTTTATTAATTGGTTCCTGTGCTATTGCTGCGTCTCCATCCCTCTAGAGTTTTCCAGTTCAGTAGCTGGCATCAGGATCCCTCTTGGTTTTCATTCTAAACAGCTCAGGCTGTGTTGTTATCTCCCAGGGAGTCAGGTGAATGCACCCTCAGAAGATCAGCAGCGCTCCTGTCTCCTGAGATAGAGCAGAGGCCACCCAAAATTACAGGGTGGAGAGGGAGCATCCCCAAAGCAGACCCAACCCACTCCTGTAACACAGGATGAGGGCCTTGGAAGAGTTAAGAAGTGAAGTCACCCTGCGGGGTGACTGCAGGGCAGCCCTTCTACAGACACTGCTGCCATGGGCACTCTGAGAGCAGGGGGGAGTGCAGTGCAAGTGAAGTCACCCTGCTCAAAGGGCAGATGTCCTACGGGCACTGCTGCCATCGTGGGCACGCTGAGAGCAGAGGGGAGTGCAGTGTAAGTGAAGTCACCCTGCTCGAAGGGCAGCTGTCCTACAGGCACTGCTGCCATCGTGGGCACTCTGAGACCAGAGGGGAGTGCAGAGCTCGGTGTGTGCAGANAAGGGCAGCTGTCCTACAGACACTGCTGCCATGGGCACTCTGAGAGCAGAGGGGAGAGCAGAGCTCAGTATGTGCAGAGCTCGGTGTGTGCAGAGCTCGGTGTGTGCAGAGCTCGGTGTGTGCAGAGCTCAGCCCCCGTGAGCACGGCTGCTTCTGCTGCCAGGGTCTGCCCTGCACAGAGCTCCCCAAAGCCCCCAGATTTCAGCTCTGCTGCTGCCAGAGGCCAGCCCAGCCAGCCCTGCAGTGTGCAGTTACACATCCAGCCTTCCCCACCCTCCTCCACTCCCAGCTGCTTTTTCCATTTCCCACCGGACGCCCTCCCTGCTGCCAGTGGAAGTGTTTGCGCACTTATGCTCCGAACCAGGTCAAAAAAAATAGCCTGCAACTTTATTTTTCCTTTCAGCTGGAAGAGGCTCTGTCTGGTTTCTTGGGTGGCTGCACAAGCACTTGGGCTGGCATAAGGGAGGGAGGAGGATGGGGGTGGGAATAAGCGGCTCTGCCATGTGTGCTGCTCCCCAGTGAACGGGGCTGATCACAGAGCCTCCCCTCTGCTCTCACCAGGAAAATCACAGAATTGCTCTCTGGCATGCCCAGATACTCCCCACCCTCCTTTCAAGGAACGCTGCTCTTCCCCCATCCATCCCCAGCATGCTGTACCAGCAGGACTCTCCAATCAATCAATCAATCAATCACCAGCCATTAGAACAGCCAGGTTTCCAAGGTGTCCCAGTTACATTACACAGAAGAAGGGAGTTCAGGGACTGCTTAGTCCAAAACTGGTGAGTGCTACTTTACATTATGGAAAAGGGAGTTCAGGGGCTGCTTAGTCCAAAACTGGTGAGTACTACTGCTCATGTCACACATTCCCTTCTAGAAGCTGGGCTGCATTTTCTGTGCCTGAGTCTTTGGACCATTACAATGGTGCATTCTTGCATCACAATTAACAGTTGCTGGAAAGATATTTTGGAAAATGTGGTTCTTTGTGATCACATTTAGAAACAAGTGTATCTAAATAACAGTGTTCATTGAGGCACTCCTTTCTTGGGCAGCTATTATAACCCGCTTTAAAATAAACCCACTCCCCTCTCTTCTCACATTTTTTGGCTCTGAGCTTTGCTATTAATGACATAGACAAACCATTTCCAAGTGTGGTTGTCAAGATGGCCACGACACTCAGAGTGCTTCGATAAAACTTCAGAAGGCCTCCAGCATCCACACCTTGCTATCTAAAAGGCTCTCATACCTTTTTTCTGTAGCCTCCCACGGGCAGCTCCACACAGCTCTGGCTCTTCCTCTCCTTCTTCTCCCTTCCTTCTGCAGTCCCAGCTGGCTCCTTCCTGTCCCCAGCATGGTCTGTCCCTTGTACAACCTCTCACCTTTTCTGTCCCTTGTACATCTCCTCACCTTTTCTGTCCCTTCCTCCTCACAGCAGACTCCAACTGTCCCAGCTCACTCATTTTTTCATCACACCCAGAGCTGGGAGGGCACGGCTGTTCCCACTCTTGGATAATTAACACAGCTGCACTGTATCAAGGGCAAGATTGCCTTCAGCACCATCTCCATCTGCCTCCTCACATCCAAGGGCAATTTTATTATCTGGAGTTTTCTCACTTTGGTATGTTTGGTTCCTGACACTTCCAGGGAGGCTGGAACAGCCACCAGCACTAACACACACTGCAGAAATCCTCTCTCATGTTGGCCTGGGAGAGGGCAGTGGGGACCTGGTTTGATTGAAGGACTTAAAAGGACACAGGGTTGCCATAAGTTTTGACTGATTTCTGTAGTTACTCTGAGGGTACAAGATTACTACTCTTTGCAGGACCTCTCTGGAGAGTGTGTTAAAAGAAAAAGCTCCTAGCATGACATTTAGATATATTCAGAAAAAATAGTTTTAAAAAGACACATTGTTATATATCATGCAGTCCTGCCTGAAATTTGTGCACTGATAATATTTGTTTATCTGCTAGATGAAATCATAGATACTTTATTCCTGTCTGACCACTAGAAAATATTTCATACTTGGTTTTATGCTTATGTCACATATAGAAACATAAAAAACTTTGGCCAGCTCTCATGGGCTGCTTGCTGGAAGCCTGTTCACAAAGGACCTGTACAAGATGAAGTCCTTTTAACTCCCAGGAATGCCTTAAGGAATAGTGTTGGCACCCACCCAGGGTAAATTATCTATTAATAAGCAACATACATTTATAACTTGATCAACCATAACATCTTTTTATAGACTACAGAAAAAAAAAGTAAATGAAAGCAGACAATTATCTATATTAGCATATAGTATATTCACAGAGAATTTTAGTGAACAGTGAACATACTAGCAGGACAGCAAGTCAAGAACAGCAGCAGACGGCTGCATTTGGGGTTAAATGTGCTTTATACTATGGGGGGAAAAAAAGGCAAAAAGACAACAGGTGCTGGAGAGCAGCAATGAATTGCCCCTTTCCCTCACCTCCACTTCCCTGCAGAACTCAAACAATCACTTCAGTGATAACAAGAAGAAGGGACCTCAATTTTCATTCAAAAGTAGGAACCTTGGTGGTGCCTATTGATTGTAGAATTAGCCTGATGGTTCCTGATGGGCTTTCAGCCTTAGGCCAAATGCTGAGGATGAAAGGGGCTGTATCCCAGCCCTGTTTTCCTGTGCAAACACTACCCCAGTCCCTAAACACTGCTCCAGCTCATACAACCCTACCAAAAAAAAAAAAAAAAAAAAAAAAAATTTTAAAGAAAAACGGAGAAAGATAAATTTCAAGAAACTAAA
>VWYN01027892.1:117637-136162 GCA_013400075.1 Hippolais icterina
AAAAAAAAAAAAAAAGCTGTTTAAGAGGAATGCAGAGAGGTTAAATTCATCAGCACTGAAGTGAACTTGCAGAACTAAGCACTGGTATTTTCACTGCAAAATGGGGCCTTTTGCTGGGAAGCATCAGTGCAACAGGATCATCTACTGACAGGCTTGTCAGCACTTTCAGGCAGGCTGGAGTATTAGAACACGCGTTTGGCTGAACTGTTTAAACAGAATATATTCCTTTCCATAAATTTTCTATGCTACTGCAACTACAGAAACTCTCCTTCAAAAGCCAGACACGCCCACCTGATTTGCAAGTAGCACAAAGTAGCGCTTTCTCTAAAATCTAGAGAATTATTGCTGATATTTCTGCCTGAGGAACCCACCTAATAAGAATAACATGTTTTTCTGCACTGTGACTTGATTCCAGCTGCACACATTTCCATTCCAGTGTCATTCACAGTTGTTTTTAACTTCAGCGAAAAGCAAGCTTTCATTGCAGCTAAGACCAGACATATCAAATTCAACTCAAAAAAAAAGTGTTGGGGAGGGGAAAGGAAGGGCATCTTGGCTGGGGAGAAAAACGAGGAGAAGGGACTGCAAAAAGAGCAAAGTGCCAATTTTCACTATCTTTGTGGCAGCAGCAGCTTGCAGGGCACAGCTTTGTGGACCTCGTTTCTTCACCTGTACATGCTGGTTTCTCATCTGCACATCTGCTGTGCTTTGGGAGGCTGGGATGGCTGCACAGCCCATGCCAGGAGCCTCCTGGTACAGCAGCCCCAGCAGTGCATCCCTGCCCGGGTGAGCTCCCGGGGCTGGCAGGGGTGGCAGGGGTGGCACACACACAGGGGACACGAGTGCCATGGCAGGGCTCAGAGGGACCCTTGTCCTGGGGCTGGCAGGAGTGGCACACACACAGGGGACACACCAGTGCCATGGCACGGGTGGCACACACACACAGGGCTCAGAGGAGCCCTTGTCCCGGGCTGGCATGGGTGGCACACACACGAGTGCCATGGCACGGGTGGCACACACACACAGGGCTCAGAGGAGCCCTTGTCCCGCGCTGGCACGGGTGGCACACACACGAGTGCCATGGCACGGGTGGCACACACACAGGGCTCAGAGGAGCCCTTGTCCCGGGCTGGCACGGGTGGCACACACACAGGGGACACACCAGTGCCATGGCACGGGTGGCACACACACACAGGGCTCAGAGGAGCCCTTGTCCCGGGCTGGCACGGGTGGCACCCACACAGGGCTCAGTGGAGCCCTTGTCCCGCGCTGGCACGGGTGGCACACACACAGGGCACACATCAGTGCCATGGCACGGGTGGCACACACACAGGGCACACACCAGTGCCATGGCAAGGGTGGCACACACACACAGGGCTCAGAGGAGCCCTTGTCCCGGGCTGGCACGGGTGGCACACACACAGGGCTCAGAGGAGCCCTTGTCCCGGGGCTGCCTCACAATGCAGAAGGCGCCGCCGCCGCCCCGGGCTCGCCCCCCGGGCCATGCCAAGGCGGGCGGGCGGCCGCGCTGAATGGCGGCTCTGTTCCAGCGGGGTGTTCCAGCGGGGTGTTCCAGAGGGATGTTCCAGCTGCCGTCCTGCCCCAGCCCAGAGCCCCGCGAGCACGGAGCGGGACACGCACCGCGATGGCCTCGGGCAGGGACAGCAGCGCCCCTCATGTGAGTCCCCCCGGGGGAGCGCCCGGGGCACGGGCAGCGGGAGGGAAGGGCTCCGGCTGGGGGAAACGCGCATCGTTTCCATCATTTGCTCCTCAGCTTTGGCAGCCAATTTCCTTTGAGAGCTCGGTTCTGCTTTTTGCCTCCGCTCCCCTTTGAAGAGGAACCAGCGGCAGGATGTCTGCCGTGTTCTGCCAAGAGCAGTTACGAGCTTTTTTCCAAAAAAATAAGGGAAAGAAGGGGGATATTACTAAAAAGAGATGCTTTTGGGGGAAAGAGGGGCAGCAGAGGAAGAGATTAGCCTTCAGCCCTCAGAAGGAGGCAGCACAAACTCTTCAAGCTGCATCAGTCTGATCTGTCCCTCATCTCACAAAGCCCTGCTCTGTCTGGCAGAAAGCACTCTCAATCTGGAGGGGAGAAAAAGAAATAAATACAGCAAATGCTGAGGGAGTGAAGAGGCCAAGGCTTCCTATGTAGGGTTTATAGAGAAACAAAACTCCTGGTGAAGCTCTTTCAGTTCTCTGTGTTGCCATTCGGGGTGTTTGTGTTTTTTAAGATGGGTGTTCCTCGTGCGCAGCGTGCGTCCTCGGAAAGAAGGACTGCCCAAGGGTTTGGGAAAAAGAGACTGTGAGAGATGAAATGGAATCAAAAGCCCAGATCACAAACACCCATCAAAGCCCAGGAGTTCAAGTCCAGATCTGCACTTCAGAGAACCCTGGAGAAGGCAAGGATATGAAGCATTGCCTAGGGCATAGCTTCCAGCCCTGAGTAGATGGCATCAGGGTCCGAATTTTGCAGCTAATTTTTCTGTCTGAAACGCTCTTAATCATCCTTAGACTTGGCACTGGGGAAGTCTGTCTGGGGTCCCAATTTTTGTTTCTTGGGCCCATGTCAAAGAAATGAAAATGGTAAAATTTGTGCCCTTGGAAATAATCAGTACAATGTTCCTTAACTAGAAAGGAGAACTGAGACTCCCCAAACCTGCAGAATGCATCTCCAGTGAGATACGAGGTGCAGAGCAGCTTTTGAAGACCTGGGAGTAGCTATGCTCAATAAGAGACAATTAGTGAGGAAGATGCACAGGTAACTATACAGTTAGTGAAAATGAACTTTATTAAGACTGGGAGAAATAAATGTTAGTCTTTCCTAGAACTAGACAATAAGGGGGAAAACAGAGACATCATTAAGCAAGGAAATGGTGGTAAAGAAAGGACAAGAAAATTATGCTAAATAAAAAGTCAAATTAACTCCCTCTATATTAAATCACTCTGCTCAATGGAAAGTTTCAGGTCCATCATGAATTTAAAGTCCAGGTGTAATAGATGAAAAAATCAGCTTCACCGATTAAAAATCTCAAACTAGTGAAAAATCTGGGGTTTAGAGTTTTCTCTTTCAACCCATCTTGAGGTTAAGTGAGGAGTCAAAAGTGATCAGCAGCATCCTTGGCCTTTACAATACCCAAATAAGTGAGCCCAGAAGGCCAAAGGTTCCCTGAGTCGCAAGGCTGAGAAGATCTGTTCCTAGAGCAGGTAGAGCGTGCAGCACTGCACAGACTGCCCCAAGAAGGACTGTGCTGCTGGGATTTCCTTGGCGGCACCTCTGGGGAGGGCAGCAGGCAGCACAGAGCACAGGTGAATGCACACGGGCTCTGGCACGCTTGTGATAGGAAATTCTCAGCGCTGGGAGAGGGAGTGTGACCCACCGGTGTCATGGATTAAACCCCCTAACCGAACGAGTGCAGTGAGTTCAGACCCCAAAGGATGTAAAAGCATGAGCTGCAAATGGACCAAGAACTCTGGTTTCAATCTGCTTTCCTTCTGAAAACCCTCAAAGGAGCAGAGCTGATCCAGGGAGCAGAGCATGAGCTGGAACACCAATCATGCGATTGACACATGAATAGAGAGTGGCTTTCCCAAGGCTCATTTATCAGGGAACAAAGAAAGTTTTGGGTACAAGGAGTCTCATGCATACCTTTACTATCACATGTAATTTGACTGCAAGCCAAGCACTTTATTCTATAAATAAAGGCCTGGGTGAGCCTTCTTTGGGCTCTCCTGAGCAGCCTGGCTGCGTGGCAGTGATTTCCCCTTGCACTTGAATTGCTTCTCAAAGCAGAGACTTTTACCAGCAGCAGCTCTTTGGTAAGTCATTGATACTGCCCATAACCCTGCAGGACGGTAACTTTGGTTTGTGCCCTGGTAACTTTGATTTTATCTCGGTAACTTTGATGTTTTTTCTTGGTAACTTTTACTTGTGCCTTGGTAGTTTCAAATCATTGTTCAAATGACTGTGCTGTGTAATAACAGAGTGAAGCTTGCCATCAAACATTTTAAGTCACGTCTTTACAACATCATGGTAAAATCGCTTTCACAAATATCTTTGATGATAATTCCTGAAGTGATCCAAAAGGGTTTGTTCAAGACAAATTGGTGTAGTTGGCAGGATTCTCAATCAGGATTCAGGACAATATCTGAGACAGGCAGAGAGCCCTGTAAATGACGTGACTTGACAAGTGTGAAGTAAGAGGAGGAGTGGTCAGTGGTCAGAGAAAAAAAAAGTGTATTTCAGTGGAAAGTACATTGAAAAGCCCCTTTTGAGTCCCTGCCCTGAGCAGTGAAGGCAGAGCAGGTATCTCCTTGGCAGTTTCCAGCCGTGGGCTCACAGATCTCGGGGAATGCGCTCTGCTCACGCTGTGAGGTGTGACTCACTCCTCCTCCAGGAGCTCCTGGATGGAGCAGCAGGGACAGCCATGGAAGTTAACTAAGGTACAACTCAGAAATAGGAAATTTTATTTATAGACCGAGGGTCCTGTGTCTGAGGCAGTGCACAGTACCTCCCAGCATTTCTTACACAACATTTACATGTTGTGCGAGGCAGGTAACTCAGATTAAAACAATGGACCTCTGTCCTCATGTAGGAGACAGCAGGAAAAGATTTAAGAAGGCTCTAAGGAGAACTGATCAGTCCCCAAAGTTTTTTGCTTGTTCTGAAGCATGAACAGGAGCTCACTCAGCAAAACTGAAAGTGTCTGTAACAGGACTCCCTCATCCAGCATGTCATCAGCCTGTGGAATTTGCCATCTCCTGGGGCAGGTTAGAAGGTCAAATATTGGGGCGAGCAAACATTGAAAAGAGGTCGGGAGGTCCAGTAACAATATTTACAGTTAGGCAAGCTAAAAAAGGTACCTCCAAATTCCATAAGCCAATAGCAGGATAAAAATAAATATGCTTTTCAGTTCCCTGCAGGCCGTGGCACAATTGCTGACCACACTCCAAGTGGTAGCTTGCTTTAGAGAAGTTAGACACGAGCTCTCCATAAGTGGCACCTAGGACTGCTTTTTAACAGCAGAAAGTATCTCCCACTGATCCACTTTCTCCCTTACAAACATTCTCCTGTTCTGTGTGCTTCTAAGGAGTCTGTTTTACCATCCTGACTTCTAGGAAGACCAACAAAACCTCAAACGGTGCAGGGAGAGAGACAAAAAGGAAATGGTGCTGAAATAGCAAAAAGGCACAAGGCTGTGCAGCCTAACCTGATTTATGCCAGCCAGCCAAGTGCTAAGAAAATAAATAAAACTGGAATGAAAATATTTTAATTAAAAATAGTAATTTTCCTATTAAAAGATAAAACTTGGGCATTATTTCATCTGAATGATGCAGTTTTCTCCCCAGACATCTCTATTCGTGGCTTCCAAGTGAAACTTTCACCTTCCTCTATTAAACAGCTGCCATTGACAAGAAACCAGGCAGAGAGCAGCATCCTGGTGAGCTACAGCAGAGTACATCCTGAGGTAGCTGGGATCTAAAAATACATTTGGGATAGAAACTAACAATCCAACAAGATCCCATAGCCAATTTCCTTTTACTTCAGCAAGCACAGGTTTGTAAATCAGAAGTATGGCTTTGATAGAAACACTCTGGCTGATCTGTCTGTACCCCTTTATGGTATTTTTGCCCCAGACTCTCACCTCCAAGCTTGCACAGAGATTTGCAGGGGGCAGAAGGGAGGAGGGAGCCATACAGGACAGTTCCTTTCAGCAGCAAAAGGCCCATTAAATCTGTTCCTCAGCTGCTGCAGCTCAGCATCAGCATCTCACCACAGCCCTGTTTCACTGGGGATTGCAGGCAGTGTCCCAGACTTTGAATGGGAGCGACTGGGACATCATCCCAGCAGCCCCAGCACAGCAGCAGGAACCAGGAGCAGCCCTGTGGACAGCTGGAGCTCACACATACTGCCACAGCTAGGTCTGGTAGAGCCCCAGATGGATATTGCAGAGCAAGGGCTGGGGCTGGCACTAAATGGCTCCATAGTTTTATTGGATTTACGTTTTCTTGCAGGGTGTTATGTTCTGTGCAAATGGAAGTTTAAGGGATGTGTGCAGGATGAAATGTCATCCCTGTTCATACTGCAAAGGAGGTCATATACTGTATGTTGGGTCTTTCTTTTTATAGTTTCTTACTCTTTGGATAAAAAAAAAATCTTTACAATCCTCTGGGATGAGAAGCAGAACCAATACCTCACCATTTAGGGAATCATTCATACTTCAAAAGTAAAAAGAGTAAACAGCTAAAATAATCATTCTGGAAAACAGACCCTACACTGAAATTTTTTGGCAGGAGTTGCCTCATGAATACCTTGAATGGAAAATACATCTGTGAAAATAAAGACAGGTTTACAAGTAACTCGCAAAGAAAAAAAGATTTCAAGTAATTGCATAGTTTACTTCCAGTGCTCAGTTTTTGACCACATCTACAGCAGGCAGAGTTTAGAAAGGCAGATAAACAGAGTTAGCTACAGGTCTAACAGCGTGGACTTCTCTGAAATGCCCACAAAACAATTGGGAAGTCCCCCTTACCACAGTAAATCCCACCTCTCACATCCCACTTTCAGTCTAAATCTGATAAGGGCATGCAGAGTGTGCTCACAGCTGGGCTAGACGTTCAGGTTTTTGGTATTTTGTGGCTTTAACTTGTGCCTCAAGGCTGAGATGTGCTTACAGGTTCCTGGTTTGGGCGTGTGTTTGCCTGCTTCTCCAGCAGCAGCCAGTGTGTTCTCTCCAGGGCTCCAGGACCTCTCCTCTGCTCCAGCCATTTCCTGGAGTGGTGGCAGTCCTGTACTGCCCCAGTGGACTTCAGCAGCATCATCTGGGCTCTGTAACTGGGGCTGGGTAGTGAAAGTCTGCATTGAGGAAGAGCCTTTCAAAAACAAATCGAAGTGCCTCAGAAAAATCCATTTCTGTGACATGCTGGTACGTTGTGTGCAATCCAGTCATCAAGCATCTGAGGAGGTTAATTTGCCCTAAAGGAATACAGAATCTCCCTGTGTCTGTAACTCAACTAACTCAGCTACTCCAGCCTTTCAGACAGGATCCCAGCCCCAGGGTTACCCTCCATCACCCATGCCATCCATTTGACTCTGGCAAAGCTGGTTCAGAGACAGAAATTCAGAGAAAACTGAACCCTTTTTGGCAGGGTTCGTGTTCTGGTTTGCTGCCCTGCAGGGATTCCTGGGAGGATCACACACCTGTCCATGACTGGGACAGTGTGGCCACGAGGGCATGAACAGACCACAGAACCCCTCCTGTCAGTGGCAGCCACCCCTCACTCCGGTAATGCAAAGGTTCAGCTCTTGGTGCAGCCAGTGGGAGCAGCAGGAAGGGCATGAAGGGAGGGAAGGAAGGATTGCTCTCACAGTGCATGCCACCAGACTGCCAGAGTTCAGGCTGCCCCCTGAGTAAAGCCTTTATGGGGCCCTCGCTGTGCAGCTTCTCACACACAGATACCCCCACAGCTGCACCCTGCCCTGCACAGGGAGCCGTGGTTTCAGTGAGTAACCACAGCCCTGGCTATGGTGGTGCCTACACAGCTCTCCTGGCTGGCCAACAGTGCCCTGCTGAGACACCTTTGTGACTGGGAATCCTCTGCAACATTAAAACGCACCTAAATGGTATTTTTCTATCTCTTGTCAAATAGTTGCCCTTCTCAGCTTCATTCCAGGCTGTGCCTGAGAGCTGATCCATGCACCTGCCTCTCTGTGTTTGCCCACAGCTGGCACAGCACCTCCCCTCACTAGCAGTGAAAATGGAAGCCTCCAGTCCAAGTCACCATTTCTCAGCCCTTCCTGTAAAATCTCTGTTATTTTGCTATGTTTCTCTTCTGAGAACCAAAGATGGGCAGTGCTGCAGGCACACAATAACCACACACAGAAGTGTGAGCTTCTCCAAGTACAGAGGGGTGAATGGGCATTTTCACTGCCATTTCCCTATGCCAGGCTTGTGAGTCAAGTGTTTATAGAACTGTCTCTGGGGAAAGGCAAGACAAGAAATGAGCTCTACTACTGTAATCTAGGCTGCCTCAGGTATGTAAACACAGAACAGAAACATTTGAATTGGACACCAGAATGATGAAGGGCCCAAGTGCAGAGGCTGCAGGATCTGCATCACCAGTTACACCTTGACACACTCCTTTGAACTCTCCAAGCTATAATTCCTTGTCAAGTTATGTGAATCAGATATGTGACTGTAATTACAGCTGTATAAACCATTATACACAGGATCTTAGAACTTTCTATCCAAAATAACCCTTGGGGAAGAAATTTCTCATGAAGCTGCTTGGGTCAAGGTTCAGTGAGCACTGGAAATTCTGGGGGAATCCTGTTGGCAGGTTTAAAGAAATGAGAACAAGAAAATGAGATAATGTTCTGGTTTGTGGCTTGTTCGTGCTCTCTTGGGCTTTTTCTTTATTTTTTCCCTAATATTTATGCATACTTGCAGGAGTTTTCTCTTTACAGTTACATAACAATAATATTCTGTGAGATTTAAAAGAAGTCCCAAATTCACCACAGACCTTGATTATGTGAGAAAAATAACTTCTCCTACCAACCTAACAAGAGCCAAAGGGTGGCCAACTATTCTTCTGTAACCTGTGTTTTACTGAAGGGTATTTCTGCAGAAAGTAACAGCACAGGAATACTCTCCCAGGACTTGTGTGAGAACCAAGTCCTTCTGTCCCTAGTTCTCCAAGAGAGCCGTGAATATCAATGAATTTAATTTCACCATCTCCACTCGGAGGAGAGCTGAAACACAAGGGGTATTGCCCTGCCTGTTTTACAGATAATAAGTCAAGGCAGAGATGGTTAAATGGCCACTGATGTACCCCAGGGCACAGCAGTAGAAGGTGACAGGAGGGGGAAGGAAAGATTGAGCATCTCTGGATGGGTGAACTGCCACAGAGCAGCAGTTTTCTTTGGTTTCACCTTTGTTCTCACCAGTTAGATTCTTAATCTCCATCAATTCTTGAAGGAATTGTTGAAGATTTTTTTAGACACTGCTATTTCACACAGTGTAAAGAGCAGCATTAACTGAAGCTGTCAATAAGAGACCACACAGAACTCCTTGCCCTGCTGAATATGTTAACTTCATCCATTGGAAACAAATTCTGACCCACTTTCAAAAGCTCAGGCACACAGCTGTGTCTGCACCTCTTTCTTGCTGGAACTAGAGTCACTCAGCCACACTGGTGTAGGACGAAACCTCAAAGCCAAAGCAAAGCGAGCTGAAATGTGTTAAACAGAAATTCTGACTCAGAATGACCATACAGGTTCTTGATGCAGCTTTTCAACTTGAACTTTGCACCTCCTTCTGGCTGATTCAAGATGAAGTGTTGCTGCACGTCCCTGTGTGATTTCAGGCTGTGGCCACACGGTTTTTGCTGACTGAAGCTGGAACAGGGAGGTTCATCCCTCCTCATGACCACCATCAGTTATTATTGCTGCCTCAGTGCAAGGCTGGAAGCAATCACTCTATCAAGGCTGTCTGGGCTAGGAAACCTCCATTACTGAGTGCCTAAGCTAACCCAGATCATTGTGAAAGAACTTGTTTGAGGAATATGTCTGGACAGAGACAGAAATAGCAGCTCCTTTACACAGGCCTTCATCTCTCTTACTGCAAGGGGACACTTGGATGGGCTTGAATTCTTGAATATTTCTTAGCTGGTTATGTTACTGAAGATCTAATTATTCTATGATCATCAGAAGACAACAGATATACAATCTGGGTTCTTCTTCACTTATTTGTAAAAAATAAGGCCAACAGTTTACAAATACAAATACAATAAAAACTACATAACATAACATAGGCACTTGGAGTTTTTCTCATCTTTTGCCCATGGTGGTACCTTGACTGGCAATCAGGGACACATCCAGCAAAGATTGATTGGCTACAAGGAAATATACTGAGCTGCTGTTTTCTTTTAACCAAAACAGATTTGAACTCCATCCTCACGTGCTAGATTCTTGGGAGCTGACTCTGGACCCATTCCTTAGCCAGCCCTCATTTTTGGCACGTGGTTGTGAAAAAGCTGCCGAAGGGAGTTGTGTCAAAGGGCTTTTACTTTGCTCTGAATGGCTCCACGTACAGTCTGAAGGAATCTGAAGCGCTCACGAAATGTGGTTTCCCCTCTGGTGTTTGCTGTTCAGCTGGCTCAGCAGCTCAGCCATTTAAAACCATTGTGAGTGGATTTAGCACTTGTGAAATAATGCTGGCCTGTTCAGACCCAAAGAGGGATGGGCAAAGTCCACTGGTACAATAAAAGCCCCTCTTACCTACTTCTCCCGTGAGGAGCCAGGGTGCAGTGGAGTTTGAGGGAAAACACCACCCACATCCAGGTGCAGCTCCACAGATATTGGGTGAAAGAGACACTGGCCTACCAAAATAAAAAAGCTAACACGTGTTCAGAGGAAGGAATAACCTCAGTACCACAGAAGCAGAAAAAAAATAAAAAAGAAGACAAGACCACAGCAAAACAAGTATACCAAAACCTCACTAAGTAAGCACAGGGAGAAAATCATGAAGAAGAGAAAAAAAGAGGAGCACAGCCCCAGAAGAGCTCCATAAAATCACAGACTATGAATGCCAATAAGCCAGATGGGGGAACAGATACAGAGAACAGTCCCAGAGGTCTCTGTCCCCAGAAACCAGAGGAGATGGAGCACCCCACCTCCTCCTAGCCTGAGCTACCATGTCTAGCAAGAGGTGTGTTTCATCCCTGAGCTGATCTAGTGCCCAACTATTCTGCTGAGACCGTAAAAAGGAGGAGATAACAGGCACACCGCAGATCTGTATCCTTGTGCAGAGATTTGAACTCAGGACCAGGCTCAGACAAGCAACTCAAGGGCAGATGGCAACAGGTCTCAGTGGCTACTGATGAGGTTGGCTTTTGGTTGTGGATGTGGAGCTCTGATTCAGTTCCAAACCCCTCTGCACTGCCTTCAGCCACCCTGAGTTACCCACAGGGGCACTCCTGGGGTGCTCAGGTTCCTGGGCATGGCCCAGGGGCAGCTCCCCTGCAGGTCCCTCCCCGGGGAGGGGAAGGGGCCCGGGGCTGCTGCCCAGCGTGGGGCTGCGCTCAGGTGCTCAGGGCAGGGTGGAGCAGGGCCAGCCCAGAGCGCTTCCTCTTGCCTCACTCGCTGCACAAACAGGGACATTATCTCTCCTGGGGGAGCAGCTGACTCACACGCTTGGCCAGATGCAGGGAAAGGTGTCCCTGTCATCACCAACAGCAAAGAATGGCTAAAAAACAAAAAGATGCATCACTCTGTGGCAGAAATTATAACAACACGTTCCTCTCTGTTCTGATCCAAAAGCAATTTTTTTCTTCCTTTGTTCCCCTCGCTGTGTTTTCCTATCTGATGAGAACTTGTTTCTCAGCTAGGAGCCTGGTCAGTCTGTTATTGGTGTGCCTGATATCACTTTTATGTTCCTCCCATTTTTTTTTGTTTTACATATCATCAAATGACTTATGAAAAGTAAAGTTCAGCCAAGCAAACCTCAAAGGAGTTATGCAAGTAGCCCTGATCTTTACCAGGAGCCCTGTACATTAAAGGTGCACGTCCGTGGGTTGATAACTCTGTTTTGGAGTACATTGTGGGTACACAGAGATGCAGATATGGCTGGTGGCTGCTCCCAGTGGCTGTCCCTAAATCAGAAGACACTGTCTCCAGCCCTGCTCCTGACCTCTGAGGGACACTGCGGGGCCGGGTAACTCCTCCAACAACTCCATACAGATGATACAATTCCATACACACGATACATTTGTACCCTGACACTGACAAAGCACTTCTTATCACTGCTCAGGGGGTGTAATTGTAAGGCTGACTCAGCAGAAACGAGAGCCTCGCTTGTGGGAAGTTTGTGTCAGGACCAGCCAAATACACAGGCTAAGAGTGATTGAGCACAATCTTTGATTTGAGAGATCTGTGGGCTTTAAAGGCCCTCTTCTCCTTCTGGTGCATTGTGGAGGGCAGGTGGGACCCTGTGATCCCCTTGGCTGGGCTGTAGCTGGTGTTTGGGGACCTGAAATTGTGGGAACATCCTCTCTGTTACAGAGCAGCCCTCAGCCTGCCTTTTGCCCAAGGCACACGCGTTACGTACAGGCAGTGCTAACATGTTGGTGCCTGTGAGCAGAGGGAAACTCACATTCTGTACCCCATGCTGCAGCAGCTGAGCTGTGGAGATGATGTAGGGAGGGCAGAGGATGGATTGCAAGGTAAAAGATCTTCAAAAGGCCCAAGAAAACAAAAGTGTTTGGTGCCAGGGTCAAAATCTGGATGGAGCAATTACCACCATTTCACTAAATATTTATCTCCCAGCCAGGGATAAAGATATATTAAAAGTCACTGGTCATGGTAATCATATTAATAAGTGCAAACAAGTTTCTTTTGTCCTCTTTCCCTGGTCATGCTAGCAGCAGCACCAAACAGAGTATCAGGGTGCCCAAACAGAATATGAGAATTCACGAATAAGAAAAAGAGGCAAATTGGCATTTCTTTTTGTTGGGTTTTGTTTAGGGTTTTTTTCCCAAAAAAACCACTGTAGTGGGTGCACAGAAGGGCACCACAAAACCCCAGGGCCACTGCAGAACGTACTGACAGTAAAGCTGAGCAGCTCCAACAGGGGTGAGCTCTGCTGGGGGCAGCAGGAACCCAGAAGGGAAGGGTGTGATCAGGAGTGAATAAACTATGGGGATAAACTCCTCAATCATTTCAGGTATTGTAAATGTTTCAGTGCATAACCCAAACTGGGAGCTAATGTGAGCCTTTTGTCTAAACCCATCAAATAAAGACCACCACATCTGCCCTTCAAACACACTCATCCAGTGCCCAGGCTGTCCTACATGGCCCAGGATTTTCCTTCCTACCTCTTTCATCCCTCCTCAAATGTTTAGGATTTCATCTGGACACAGCTTTTTGGCTGTCCCCTTACAAGAATCCAGCTCTGGTGCACAATGCTTACAGAGTGAACCCCACTTGAAATCCAGGGCATTTGTTCTGCACCACTTCTGTCCCTTGGCCACCTTGAAGGGAGAAACTACAGGATAACCACGAGGTACAGTGGGAAAGGAATCATACAAAACTTCAGTTCCTGCAGAGTTTTGTTCTCCCACTCCAAAATCTTAACATGCCCAGTGTCTGAATGTGAATGCTTTGTTGAGAACAGGACTGTGTTTGCAGAATCTGGGCATTCAATTGTCAGAGAAATGGTTGTCCTGCTTTAATCTCCACCCATTCCTATTCTGGCTCTGAGGTATTTGCTTCCCCAGAACAGTCTCCTAGGAAGGCCTCATTTGCTACACCCCTTTCCAAAGGTCTCTCAAAGCAACGACTACTCAGGAGAAAAACACAATTGTCACTAAGGGGATTTGGGCCTCCCTTTAATTTCTGCCATGCTGTACTACAGCTCCTCATTATAAAGTTAGCTCTTAAAGGTTCTTTGTCTCTGCAGGGTTGAAAGTTGCTGACTGAATGTCTGGGTCCAGTTTCCCCCCAGCCCTCCTTTAGCTGGCCATTCTCAGCTATGCAAAGTGTTTGCATAATGCCACAAGATCATTCACACATCAGCCTTATTTTACATTTTGAACCTGTTTCGCTAAGGGGTTAATGAGAAAACAAAACACAACCTGAATAATAAGTCACCAGAAAAAAACCACTATCCTAATCCTTTAATATGGAGCCAGAACAGCAGTTCTTTTCACAGAGGGAAGAGGATGGACGTTTTTCTAATCTGAGAATGTAATTCCCAGGGACAGTGTATGAGAAAACAGCAGTAATCTACAGAACACCCAGGAACAGTTGTTGAAAGATTCCCAGGGTGTTACTTTTGGCAGGACATCAGGTTCCAATAAAACCCTCTGAAAACACTAGCCTAACAACAACAACAATAATAATAATATTTTACACAGATGAAGAGTCTTTTATCTAAGGCTCCCTGCAAATGATGAGCGGGCTTCTTGAGGAGAGGTGACTAAAACCCATGCTCCGTAGATACTGCCACTGGTTTGGTGATGTAGAAATCAGGGTTGTGTGTTCAGACTTTGGAGGGTACACAGAAAAGAGCAAACATGTGTGGGCAAGCTTGGGAGCATTCCTTATGGTGCACTTAAATGGGCATCGTAATGTATTTTTTAATGTTTTCAGTAAATCAGCTCCTGACATTCCACATACACAATCTGAGCACCTGTACACAAATCAGGTAACCAATGATTACACTGTGCAAACACACAGAGCACTCGCTGAGTTCATTCACAGCTACTTCACTCTAATGGGAAATTCTGTGTGCTCTGCTTCCATCCCTTCTTGGCGTGCTCGTGTATGTTTTCTGAGGCTAGCCTGGACTTTAAATATGTATATAACCAAATATAAATGTATGAAAAATGATGGACCCGAAGTGAGAGACTGGTGTAAGCTGTGTGTGAACTGTTAGAAGTTTGGGATCCAGACTTGCACTTTGCACCGTGAGCCATCCCCCAGGGTACCTTTCTCAAAACCTGAAATTCTGCAGCACTCTGGGCCACCTGCGAATCTCAGCCTGTATTTCACATGCTGTGCTGTGAAGATATTGTTTGTGGTGTGACAGTGGCAAAACCTGCAGTGTAATACAGCTTCTACTGCATCATTAACAGACTTTATGGCTGAATTGGATTGCATAGGACTTTTTGGCATGAACATTTCATCAAATGTTGCTGCCCTGACTGTACCTAAGTGACCTTAAGAGGACAACATCTATCGAGATGAGCAGTTCCTCTCCTCAGGGTCTCTCAGTCGATATTTCACACGAGGATTACATCTTGCTCTTTGTAGGCACTTTCAGGGCCCACATCACTCTTATTTCCAGCACAGCACTCTCCTCAGACAGCAGAGGCTGTGGAGCAGTCATTGTCTGTGCCTGGAGTACAGAACCCCAGAATTCCTACTCGCTGCTTACATGAAGGAAATGGTGAGGCACAGGTCATGTTTCCTCTGTGTCACAAGGGTAACAACACCAGCAACGAAGGTTTTGTCGAGACACCCCCAGCGTGAGCAGTGACTAAGCAGCAGAAAGATTAGATATCAGGTGATCTAAGAGCCTGCTGCTCCCCACGGGGGAAGCCCTGCTCCCCTGCAGCCTGTGACCCTTTGCTCCCCCCTTATCTCCTGCTCCCAGACACTTCCCACCTTGCCCTTGTGCTGGAATTTGCCAAACCCTTCTCACAGACAGTTCAGCTCCTTAAAGCTGGAGAAAATGGTCTCCTTAAAACTTTTTATTTATTTAAATTTAGCTCAGCTTATTGAGCTGGATTGGCTCAGAAGAGAACCTTAGGAAAGCAGAAGTGCAAGCGTGCACAAGACTCAAGCAGAACCATTTGCTCTGGACTCTCAGATCACCAGAGCTACAAGGTGCAACCCTCAGAGTTGAACAGAAGATGTTCTCTGGCTGCCAGTTTCACTTTTTTCTTATTGTTGACCATAGCTACCTTCTGAGATAATTTGGCCGAGTCAGGAAGTGGATTAGCAAAATAATTGGTGTAATTCAGAAGTTGTATTCAGCTGCAAATGTAGAAGAGAGAATAATTCTGGCCTCTCTGTATTATACAATACCACAAAAGAACGAAGAGGGGCAATTAGAATTGATGACACACAACTGGAATAGCTTTTAGGGGTTGAACACACCACCATGGCAAGGCATCCCAGCCCCTAGGAGCTGTGTCATGCTTTACTCACTATCAGATATACCCACACGGCTTCCCTGCGGCTTGGAACAGCTTCTACCACTGAGCTAAAATACAGAGGAGCTCAGCAAGCATCATGAGTCACTGCAGCATTCAGGTCCATTTTCTCTGTCCAGTTCTGCTTGCCCTGGACCTGCAGGGCACCTGGTCAGGATCCTTAGAGGCCCTTCAATACCAGCATTATGACTGGAGTGCTTTTGCCTCCCTAAAATGCACATGCACTTGTTTCTTTTGGCACTCAGTTCCCGTGCAGAGGTGACAGATGTGCAGCTGCTGTTGTTAGACACACTTCAGAAGTTTACAAACACAGCAGCTGTATTTGGAAGTTAAGTTCTGAGAAAGTGAACTGCTCCCATCTTCCCAGATTCTGCTTTTGAACAGCCTACAGTTATGGTCAGGCATTAGAGAGATTTTTGTGGTGCTAAAAGAATGTTTTGGAATTTCTTGTCCAGTTATCTGCCCTCAAAACTTCGCAGATGACTCACTGGCATTCACCTCTATTTGTTACTGAGCTAAAACTTTTATCCCCTCGGCTCCTTGTGAAGTTCCACTCTGTATCTCTTCCGAAGCAGAGCCTGTTCTAATGTGAAAGAACAACGTGGGAAGCAACTGAGAATCCAAGTTTCCAAAAGCTCGGGTGCTAAATTCCCCCCGAGCCCATGTGCACGTACTCCTGGAGGCATTTGCACACATAAATCACGGCGTGCTTACATCTGGCACACGCAGAGAGCACGCTGCCTGGCACACTGCTCACACGTGCTGCAGGCACTGACTGCAGGCAGCTCTGCAGAGCAGTCTGGAGAGGCTCCTTTGCAATCAGGAGACACAAACCCTGACTTTTTGCTGAAATTCTTTATGTATCAGGCTCACCGTTGCCTGCCACTTCCTGAGAAAGTTTCTGCAGCCTTGCACCCATGGGATTATCAAAAGAGGTGCTTTTCACTCACAGCAAGTGGAGAAGGTATTTCCACATCCCAGATGTTATGTGTTTACCCTGCTGTACCTGTAACTGATCACAGCCTGACCAAGGTTCAATTTCAAGAAAAGCAGCTGTGTAAAGCAACAAACACCATCTTACCAAGGCCACCCCGTCCTAAAGAGATCACTGCAGTCTCACAGCAGCACCTCACTATTCTGCTTGCATATTCAGCCCCAAATATAGAAATATGGCCAGAGAAGTTCAAGCTAAAAATACCAATCTTGTGCCATACCTGGTTTACCACCTTGTACCAGGGTAAGTGCACATCAAGCGAATTTTTCAGGGTGGTTTGTGAAAATTCCTTTGTAGTACAACATTGATCGTATCTCTTTCAACCGTAATTTTTTTCCCCTGCAAGTGGGTCAGATTCCTTCTGGGTCCTAAACGACAGCTTTTGAGAAAGGAATATTTCTTTTACTCTTAACCTGGAAATTTACAATCTGGTCAGAAGTGCTTTGAGTTATGCAAGTCCAGATCTGTACTCCTTTCATAATTGTCTGCCATGGTAACGAAGAGGGCAGTGCCATGTCTGGTCCCTGCAGCTCTGTACTTGTGCCAAAGATAACCAGTTATACTGGCATAATTAATTTTGATGCATTAATAGCACAACAGTTTTTGTCTTTACCAGCCAGAATATTTGCCGGTAGGATTTGGCAGACATAATTTAAAAGATTCTTCCTCTCTTAAGAGGGAGAACAATCCCTGATTTCAAAGAGCAGGACAGGAATCCTCATTTAGGGATTAATCATCACTTCGTAACTCCTGCAAAATTCACACTCCGGGCTCTGATTTAGTTATACACAATTGCTCTGGCTTACTAATTAAGAATAACATGGGTATTAGCCTTTCTTCTTTTAGGTTTTTAAATTGCTGATTAAAAACTTCTCTGGGCGTGAGAAGAGTAGCTAAATATCTGAAGTGTAAAATAGCAAGGACATTTGCATCTCCAGCCAAACCCACAGGGGTCGAAAAGAAAGGCAAGATTTACATGCAGTACCTCTGCCTAAAACCTGGAGGACATCTGGAACTCTTCAGCCTCCACGCTATGAGAAAGGGACTTCTCTCCTGAGGGTACAGAGCAGATCCATATTTTGACTCTATTTGTTGTCACTGAGGGGGCTTGAGCTTGAATTATCAATTCCCTCCTATGACTTTTACGGGAGACAAAGCAAGAAGCACTCCAGAGACACACAAAGCTGACACTTACAAAGCCTTTCTTGCTCTTTCCCTGGAGTTCCTAACAGGTACCCAGCTTTCCAGCTCACGTGGGTGTTCCCAACCATCCCGAGTCACACTCTATTTACTGGGAGTGGGAATGAAAGGAAAATGGTTTCTCCATCTCACTTAAGGCAGGGAAAACCCCCACCTTCCCTTTCTAACTCCAAAGCAGATTTCAGTGAGTCCCACTTTGCTATCAGTACCAACAAGGCTACCCTCATGGCAGGAGGATGATTTACCGGCTCAGCCTGCCACATCTGCTGGGTATTAGTCCAGGCCTTCAGCAGAGGAGTTTGATGGTGCTGCTGAGTGGCAGGGGTGATAACTCATCTCAGCCTGATTAAGGCAACATTTCTTCTAATATCTTATTAAGAAATACGTGATTAACTTTGACTTCAGTACTCTGTAGGGATTTATTATTTTCCTGATTCCTTTGAGCCTGATTTAATAGCAGTTTTGAATTATGAAACTTGATGCCAACTTTGATCCAGTTGCATCAATAGCTTTCCCCCCCACCAAAAAAGCTTTATCTTTGTTCACTCCTTTATGCTACCAAGACTTGCTAACCTCTTTGTACCTGCAGAATTTCTTAATAATAATAATAATAATAA
>VWYN01027892.1:136190-223151 GCA_013400075.1 Hippolais icterina
TAATAATAATAATAATCAGTGCTCAAGGTTACTTGCTGTACCAAACCAAGGGTCCCAAGGACACATGGCAACATGGAAAACAGGCAGAGATGTGAGTAAGAGGGGATGGATGATAAGGCTGGAGGCAGAATGGAGCAGGGGCAGGCCTGGAGGCAGCCATTAGGCAAATAAGGCACATCCAGCCATGTGCCCATCACCAGGGGTTCCACAGGGAGCACGTGAGCTGCTCCTGATTGACTTTGATGAAGGGATGCTGGAGGTAGATAGTTAAACCATTGGGGCATCACCGAGACACAGTGAACATTCCCAGTGGAATGATCTGCTCCTGCTGGCTCCTCAGTGTCAAGACACAACAGGACCCGACTGCAAACTCGTTCCAAAGATGATTGTGGTATGTGGGGTCCTGGGGGGACATGGTGGTGGAGCAGCATCTGCTTTACTGCTCAGCAAACACATCTGGAGGGGCTGCACGTTGCATAACCTCCTGCCACAGTAGCAGAAATGGTCTGGGGGGGCTTTGGCATGGAAAGAAATGAAAAGAATGAAAGCCATTTGTACTGACACCACTGTTAGATCTCACTGTGGTCTGTCTCTGTGGGAGCCTGGATTCCCAAAGGGAAGAATTGCCAGTGTGGTCCTTTCTGTGCATTTTCCAGGTAGCAGCAATAATTCCTTTCATATGGAGAGGTCATTTCCACAAGGCAGTGCTTTCTCAGTCAGTGCAAGGATATATTCCTGATAGTGCAAACCTGCAAGCTGCCCAGAAAGCTTGTTCATTTAACTGTCAGAAATACAGCTGAGGCAAGAAGGGCTTTCTCCATTTCTAGGTGCACTCCAAGGGATTAAATGCATTTTGAAAAGTACTCGTGCTCTGTTTGCAGCAGTAGCCATCCCTTACCCTGGCTGTAGCTGGGAAAGCTGAGATCCACTGCAGTGATTTTGCAAACATTCCTGTGACCTGACTATCCACAGGGACTGGGGAGTTCTGATAGCAAGCCCTTAATTCTTCATTCTGTAGACCCAGCTGGCCCACAGAGGCTGACATCATTTGACCACAAAATATAATGCTAACCACCAGGGTTTTGGCCAAAATAGAATTTGATAGCTCAACACATTAAAATTTCTTTTGGAATCAGTGTCCACTATATATGCTATTATTCACCAGTGGCATGCATTCAACATCTCTATGCAATCATCCAGCAGTCTTTTTTTCTATGGATATATTTGCCAAGATGAAAAACAAGGAAAAATTTAAACCATTTTCAATGTGTTTCCAACTGTTGGACTAAGTTTTCTGAACCACATTGTTGAGTTGTGATCTAAATTAATGAATATTCTCCTGAGCAGCTGCTATTCAAGCAGTTAGCCTCCATTTTCTTTTTTTGATTACGATCTGTAAACCATTGAACATGAATATTATCAGGTGGGGCTACACATGTGGACAATCTGGGTTCATTACAGAGCAGGTCATAAGGGAAGTTACTTCTTCCCCTGGAATGGTTTTATAGTCTTTTTTGGAATGAAGAGTTCTCTTTAAACAAAAGGAGTCCATCTTTCCAAATATATGCTGGTGCTGCTGTTGCCAATTTGACAACTGTGACATATGAACATTTCACAGGAAATTTGGAGGTTTTTTGGGGTTGTATTTTTTTTTCCCCTCAGGCAGCTCAGAGTCCTGAAAGAGCTGCTGATGAAATATTGAACAAGTGTTGTTAACATCTACTTCCAGCAATATAACAGCTCAGCTATAAGTTTTAGTCAGAATAAAATCTTGATATGGAATAACTTTCCACTGGAAAATGTCCCAATGAATCTTTTTGAAACTGTTGAGAATACCAAAATTTGTGAAAGTTTTCCACCTAAATGTTTCAGAATGAAACATTTAATCTTTTCCCTTTGGAATAGCTCTTTATTTTGTATTTGATTGACCTGGTATTTCACGTTACAAAACATTTAAGATATTTTTTGAGTAGCTGAAACCTTTTCTCTCAACACAATACAGGATATTTTTCCCCTTTCCTTTCCCAAGAAATTTTGAAGCATTTGGCATCATCCTTCCAGGTCAGAGCAAAGTGAAGTGAATGTACCCAAGAAATGAGTGCACATTACCCCCTCTCCTCTGGATCTGAGGCACACAAGGGCTGGATCAGTCACAGCTTTCTGCTGAAAATCTTGGCTGCTCACCTCGGGCTGCAGGGACCCAGGATCAGCCCTGGACATTCCCTGGTGAGGGCTGCAGTGTCAGGCACTGGCTATCACAGGAGCCTCCATCCTCCCTGCATCCTGCAGTTCTGCTGCTGTAAGAACCACTGAGTGTGTGGTCTTAGTAAACACAGAGCAAATTCCAAACTCCCCAGCAAGATATCTTGAACAAACACTTTGTGCCTATAATACACTGATTAATAAAATAGAGCAGCTCAGACTTTACGAGACTCTTGTGAGGAGGACTGAGATTTTCTGCTTAAAACTTTTCCCTTTCTTGATCTTGAGAAGCAGAGCAAGATCTAAACACAGTTATCTACTATGTAATCATTGATTATGTGTAACTGCTGGTTGAGGTGCAGGCTATTTCCAGATGAACAGAACAATTTCAATTCCTACACGACAAGAAATTCAGAGATGGTTGTTAGAGCAGGTAATTGGGGTTGTTACAGGCAAGGGTTGGGCATTTACCAGCTACAGCCAGCTGCTACCCACACTGTTCCAGCACACAGTAATGGTCAGCCCCTTCACAACCTGCTCTCAAAAGGTTCAAAGGATCACAGAATGGATAGAGCTGGAATCCCCCTGCCACAGGCAGGGACCTGTTCCACTAGCCCAGGTTATATCCAGCCTGGCCTTGAACATTTCCAGGGATTGGGAGTCCACAAACCCTCTGGGCAACCTGTTCCAGAGCCTCACCATCCCTAGGTAACAAATTTCTTCCCTTTTGTGTCCCTCCCAGCTGTGCACTGGCCCTGCAGGTGTTTGCCATGCCCAGGCTGGCAGGGCAGGCTGAGCTGCAGCACAGCAGCAGCTGTGTGCTGTTGGTGTGAAATCCAGCAGATCCTTCAGGGGGTTCAGTGCCCCCCAGCTTGTCGTGCAGCTGCAGCAGTGTGAGCACAGCCCCACAGCCTCCTCAAGGGACATAAACCCCTGGAGTTTGCACAGTCCTGCTCACCCACCACTTACATCTTGGGGATTTCATTGTAGCGAGGTGAATCCATTCAGCTAAAGAAACTTCTGATGTCAGGACACAACCAGATCTGAATGATGTACTGCCTTTGCTGTCTATTTAACTCTACAATTTATTGTCTTTTAAAGCCATGCTAGATTATTTATGGAGAGGAAATTAATAAAAGATACAGATATATGGCTGAGATTTTAGAATGTTCTCTGGCAGGAAGCTACACAAAAGTAGAGAAGTCACTGCAGGGAAAATACAGCTTCTCTAAAAAAAAAATCCAGTATTAAGAGAAATGTACTTTGTCATCATCACATGGCAAGGTCCTTACAAACACCCTTGATTTTGGAATCTCTTAAATTTACACCTCCTGGCACCAATGTCCTGATCCCACAGACCTCTCTGAACACAGATGACAAACGGTGACTTGATTGAACTGAAGAATTGACTGAGTAACTTTATCTGTAGTGAAATAGATTCGTAGGATTGCTGCTATATCAGCAGCAAAGCTGACTCAAGTTTACCAGTGTACAGCAATACATTTCAAAAGTTTAGCAAGAGAAACAGATACTCAGGAGTCCCTGGGGATCACTGAATTATTCAGTGTTGCCTTCTGAGTCAGGCTGATGCTGCACCACTTGGCTGCTTCTGTACCAAATCCAGTAACTGGAATTTGACTGGAGCATGTGAAGGTGTCGCATCTTGATTTAAAGATTCCAGGAGATGGAGAATTCACCCCCTCTCTCAGCAAGTTATCTCCCTGTCCTCATTTTCAATTTAAACTTAACCTCAGTTCAGCTTCCTGTCAGAGTGGGGTTTGTATGCATTCTCCAGCAATATTTAAAAGTTAGTTTAGTACCTGATACTAATTAAATCTGAATTAATATTTCTTTTAAGCAAGACAGCTGCATCTCTCTCAGTTTCCCATTGCAAGGCATTTTAGAGCATCTTCATAATTCGTATGCCTTTTTTTTCTGTGCACTCTCCAGATTTTCCAGGTTTCTCAGCTGTGAGCAAGCTTCTCATGCATTGTGAAATCAAACAAATTAATCTTACAAACACAGCTCTGCTCCTGTCACCCCTGTAGGACTGCCATGTCCCACAGCAAGCTCATGCTCAGTGCTGTTTCCATTAGGATCCTTAAACCCATTTCTGAAACTGCCTTCCAGCTGGATGGTTCTTAATGCTCATAAGCTGTATTTCCCTTGTGTTGTACCTAGAGATCATTAGAAAGACTCGAAATGGAAAACAGTAACCCTTATTAGAGTAACCCTAATCATTTCATGCCATATCAATGCAGACTGGCCTGGCAGAACTACCTGGCACATGGCCACCTTGATTAGAATCGAGTTACTTGTTCATACTGCCTCAGCTGAGGCTGGTTTCACTTTGACACACACAGCTCAATGATCCCCTCTTGCCTTCCCTGTCCCCAAACACACAGGAACAGATTTTTGTTAAACAGCATTAGTTTCCCTTGCCCCCTCAGTCGTATTTGCAGCCTCATGCCCTCTGTCACAGGCTGCCTCCCACGTATTCTATTCTCCAGCCCAGCCAGACTCCTTTAGAACACTTATTTCAAGCCAGCTTTGGGCTCCAAAATGACAGAGATAAAAATGCTGAAGTGCCTCAGCAGCAATCAACACGTCCATCCCAGTTTGGATGGTTCCAGCTCTCGCCCTCAGCATCTGTGCCAAAGCCATAGCACCAACTAATTCTGGCCACAGAGCACATCCCTGGGGCTCAGCAAGGGCTGCAAAGGGCAATAAATCTGACAGGCTATCATCAACACAATCAGTATTTTCAAATAATATTTTCTGAAACAAAAACCAGAATGCCCAAAACGCCAAACCTCACTTTAAACTGGGCACAGTTTTGTCCATTCCCTTTCCTGCTCTGCTAGATGAATCCCATATCAAACTTTCTCCTTATTTGCCCTCTGCCATCAAAGCTGAGCCGGGGTTACCGAGGTCACCTCTCTTTGCCTCTCTCTGTGCTAACTCTCCTCTAGACTCACAAGTTTGCCCACGGCTCAAAGACTCATCAAAAGTTAGCAAGAGAAAGCTGCACACCTCGCACTGCTCTTTTGCTTATCTGGTGCTGTTTTGGGCATGCTGGGGTTTATTTTTTCATTCTTTTACTGCTGGTTTTCATCTTCCATGCTATTTGTGAGGGCTGGAAAGTATTTCTGCATTCCCGTGATGCTTGATTACATCATCCCGGTTCCCTTTAAACACAAAAAAGAACTACTGAGTATTTCTGCTATTCCTGAATCATTCAGACTTTCACCATCTCCTGCTAAGCAAGTGAGCCATACGATCACCAGAAATGATTTTATTGCTGTTACCCTTTAAAATGCCTTGCTGTCCTCAGGCTGCAAGGCAGAGGTTTCTTTTGCTCCCTTTCAAGTCTTTCCCCTCTTTATATTTCCACAGGCTCTAATTTACATAATTGCTGCCTCCTTCCTCTTCCTTCTCCTCTTCCCCATTTATCTGATATATTTTTAATAGCTGCCTTTACTTCCTCACTTAATAAGGAGGTGCCGCTAACCAAAGATGTCCTTGCTCACAATGATGAAATTGTGGTTTTTAGTCATCTAGTAAAGTTTCCTAGAATAATTTCCAGCTTTCATTCACATTTTCCTGTCTAGATCTCACAATGCCTGTGTGAGCTTCTCCTCCCAAACACATCCATTCACCATTTTCCTGGTTGTTTTGTGACATAGGCCATGGGGAGCATCACGCACAAGAGTGGACAGAGAGGTAGAAAACTGACCAGAAAGTAAATCCTGTGTCTTCCCTTAGTCAAGGCAGAAGATGGAAAGTTCTTCATTTAACATCCTAACAGGAAAAATGAGATTATTTTCAATATATTTTCAGAATATGCTGGACTAAGGATCAGGTCCTGTTCTAATTTAGTCTAATTACAGAGTCATTACCAGGAATCACTGAGTCTCTTTTCTAGGAATTAACCAGTTTGAAAATTATTGGAAATATGTTTTAGGCATTATTACCAAAGAAAAGAGATGCTACTGAGAAAATGAGATTAAAAAGTCTAGAAGCTTAAATAAGCATTAAAATACCAACTACTTACTTACTCATTCCTATTAAACTTTCCAGAAGCTTGTGCTTTATTAACAGCAGTGCTAATTAAATGTTAGTCCAGGGGTGCTGCACTTGGGAGTCCTGAGGGAAAACACTAAGGCACAGCATGAGCTGCCCAGAGTTTTGGGAGTACCCTGGTGAAAGATGGAAAATGGGAAGTGTCCCCTAAAAAACTGAGAACAGATGAATGGAGTTGCCTCAGTGGTGCTCCTCCTTCCTGTTACGTGCGGGGTCTGAGAACTGTAAGGAAGCAAAGGACAAGTGTACGTGACGATGCAGGAGCTCACCAGAACTGAAAGTGCTAATGATTATGAAATTAGAGCCTTGATTACAACTGAGCACTGATTAAGTAAAAATGTGGTAGGAATATAAAGCTGCTTCTTGGTTTCTTGGTAGATTTTTTTTTTTTTGAGGGCAAGTATGATAACACACAACAAAAGAAGCATCCAGCTATGCATAAGCAGAACTCCTAAAGGTCTTTTCTGGTTTTGTTTTCTGAGTGGTAGGGATTTTTTGGGGGGTTTTTTCCCCTTTTTTCCTCCTTAAATGAAGCTGTCTGCAATAGCATGAGGGAAGAGGAAGAAAGGAGGAGAAGTTTAGGGAAAATAGTCTTCCTAATCAACATTACAGAAACTTTGCTCCAACATTGCAGCTATTTACTTGATTTTAATGTGGCTAACTGTGGGGAAACAAAACAGTGCACAAACCAGGTAAAAATGGCTAGTAGCCAGGAGAAATTAGAGACACAGCAGAAGGAATCTGGGGTTTGGGGTGTGCAGCAAACATGGATCTGTCAGGAGGAAAATGACAATTGTCAACCTCAGGAAAAAACTTCTTCATCCCAGGCGTGCTGCTGTAACTTCAGGCCATATAACTGATGTGTGGGCTGAGGTTTGTGTTTCATGTATAATGCAACAGGAGGAGTAATTCCAGCACAGGAATAAAAAAGTTGATTGTTTTCCATCAACCCCAGCCTCCCTTCTTAGCTCATCCTAAAGTTTTAAATCTCTTTCCAGACTGAAATAACACCCACACAGTCCTATCCCCACTGGAGTTCAATTTAGTTATCTGGAAACACGACGATGAAATGATACTGCAACTATTTCTCAGTTATGGTGAAACCAAGAAAGTTTTATGAAAAAAAAAAAAAGGTTTAACTGGGGCAGAGAATAGAACTAACTGCTAAATATTTTACTACAGACAGATCTGGAACATACACAGTTTGGTGCAGCAGATTTGGTTTTCTGTGCTATTGGCAATTCTTTTTTAAAATTAGGTCACTTTTTCAAGGAAACCTTAGTAACTGGCATATGTGGAGATTATACACTGCAGCTTGAAAGAAAAGGCTTTTTAACAGCAGCATCTCCCATCCTATGTCTATTGTTTTTCAGCAAGCAACAGAAGATTTGTCAAATTGGAGTGGCTGTATTTAGTCTGATGTTTACACTTCTCTACAGCTGAATGCTAAATTAGAGTCATCACACTGTCATAATTCTCTAAGCTTAGCTGTTTTGGGGGTTTTTTTCTACTCTTTTTCTACTTTCCTTTACACATTCCTTCAAATTATGGGAAAATTTACTTTGAACATAACTATTTGACTTTTTCCTGGAAAAAACTGTCTTCTACTTCAGAAATATGAATCTAGAGATAGAGAGATGTGGATATATCTATGCAAGGTATACACATTGCTCCTTATAAACCAAAAACCAGAGCAGGTTCTGTGGCTGACTGTAGAACACTTGTTTTCTACCCAGTCTAATATAGATTTATCCTTACTTAACCTTTGACATCCATCTCTAAAACACACCTTTGAGATCTCCAAGAAAAAAAACCAACTCTCTCTGATGATGGTCAAACCTTGCATTAGGTTGCTCAGAGAAGTTTTGGAGACTCCACCCATTTAACACCTTAATGATATGACCCCGAGGAACTTCAGGTATCTCCACGCTTGGCCGAGTTTTGAGCAGAGGGTTGGGCCTGATGCCCTCCAAGGGTGCTTTAGAGCAGCAATGAATCCCACCTCCACCAAGTCCCACTGGCCAGTGCAAAGTGGTGCTGGGCTCTGTGGGCTCTGATCCCCTGGATCCGTCCCCTGGTGATGCCTGGAGTGGCTGTGAGGCTGGCAAGGTCAGCACAAGTGCAGGGAGAGCTCATGTGGAAGGCAGTGCTGATGGATGCTGCTGCTGAAAGCTTCAAATATGCACGCTGCTGCTCTGAGGGGAGCACTGCTCTTCCATGAGACTGGCCACAGAGGCAGCCTCCCCTCGACACAAACACTGATCCTGAGTACGTGAAATAATTATGAGATGAATATGAATTGAAAGTGCACTTCCTCTTGACCTACTTCCCAGGCAGAGCAGCACAGCTTGATGCCCTCCTGTTTGGAGAGGTAAAATTATCTCTGCATTCCCTGGGCTCCACACAAGCCTCTATTGTTTGGTACCAACCACATGGCTCATTATCGTGCCTACCACGCAGTCTCTCGTAATGATTTCCTTCCCTCTCCTGTCAACACCCAGCTGACTAACCAAACTGGTTTCTGGGCAGAGAAGTGGACCTGTTTACCCCGTCAATAAATACACCTCCCTTTTGTTTGTACTGCGAAGGTAAACACGCACAATGGCAGTGTAAGCTGGCCTTGGGAAGGTGCCTGCTTGCTCCGAGGTGCTCCAGGACTGTAGGCATCAGATCCCTCCCTCGTGAAGGGAGCAGCCCTTTCCTACTCCCAGGGCTGTGGGACGCATCCTTTCACTCCACCACAAAATCAATTACGTGTTCCATTAATGCCCATGGAGCCTCCCCAGATAAATCCTGCAGCAGCTCGAGGTGAGAGCAGGACACTGGTGCCAGCTCTGTGACAATCTGCTGGCACAAAGGATGTAAGCTCCAGAAATAGAGCTTTTGACACATGGGCCTTCCTGCCTGCTCAGAGAGGCCTGTGGCTCTCACTCAGGTGTCTGAGTACAGAGGATGCTCCAGCACAGCTCTGGCTGGCATTTCAAAGCCATCCACTGTTCTGGCACTGCGTGGTTCTTCCATCAAAAAATCTGTCTGAAAGGGGAGAAGCTGCTGGGATTTTCTGCCCTGGATACACTTCCAAAAAAAAAAAAAAAATCATTTCATGTGGTTTTTAAGGTATTTATTGTAACTGATGTCTTGCTATACCAAGTTCTACTGGAGGCAGTAGAGAGCAAGGGGTCACTAAATGATTTTTTAGTTAATCCATAACCTGAATAAACCACATGGAGAGAAGTGATAGGATGGTGCATAAATTGCCAGAAAAAAAATCCCCATTCCAATTTCCCAGGCAGAAATCTGCAGGCCACAGTGAGGAAAACCTCTGCTAGGAAAGGATCTGATCATGGGTTGTGGTTTCTTCACACGTACATGACACCAAAGATAATAGCTTTTTCTGCAGGCTTCAGCCAGGAGGAATTGTGGACCAGGGTACATGAATCACCTGCCAAACCCTCCAGTGCGTCAGTGATAAGAGAACACAAATTCAAAAGTGCAGGTGCCGTATCAGCAGCTGGAGTGGAGCTGACAGCACAGCCAGAGACAATGACCACTCCTGAATTCCTCCCCTCCACGGTTTGAATGTTCCATCTCACCTTCCACGTTGAGATGTGACACATCTGAGCGATGTGACTGCTGTGACAGACCTGGGTGCCCATCTGAGCTCTCCTGCCCTGTCAGCAGTGATAATTTCATTCTATTTGGGCATCCACAGTTGCTGCTATAGTCTGATATCACTAACTAATCTCACAACAAGCAGGTGTGTCCAATAACCAAGTGCAGTTCTAGATTTATCTTATCTCAGGGGTGTGTGCATGTGGGTTTGGTTTTGGGGGCATTTTCCCCCCTCCAGTGTGATGTAACATTCCTCCTCCTGAAGACAATTCTGTTGTCAGCAAGGATGCTGAACAGGGAAACTCCTTGTTTGAGATTAATTCAAGGAAACTGATTCAAAGGCATTGTTTGGTTGTCAGAGCAAGCACAGCTTCAGCTGAACTGGGCTCTGAGTCTCTTAATTTATTTTTACAGTCTAATTAAATTAATCTTAATTAATTAATTACACTAGAGAAGATTGCCTCGAATCCACAGAAATGCTGAAAGCGTGCCAAATCCAAAGCCAACAGGAGTTATTAATCAGCACCCTTGGACAGACAGCCACACCCCAGGGCTGCCCACTCAGCCCAGCTCAGCTCCAGTGGAGTTTTCTCCCCCACAGCTGCCAGCAGGAGCCCGGCTGCCCCTCGAGTCAGGCACCACCAAACAGGTCCCTCAAAGGCTGCAGGCAAAAGGCCATTCCACAGCCATTTGCTTAAATGTGGCTTTGGCTTCCCCATGCAAAGCACTTCCTGTGACACTTCACAAATGTCAGCATAATGAAGCTTGCAGTTTATTTCATCCACCTCCTTCCAAGTGATTGCCAAGGCCTCAGACAGTATAATTTTTCAGAGAGCAGTGTTTTCCTGCACTGCTGCAAGGTGTTGTGGCTGAGAAGTTCCCTCTGGTTAGACCAGAACTTCCAGCCCTGTTTGGCTCATTAAAGGGATCCACTTTGAGCCTGATGGATAGGAGAGACCACTGTTAATGTGGAAGTGGGAGATTTATAAATCAGTTACTGCTGCTGTGAGTCTGGAACGCTGGATGGGTGGCACAGCCAGGTCTGAGGTCCTGCTCAGGGACAAACCAGCCAGGACACCCTGACTGACAGCAGGAACCTGGAACCAGGCAGCCCATCCTCCTCCCCACACACCTGCTGCTTGCAGAGCTGCTCACAGGCACAGCCTCAGCCACAGGAGCCTCCTTAGGAACCCCTGAATGCTCACTAACTCATTCCTACCCAGAATCCAGAAACCTCTCCACATCTTGGAAGCACCAAACCCCATTTCCTAAACGATCTTATCTTGAGACGTGGTACCCTAACCCTTTTTGTCTGTGACCTGGGGTAGAAAGTGATGGTCTAGGTTCCTTTTCCTGCCAGACCTTCACCACTTCAGGCTGTACAGGAACACTTCTTTCACAGCTCTAAATCACTGCTTTAAAGACTGAAACAGGAGAATGAAGTTTGTGCTTGCTTGCATTCCGTGTGCTATCAGCAAGTGAGGCTGCACAGAATTTAGGTTAAGGCCAGTTTTATTTCTAAGCCACCCTCTAATCTGATCTTTAATATTCCTTTTACATAAAACTGAACAACCACAGCATCAGCTGCATGAGAATCTGAGCCCAAAACATAAAACCTCTCCAAGCCCTACTGCAGTGACCTTCCAGCACTGCAGGAAAGAAAAATTGACAACTTCAGGGGGCTAAAATTGACATTCAGGACATGCAGTGTTAAAGCAGGAGAGACAGTTTTAACTGAGGAGAAATTCTATGGGAAGAACGTGTGTCACATGGTTCGTATCCAATACTCAAAAGAACATAATCTAGGGCTACAACAACCATTAAGAAATAGATCACATTTAATAAGGGCCAGTTTTACACGCATGACAAACTCCTCAAGTAGCTCTTTTTACAGGTCCCCTCCCAAGCTTTGCTGTAAACATTATTCACTGTTACCTTCCAGTCACAGCTTACTCCAGGGCCTTGTGTATTATTTAGAATGCAATACCAAAGGCAAGAAATCAAAACAAAAGTAAAATTTAATAGATAATTAATGGAAGAAAAAAGAGAGAGGGGGAGCCCTACAGTTGCTGCATTTCTTTTAGTGTATGGATACATCAGCACTATCTTAAATGAGTCACATTACCATCTTTAGAGACCAAAGATTTATGATTTCTGAACTCTTTGCCCTTAGACTTCAATCCCTGCTGTGCAGCTGCTCAGGGAAGTTTCCAAATTATTCCGTGCACTTTTGCAATATCTCCTAACCTAGAATGCCTGTCTAGGAGGCATATAACCCTTTTTAGTCATAGTTATATCCAAATCCATAATCCACTGGAAAAAATCATTAGTATATTAGCAGAGGCACAGGATAACAAAGTTTGTTGATGGTGATGCTTTCAGGGCCACACTTTTGGAGTATAATTTAATTTAACACTGTGAGCATGGCTGAGATGGACAAAGATAAATGTTTTAATTGTTTAACTTCCACTGAACTCAGAGGAGGTCGGACAGGGAAGTCCCAGTACCATTTTTCCAAAGTGGGAGATGTTACTGCCCACCAGCTGTTTCACTTCGGATCCCTGCCCAGCAGTAATTCACAATTTATGTTCAAAGTACTGATCTACCAATGACCATTTTTACAACCCATTAAATCACTGCCCTGAACTTAGCATGCCTAACTCCTACAGCACCACCGAGCTGGACTGGAGGAGGGGAAGGAAAAGCAAAAACAACCTCATCCTATGAATCCTTCTGTCAATACAGCAGGCTATAAACCCAAACAACAGAATGACCCCACCCTTGAAAGAACTCCAGGGAGACAATGGGAAGCCAAACTTAATATTTTTAATTACCAAGGAAAACCTTCCACTCTATCATTCTATAACCACCTTAAACCTCCCCCACGAGCTTTACTGTTCTGTATCCTAAGGCAGGGCCTTGGCCCAGCTTTCAAATTATGAAACCCTTACAAAGCAACACAGCACAGGATCCCCTAATTTCATTTTTCCTTCTGCATCCAGGGGCTTGAGTGCATGTTGTGTTGCATCTTCCCTTTGCTCTGAACTAGGAAGGGCTCCCTTGGTGACCCAGTTAACAGTTAATATGCCTCATCCAAGAATTTATCTAATTAAATAATTAGATTTTGCTTGCTTTTTAAAAAAGTTTAATAGTCTATTCTCACATCAGTTTTACAAACTAGAAGCCTTTTTCTTTTTTTGTGTGTGCCTTTTCCTTTTTTGTGTGTGCCTGGAATTACCTTTGTGTGGTAATTCCATCTCAAGGTTTTGTCTGCTTCAGGTTTCTGTCTCATATGGCCAAAAATACAGGTTCTGGCACAAAACCCTGCCTGGATTTTCCTGTTGGTTCAGAGTCACAGAACCTCAGTTAAGAGCAGCAAAACTTCAGAGGAACCTGAACATTTCCTGTGCACGATCAGCCCCCAAACAACGTCTGTGTCCCCCCAGACAAAAGGCACTGAATGCACCAGTGAAAGAGGAAAATGGGAAAGGGAGAGGCAGAGTGGGGGATTTTTCAGTTCCAGCAGTGAGTGGGGGCTCAGGGAGCTGCAGTCTGAAGGGAGGGAGGCAATGCTGCAGCTGTCACAAAAGTGGATCACACTCGGGGTTCCTTCTGCTGCTGCTGCCTGTGCTCCTCAGCAAGGCTGTGCCTGCCACGACAGGACACACATGATGTGATGGCATGACAGGACACACACACGATGTGATGGCATGACAGGACACACACACGATGTGATGGCATGACAGGACACACACACGATGTGATGGCATGACAGGACACACACACGATGTGATGGCATGACAGGACACACACACGATGTGATGGCATGACAGGACACACACACGATGTGATGGCATGACAGGACACACACACGATGTGATGGCATGACAGGACACACACATGATGTGATGGCATTACAGGACACACACACACACACAATGTGACGNCATGACAGGGCACACACACACACACACCATGTGATGGCATGACAGGACACACACACACGATGTGATGCCATGACAGGACACACACACACACCCCCATCATGTGATGCCATGACAGGGCACACACACACACACACCATGTGATGGCATGACAGGACACACACGATGTGATGAGGTGTCTGGGTGCCACCTGAGCCTGAGAACAGCAGCATCCCCTCCGTGTGGGACATATCCCCTGTCTCTGCAGCTGTGGTCACTCCTCCTTGCCCTGAACTGCAGTGGCAGCTCTTCCTGAGAGGTGAGAGGAGCAGAGAGCCATTGCACTGACCACTTTCCCCCCTGCAGGGGGACAAAAGCTCAGCCTCAGCTGCTCAGAAGGGAACTCCCCGAGGCCTCTAGGGCATTTCAGAGTGATTTCCATTGCTCTGTAACCCTGACCTGTAGAGGTTTCCCAGCAGACTGGCAGGTAAACCTGAGCTCCTTGAGTGAGGGAAATGCTGCAGATATGAACCACCCTGGGAATGAGAAAATCACCTCCCTGATTTCATCAGCTTCAGGGGCTTCCCTGCAGGACAAATTCAGTCCAGGTGGATCATGTTCAGAGCACAGGAACACATTGCACTTCTACAGGAGATCTCCCATCCCTTCTCCCCCTGCACATCACCCACGTGAGGATTCGTGTTAATTCACAGATAGGAAAACCAAAATCCAGGGAGAGCAACCAGGATGCCCTGAGCCACAGGGCAAAGGACAAATTAACCTTGGGCTACCTCACATGAAAAGCAACATCAGGCCAGGACTGGAGCAGTTCTACACACAGAGTTACAGGTCACAAAAAGGGAGCACTGCTGTATGCTTGTCCCATTCTAAGACTTTTCTCTTCCCCTCCTCAAACATCTGCTACAAGCCACAGTCAGAGGGGAACTGGACCTCTGCTCTGATCCAGTACAGCTGTTACTACGTTCTCTGAGTTTTAGAAATCAACCTGACCCCTCAGCATTGGATACAAACATGCTTAGGCTTGGAAGGAGTTCAGTTTTAGGACCTTGCTTTATGAATGTTTCGTATTAAAATGATTTATATGAACACATTTGCTCTTTGGGTCTGGCAGCAGCCTGCGATCAGACCCAGCTTTTCTTAATATTTTGGGCCACAAGCCATCCAGCTTGGGGATTTATTCATCTTAACGTGTTTAGCTTTGTAAGCACAATGCAGTAGTTACTGTTGTGCCTCCCGGCTGCTCTTCCATTTTTTATAAACTCATTTTCTCTGCTAACCTACTTTGAATTTTTTCTTCTAAAGCTGTTTTTAGTCTTCTCCTGCCCCTTTTCTTTTTACTCTTCCCCTGCCCCCCTTTTTTTTTTTCCTTTCCCCCAAAACACTGGGATAAAACACTAATGACTTGGATAGGCTGTGGCTTCTGTATCCTGACTTTGTAAATAATTGTTCCCACTAATCCTTTGGAGTGCACTCCCAATTCCATAGATCCAAAGAGCTGTCCCCACACATACACACCCCATGGCTTCCGTTCAACCATCAGAGATCGTGCATCAGCACTTTGGAATTGATGGTGCCCAGCAGTTCCTGAGCCCCAAACTCACAAACTGCTCCTGACCCGTGGATGGAGGCTCCTCCAGCCCTGCCACCACCCCATCCCAGCTACCTGGAAAAATTATCTTGTATTCCAGCTCAGCCCTGCAGCCTGCCAGTCGCTTCCTGGATCCCTTCAATTCCCTCTCATAAATATACTTAACGAGGGAGTTTAATATAGATTTGGTAAGACAGTTATGTGAGTGATACATAATTTATGCTGCCCTGTAGCATAGGAAGCCTTGAGCGGCGTCAGAGCGAGCAGATCGGAGAAACTTGCCAGACAGCGGCGGGGAGAGCGGCGGGGACCGGGAGGGAGCAGCCCGGGAGGGAGGCGCTCCACGGCAGGAAAAAGCGAGAGACAGGCGAGGGAAAAGGCACGGCAAAGGAGAGCATCGAGGAGGGGAGGCGGAGCTGAACTGAAGCTGCAGACGGGCAGAGAGGGTGTGCGGGATGAATTAGAGATGAGGAGCAGAGCACAGACACACGATGACACAGGCGGANGCCCTTAGCCTCACCCTGCCCCTGCCGGGGCTCCGCTGCCCAGCCTTGCCCTCCCCGCGGCCCCGCAGCCCCAGGCGGGCAGGGCTCGCTGTCCCCATCCTGCTCCGGCGAGAGCAGAGCGCCGCATCCCCTTCCAGCCGGGGAACCCGGCGCGGCTGTGCTGGCAGCCTCCAGGGACAGAGGTGTCCCTCTCTGGGGACAGAGGTGTCCCCCTCCGGGGACACCGAGGTGTCCCCCTCTGACACCCCTTGGCTCAGGGGTGAGGGTGCTCAATGCTGCCCTGCGGGGACACCTCTGCCCAAGGGACCTCAGCAGGTTTGAGGTGAAACACGGGAGGCAGACAGAGCAAATGGAAAGACCAAGTTTGGCAGATCACAGAACACGAACAGTGCTTGTCAAGGCCACAGAATCTGTGCCTGCCCCTTCCCTAAGCTTCACCTCTGAGGAGGCTCCCAGCTGCTGGAAGGCACTTTCTGGGTGGAGAACTCACATCCAAACAGTGACAAAGGGTTCTCTGTTAAACTCAGCAGTGACCTGCCACAGAAGTGTAAGGACACCTCAGAGACAGATCTCCATCAGGACCAGTCTGATACATGGGGAGAAGCACTAGGAAAGCGCCTCTGATTTATTATCTGGGATTCATGCAGTATGAACTGAAGGCAGCACAACACTTGGCTCTGAACAGGACCCCTGGAGAGCAGAACAGATGGCTATATTAAAAGGAAAAAACCCTAAGCACAACTGGACTCGCCAAGAGCCTCCACAGAGGCTGGGGAGGGGGGACTGGCCCTGCACACTCAGTTTTCCTTCCACCTACAGTGTCCACCAGGAGGTTTACCATTACTTCTGTTTAGGGACAGCAGCCAGGACACTCGCTGCTGTGCCAGAGTGGAGAAAAACAGCCTTGGCCTCAGCGAGCTCACAGCATAGTCAGTACTGGCCAAAGTGCCCCTTCCCTTGCACACGTGTGGCTGTGCACAGAGCTGCTTCCTCAGCCAGGAGCTGACACTCAAAGCTCTGCAAGGGAATCCCAGCCCATCAGGTGAGCAGGGGTCTGGGCATGGAGGCTAAAAAGGTTCAAACTTGCTCTCTTCATCCCAGGTGAAGTGGTCAGGAGCAGCAGGGAGAGAGCTCCCCTGGATAGGGAGAGTAGCTAATAACGGTGCCCTTAAAGGAGAAGCAGTGATTGAGGGCCAGGCTTTAATCCCTCTGCTTTCTGCCCCCAGAAAGGGGCTGTGCTCCTCTCCTGCCCTGCAGGATGGTGCTGACTGCCAGAGTGCTTTCACCTCCAGCAGCCAATGCCTACAAAGTATTTCTGAAGCTGCTGACTGGCCAGGGCTGGGGAAACATCCCTGGGTTTCCCTGTGCCTGATGCGGTGTGACCGTTCAGGAATGAGGGAACATTCCCTGATTTTCCCTGTGTGACTGTTCAGGGACAGGGGAACATTCCCTGGTTTTCCCAGTGCCTGATGCTGTGTGACTGTTCAGGGATAAGGGAACATTCCCTGGTTTTCCCTGTGTGACTGTTCAGGAATGAGGGAACATTCCCTGGTTTTCCCTGTGCCTGATGCTGTGTGGCTGTTCAGGGATAGGGGAACATTCCCTGGTTTTCCCTGTATGGCTGTTCAGGATAAGGGAACATTCCCTGGTTTTCCCTGTGCCTGATGCTGTGTGACTGTTCAGGGATAGGGAACATTCCCTGGTTTTCCCTGTGCCTGATGCTGTGTGTGACTGTTCAGGGACAGGGGAACATTCCCTGATTTTCCCTGTGTGACTGTTCAGGGACAGGGGAACATTCCCTGATTTTCCCTGTGTGACTGTTCAGGAATGAGGGAACATTCCTGGTTTTCCCTGTGCCTGATGCTGTGTGACTGTTCAGGGACAGGGAACATTCCCTGGTTTTCCCTGTGTGACTGTTCAGGGATGAGGGAACATTCCCTGGTTTTCCCTGTGCCTGATGCTGTGTGGCTGTTCAGGGATGAGGGAACATTCCCTGGTTTTTCCTGTGTAACTGTTCAGGGATGGAGAAACATTCCCTGGTTTTCCCTGTGCTCCCACAAAGATTGTCATCCCCATTCTCGGGAGCCTCATGCTGTCCCCCTGGTCTCTTTCAGGCTGTTCTCCCCTGGGCACAGGGTCACAAACCCCACAAACTGCACAGAGATTTGCAATTAGATCTGCTCTCTAATTCTTTTCCCCCCCAATCTGAAAAATGTGACAAGTAAACTGCAGGTTTTGTAGAAATTGTCCAAGAAAATTAAGAAAAGGTTTCTGCTTCCCTTGACTCAAAGTCTGCCAGCTCTGAAAGAAATATTTAGATGAAGCTCCTCCAAAAGTTTACAGAAGAGAGTAGCAATTTCTCGTAAAAAATGAATGCATGAAAGAATTTCTCTTGAAAACTAATTTTAGTGGAAATTTTTCAGGTAGTTTCAGTGAGCTGTGGAGCTCTGGTACCAGAGCCTGGTTTCACAGGCCTGTGGAACCTGAGAGCTCCCTACAGCAAAGCCAGAGGACAAGTTGAAAAAGAAATATATTTTAAAAACCCTTTTTTTTGGCAGTAATATTGAGCCTTCTTTCCATAAGAATTCCAACAAAACTCAAAAATAAAAATAGAAGTGGGAGTTAAATATCTGTGTGTGTGGGCACACTTTTGAGCAAGAATTGAGCCTGTGACTTAGAAGACACAGATGGGTGCCTCAGTCAGCCCCTGAGGGATCTGTACTGCTGTGCCACGTTTTCACAAGAGACAGAGGAAAGGGATTTGCCTGGGGTCAGACTGAACCCTTGCAGGGAAAGAGGAAAGATAAAACCTCCAGAAATGGGACGCAGAAGGTAGCTCCAACACCAGTTCATCCAGCACTGCTGTATGACTGGGGTGGAATGGCTCAGGTCCCAATTCCCAACTCCAGGAAAGTGGGCAGTAGTGGGGGAGCCCCTGGGAAGGTGCTGCTCCCAGCAGGAGTGCTGGCTGTGCCCCGGTGCCTGCAGGGTGAGCTGCCAGCAGTGTTTCTGACTGCCAGCTCCAGCTCTTTGTCGTGCCACAGACAAGGGGAGGCAGTGATCTCCACTCTGCTGAGGGGAATCCTTTCACAGTGCCTTGAAAGCCACCAGCCCCAGCCTGATGGCATGAACCACTTTGGGGAGCCCTCAGTATGTCCTGTGACTCCACCTGGGGCTCTGTTTGCCCAAATCAGATAATTTAATCTCCTCAGTGATACCACATAACCAGCAGCCAGGTGGGGGTTTGGGGCTGCCCATCTCAAACCTTAAACTACCCAGATTCAAATTTAGTGTCCAACTGCCATTATCCTTTTGGAAATCCTTCTGGGCTGACAGAACTTTGCATCTGGAGTCACACCTTTTCCACTGTGAAGGAGAAGCAGGAGAGCAGAGCCTGGCTGTGTTTCCATGTCCCCAATGGGAACATTCCATCGCACTCATCCATGTCAGAAAAGTCCACATCAAAGCTGTTTTCACTGCCTGATCACCCGGGACACAGAGCTCAGGATGTGCCAACTCTGCCCATCTCACACTGCAGGTAAAGGAGCAGGAGGGCTGCTCAGAAGAAGGATGTGTTTTCATTCACCAAGAGCTCCTGGCTCACTTTAATTTCCTCCAGCAGCCAGAACCAGCTGTCTCAGCCTCCTGGTACCAGTCACCCACTTACCAGCAGCTCTGCCTGTTTGTGCAGCGCCCTTGTTCTCACAGCCTGAACTCATCATCACACAGAGATCAACCATCAATGCCCAGCCTTGTGCTGCAGGGAGGGGGCTGAGCCTCCAGGAATAAGGGGAGCAGCAGATGAGAGGGCTCAAGTCAACCCTGCACCACGTGGTGTTGGCTCCTCTCTTTTCCTACAGCATCACAAGTTTTTAAGCCATCTAAGGGGGAGCAGTCCCTCAGTACAGGTTTTAAATGCCTGACAGAACATGACTTTTGCTGGCCTCCTTTCCTCAAGATGCCTCTATTGTGCCCCGACACCATGCTGTAATGTTCCAGTCTCAAACACCTACACACAGCCCTGGAGCTTTTACCAGTTCTTTAGACTTCTATTTTTACCTCCTCCCGGCACCTTTTCCCTTCCACAGCAAGGACTTCAGGCTTTGCAAAGGAGCCACGTAACCACAGCAATGTCACTGCCAGAATCTGCAAGAACTAAATGTTTTGAGCCATCATATTAAAAAAACCCAACCAAACCAAAAGCCCTTTCCTACCCCAAGCAGGCCCCTTGTCAGAGACCATGGTTCACCAATAGTTTAAAAGAGACACAGCCTCTCCTGCTCCCTTTGTCATACGTGTCTTTGTCACACCAGGGCCACAACCCCCTTCCAAAATTCAGCCCCAGTTTCAGCATCAGGCACGCCCTGCTCTCCCAGGATCACTCACTGCCTTTGTTCATGCTGTCCCAAACCAAAGAAAGCCACTCCTGCCCAGGGCTGCTCAGAGAGACCCAAGGTCACAGCACAACACAGGAGCCACAACTCTGCCTAGAGCGTGGAGCAAAGATTACATTTCCCACTTTATCTGGTACAAAAGGAGCAAAACAGAACTCACCATTGAATGCAGACACGTCCAGTGTGCACCCAGAGAAATCTCTCCTCCTTTCCTGTGCAAAGCAGAGGCAGAGGCTGGCCCTTACCCCTGGTTTTAAAGGGTAACCATCAGGCAGTGCTGAGGGCAAGGCTGCTAATCCTACTGCAGCTGACGGGAGGCTGAGTACTCACAGCTGAACCCTCTCTGCTGTATGGAAGTGTTGCTTTTCTTCCTTCTTAAGAAAGAAGAGCACAGTTTAGTGCAGATACATCAAAATCTCCTGTAACTGTTGCATTTGCTGGTGGTTTATTACCAGTTTGTGATGATCTGGGTGAATGGAAAACTGTAATCCACTTTTTCTTATTGTTATTGTTTTTTTAATCTCTTGGGTCAAGAGAGCAACAGGTGAACTCACTTAACAAGGGATGGCTAAAAGCAGCCAAATTACCTAAACCTGGCAATTAGGTTAAGGGCACTCAGCTGATCAGGCTTTTGCAAACAGCTATTTCCTTCCAATGCCAAACCCCCTGCCTGAAGGATTAATTAAGGGTGGGTGTGGTGGATCCCACCCCTGGTCTGTTGCATTTCAGTGCCCGATGTTTTGAAGAAACGCTGTCCCTGGTTTCAGAAACAAACCCATGACAATTTCATCTGCTTTAGCATCTCCTGTAAGACAGGTCAGCAGAAATTGTTCAGAGAAGGTATAAAGCCCAGCCACTGCCAGTCAGAGAATCATGGATGGTTTATGTTGGAAAAGACCTTTAAGATCATCAAGTCCAGTCACTAATCTAATACTGCCAAGGCCACCACTAATCCATGTCTGTAAGCACCACATCTGCTTGTCTTTTGAATTCCTCCAGGGATGGTGACTCAACCACTTCCCTGGGCAGCCTGTTCCCGTGTCTGACAAGCCTTTTGTTGAAGACAGATTTTTCCTAATATCCAGTCTAAACCTCCCCTGGTGCAGCTTGAGGCCAGTTCATCTTGTTACTACTGCCTCTTGCTTGGGAGAAGAGACTGCCCCCACCTAGCTACACCTCCTTTCAGCTAGTGTGGAGAGCAATAATCCCTCCTGAGCCTGCTCCTCTCCAGGCTGAACACCCCCAGCTCCCCCAGCTGTTCCTCACAGGATTTGCTCTGCAGATCCCTCACCAGCTCCACTGCCCTGCTCTGGACTTGCTCCAGCACCTCAGTGTCCTTTTTGGAGTGTGAAGGGACAAAACCTGAACCCAGGATCTGAGGTGCAGCCTCACCATGCCCAGTACAGGGGGATGATCCCTGCCCTGCTCCTGCTGGCCACACCATTCCTGGTCCAGGCCAGGTGCCACTGCCTGCTTGGCCACCCGGGCACACTGCTGGCTCATGTCCAGCCAGCATCTCCAGGTCCTTTTGCACCAGGCAGCTTCCAGCCTCTCTTCCCAAGAGTGTAGTGCTTCACAGAGGTGTTACCCAGTGCAGGACCCAGCTCTTCATCTGTTCAACCTCCCACAAGTGGCCTCAGTCCCTGCAGATCCCTCTGCAGAGCCCCTCTATCCCCAGCAGGTCCCACCCAGCCTGGTGCTGCCTGCCAGCTGAGGGTGCACTCCATGCTCCCACCCACATCACTGGTAATGATATTAAACACAACACCCAACCCAAAGAGAAGATCTGTCTCTAATCCCCTGTACGTTTGAGTTTTGTCTGTGTCCTGAAGGGAGAGAATTTAATATTCCTTGCAAAATCCCTGGCTTTTGGATAATCTACATTATTGTAACTCTGGACAAGCTTGTTTTCCACGAAAATCTGCATTATTTTTTTAGCCTTGCTGAGCTCTTGATCACAGCAAGTATCTTGTGCCTATTAATACCATGAGGCAACTGTGAGGGGAAACCGGGCACTCTCAACACGTTTAAAAAAGCAACTCTGGCCCTTTCCCAGGCTTTCTGGATAAACCCCGGGGAGAAGACAGCATCCCACAGGACACAGACGTGTGTTGGTTCAGCAATGCATGTGGTTGCTCCTGTCTCCCCAGGGCATGACTCCTCACCTCCGGATCAACGGGCCCATGAACATCAACCACTACGCCACCAAGAAGAGCGTGGCAGAGAGCATGCTGGACGTGGCACTCTTCATGGCCAACGTCACCCAGCTCAAGGCTGTGCTGGAGCAGGGCACCTCCTTCCAGTACTACGCCACCCTCATCGTGCTCATCAGCATCTCCCTCTTCTTCCAGGTGCTGATTGGGATCCTCCTGATCATCACCGGTAAGGGGCTGCCCTGTGTGCCCTGGGGGGTGTGACAGGGACAGGGTGGGACAGGGACAGGGACAGGGACAGGGACAGGGACAGGGACAGGGACAGGGACAGGGACAGGGACAGGGACAGGGACAGGGACAGGGACAGGGACAGGGACAGGGACAGGGACAGGGACAGGGACAGGGTGCCCTGCAGACTGGCTGCCCTGGGGTGAAGGGAGAAGCCTCTCTGGGTCCACCCAGGCTGGCTGTGGGTGGTAGGGCGGTCAGTGTCACTCAGAATGTGGGTGGGTTGTTTTTCATTTGCACATCCCTGAGCACAGCTCTCCCTTCACTTTCCCACTGCTGTCCCAGTGGAAGAGGGGGGATTTGGCCAGGGTGGGCCTCTTGCTGCCCCTGCTGTTACGTGCTCCTTCTCTTGCAGACACTACATTTTAGCTGTATTTTGTATCTTACTTCGTCTGGGACCTAATACAACAATTTAGGCAGAGATATTCCCTATATTAACCTCACACTTTACCAATCCCAGTTTTCCTGGTGGCCTACAGGCAGTACATTTACACCAGCCCTGCTTCACTCGTGCTTGCCCAGTGCTCCCATACAGGAGTTGCTGTATTTCAGTCTCCAGCAGATTCCCAGCACTAAAAACCTTCAAAATGCTGCATTTCCCTGTATATCCTACATGGGTTTTTATGGGGGACTGAGGGTTGGAGGCTTTGGGAAATCTGTGACCTGTTCCTTCCCATCACACACACCACGGCCTTTGCTGGTGGAGCCAGCTGGGAGGGGACAAGGGACCACAGCATGGCTGCTGCTGGCTTGGGTTATTGGCCAGCCAGCCCTGGTAACCAGGGAGTTGCTGTGGCTGAAGGGATCAGTGCCCATCAGCCAGGACCCAGGGCTGGCAGCTGTGTCACCACACAGGGGACACCTGGCTGTCAGGGAGGAGCTGGCAAGCAGAACATTGCTGCCCTTGTCTCCCGTGTCCCACAGCCCACCCTCACCACGTCCCATGGCCATGCAGGGTCGGGACCATGGCAGGTGTCTGGCTAGTGAGCAGCAGCAATTTGCCTGTTTAGGGTTGACCCATTGCAGGGCCACGGCACCTCCATGGCAAAACAAGGAATTTTGCCAAAAAATCCAAACAAGACGAGTTTTTCTCTGCTCCGTCCTTCTGTGTCATCCCAGAGCAAGCTGTGGCTCCTGTGGCACTCCTGTCACCACTCCCTCCCTCTGCTTTGTGGCCTCAGCACCCAGGGGCACCGTGAACATTTACCAGGCAGGGGAGGTTTGCAGGAGCTGAGCACTGGAGTCAGTGCAAACCCCCTTCCCTTTTTGCTCTGCACTGTGCAGCTCGTTTGAACCTGAACGACATTGCAAAGCAACCCCGCCTGAATATACTCAACAACGCTGCCACAGCTCTCATCTTCATCACAGTCATCCTCAACATCTTCATCACAGCCTTCGGTGTGCAGAAGACCGGCCTCTACCCTACCAGGAATTTTGGACCTTATTAATTCGTGGGGCAGTGGACTCAGGTAAGAAAGGGGGAGTTCCCATCACTGCCAGCCCCCGGGAGGGCATTTCCCTTCAGTCAGAAAACATCACTGCAAGGTGAAGAAGGCAAAGCTGCACAAATTAACAAAGCCTTTCCAGAGGCACGCTGCTGCCCCACAAAAACCTGCAGCCACTGAACAAATCCCCTCAGAGAGGAGTTCTCCTCACTTGGTGTATACAGCAGGAACACCAAACATCCCAGCTGCTGGGGTTTATTGGCACCAAGTGGTTTTTGGAAGGCTGCAGAGCTCATGCTAGGTGCAGATAGCAGTTGTGGATCATTTCTTGCTAAAGCTGGGGAAGAAAACTGGGTGTGTTCTGGAGGAATCCCAAGACAGCAGCACCATCTGAGCAGGAGAAAAGGAAGGTGCTGGGCAAGGCAGGGGGGAAGGAAGAGCTCTTTACAGCTGCCACTGGAGTTTGGCAGGGACTGTTTTCAGCACCTAATGCTCATTTTCAAGGAAGCCCTGTAAATAAGCGTTCACCCAAATGGTTGGGTTCCCATGACACATCAGCAAGGGAATGACATGTCCTTAAATCAAAATTCAAAAAGCAAAATTCACATTTCTTGCTTTATGTGACCAGCAAAATGTAAACACAGTTTAAATGCAACATACCAGGGCAACAGCCAACAGGGAAGCTCAAGAGACCCATGCTGTGGTGAGGGTGGGTGCAAAGGCCAAAATAAAACCTTGCTGTTTGGGATCCAGAGAGGGGCAGGTGCTGAAGAGCAGCCCCAGACGTGCAGGGGCAGCTGTGGTGCCCAGCAGTGGCTGTGACTGCTCCCCCCTGGCATGCACACAGCTGAGGTGACCTTACCAGGGTTTCTTGTCCTCCCTGCAGGATCTGGGCAGAGCAGCTCTCCTCCAGTGACCTGAGCAGGAGCCCACGGACGAGTCCAGGAGCCTGGGTTAAAGCTGAGAACTCTGTGAGTGTCACAGCACACCGGCCCTGATGTCATGCCTTTGCATTCTGAGGGGTGGGAACATTGCCTTTCCAAGCTAGAGCAAACCTTGCAAGAGAAAGCTGCAGGAACAGCAGCAGGAACACATTCTCAAAGTGCAGTTCTGTAAATCTCTTCTTTTAGCTGCCTGCTTCACATATACAATATTGGCTCATGTGCTAGAGAGGACTGAATGATTTACTCTGTAGGCTAAATAAATAAATCCAGCTTTCTTTTTGTCTCAAACATAAGTTGATGCCCTTAAAGCAATTCTATCTAATAGTTTACCTCCCAAATGTTGGCATGGATTTCTCAAACTAAAAAATAGCTTTTCCTAGGATAGAACGGTGTGTGTACATGAAGATAGCTAGAACCAGTTCAAATGTTTTCCCAGTTGTTTAAAATTAAATGTGACATAGTTAAGAAAACAATCAGATATTTCCAGCACTGGAATATTAACAAGGACAGAAAATAGTTATTGTGGTCTGATGTCATCATCAGGGACCTATCAGGAATGATGTCAGAACAGCCTGACAATATTTAGGAGAAAATGAAGAAACATTATACATAAGGACACAGCCTAGGCTTATTGCCACAATGAAAAATTACAGCTGAACAGCTTATTACTTTATTAAAAAAATCACCATTATGATTTATTCTTATCACTAATATAAATGTTTTAAAATGCATTTAGTTTATAATGACAGCTCTGGTAATTCCCTTGTATTAGAACAATTTGTTTCCTTAAAAAAAAATCCTTTGAATTAATGAGCTTCGAGATTTTTATTAAAGAGTAAAAATTTTTGATCCTAAATTTTTAAACTCTGTAGTCATGCTAAAAAATGGTACTTTAATAGCCTTATGTAAGCCTGTTTGAATAATTACATGCTCTTTTGATTATTAAATGATTTTTCCATTGTACTGCGGAATCAGAGTTTAATATGGACTTCTCACTCCGTATATCCTTGAGACAGAAATGCCATGAAAACATCCTCACACCAGCCTTCTGGAGCTCCTGGGAGTGTCTGACACTTAGAGACAATTTCATTTGTGTTCTGTATTTGACCTTACCAAAGCAAATCTGTGTCAGTCACACGTGGTGTTTTCTGAGAGGCTGTGAACGATCCTGCCCACGAAGGTGGTGGTGAGGCCAGGGCCAGCAGCAGCTCAGCACCTGAAACTGACCGTGACTCTTCTGAGCTGAAGGAAAGTTGCATAAAAAGGGGAGGGTGGAAAATACCAGTTCTGCATTTACCAGCAGCTGAAGTGGCAAAGCTGAGCACAGCCCGGGATCTGTTTGGTGAAGCAGGCAGGGACTTGTCCTCCCCTCTGGTCTGGGGTGCCTCTGAGTTTGCTGAGCCTGGTCCTCAGTCTCTGCCCTGACTGGCAGCAGGAGGGGTGGATGTTTCTGGGAAGGCTGCTAGCCCGCCTCCTCTAGGAAAATGCTTCACCCCGGAGGGAGCAGAAAGAGCTGCAGGCACAGCAGAGCCACAAGCCAAGGGCTGTCAGCCACCGCTGGCTGGCTGGGCTCATGGAAAGGTAAAAATGACATCTCCTGCGTGCAGACCCCAAAGCCCAGCACTGCCTGCTCCATGGAGCAAGAGGCAAAGCAATTAGCATTGATGATTGAATTGTAAAGAGGGAAAAATGGAAAAGATTCAGCTGGGAAAGCAGTGAGGGGAATTTCATCACCAGATCTTAACTCCATCATTGTTTCAGAGAGCTGCTGGATTGGGTGTGGCAGCACGTGGGGCCTGCATGAGCAGAGGGGGCTTCTGCCACTCACCCCGGCAAGGAAAAGACTGGCAGCACACTGGAATACTTTCCCTCCATCTGCTTTAATATTAATAATTCCTTGTTATAGTGAAATCACGCTCATCAGCAACCTTGGCTGCCTTTTCCCCTCTGTGTGTGACTCCCATGGCTGCCAAGGTTTTGATACCCCAAGAAGGCACAGCTGAAGTGTAAATGGGCCCAAATGGAATCCCAATAAGCAGCTGCTGTGGAGGAGCTGGCCACCCATCAGTGTGGGCTGTGCCAAGCACTGAGCTCAGGTCTAGGCTCCCACCTGTGGGCTCCTCCAGGAACTGTCCCCTGCCTGCCAGGAGCACCACTGTGCTTTCCACATCCTCTCATCACATCATGCTTTGCTGAAATGTGTATTTGTCCACTGTCTCCACCTTGTTCCACGTGATAAACCCATGCAGGCAGGAGGAAAACTGTTTTGTTGCCACCCCATTTCCCACAGATCTAGGGGGACTGCGGCAGGGCTCATGCTGGCTAACCTTGTCCCCCCATCTCCCACCCTCCCCTGGCTGCAGAGCTCTTGCTGGTTTGGGCACAGATCTCTCTGGTGCTGCCTGTGCTTTCAGCTAACGCAGACAGAGCAGCACACCTGGATTCTAATCCCTGCTGCACTGTGAAGTGGGTGCAAGTTAACACACAGACAGAAGAAAGCTCTTGTAGGAAGACAATGTATTTATAAAACACGAAGGAGAATCTGTATATCCCCCAGCTCCAACAGAGAGGTGGCCCAGGAGTCGTCTTGAAGGCACAGAGCCACTTTAAGGCAGGTAACTCAAAGGTACAACTCAGATTTTCAACACAAGGCATCTGTATCTAAAAAACAATCAACTTCAGACATTTGTAGGACATGAGGAGAGATGTTCATACCGGGCAAACATTAAGACAATGATGAAACAATGATGAAACAAATAATTTTCACACAGTACACTCTGCTCAGGTTAAAAGCCAGCCCTTCTTCATTCCCTTGCTGACCTGCAAAGCATCCTGAGCTCCACACTTCGGTCCTGAAGACACAGTCACACTTGCAGGCAGAGCCCCCTTGCCCTGCACCTCACACTGGGTGGCCTGGACTCCCCAGCCTGGTCACATCCTACCCTGGAGAAGTCTCTCCTGCAGCAGTGTCCATCATCTCCCCAGCCTGATCACATCCTACCCTGGAGAAAGTCTCTCCTGCAGATTGTCCATCATCTCCCCAGCCTCAGAGCTCCCAGAGCAGCTTGCTCCTGGCCTGATGCAAGGAAAATCCTATGCAACTGACTTCCTCCAGCTGTCCAGGCAGGACACAGCCAGGATGCACATGAAGGCNTGCAGCAGGGTCAATCATCTCCCCTGCCTGGTCACATCCTACCCTGGAGAAGTCTCTCCTGCAGCAGTGTCCATCATCTCCCCAGCCTGATCACATCCTACCCTGGAGAAAGTCTCTCCTGCAGATTGTCCATCATCTCCCCAGCCTCAGAGCTCCCAGAGCAGCTTGCTCCTGGCCTGATGCAAGGAAAATCCTATGCAACTGACTTCCTCCAGCTGTCCAGGCAGGACACAGCCAGGATGCACATGAAGGCCAGAAACTCCAGCACAGCTTCCTAAAACGATCCTGGTGACAGAAATGTGACCAGCTGTTGAGGGGAGTCAGCTTCCTGGCCATGTTCCTTCACTGCATGGCTGAGGGATCCGCTCCAGCTGTGCTTCCTGCTCTCCCCCTCTTTGTGACCCTGTCTGGGGAGAAAAGCTGCAGCTTTGGAAGAGGGGCAGCAGGCTCAGAGCAAAGCCCAGCGCTGCTCCTGCAAGGTTTGCTGCTGGGCAGTGAACTGGGGAGTGTGGAGCCCCTTCTCTCCCCAGCCTGCAGTGAGGTCTCTGAGCACGTGGGCTGGAAGAGTTTTTGTCCCCGTGGGCTCTCCAGGCTCCTCCATGGGGGCTGCCAGCTAGTGCCAATTAGTATTGATCACCTTTACTACTGCAATGCTTGCACACCAACTGAGAATTCCCACTGAAAGGGAAGAACATTTTAGATGGCAGCTCTGACAGTGGGGACGGGCCACTAGGAACCTGGACTGAAACCCAGGAACTCCTTACATCTCCACCAAGGAGTCCCACGAGGTTCTGCTTACCACTGCCCTGGGTCACAAGGGGTGAAGGAAGGGCTCAGTCACAGCTGAAAAATGGGGGCAAACCCCTCAAATTCTGCTGGCAGTGCTGCACTGAGGGGTGCACCCCACTGTCCAGTGCCCTCTTTGCTGGCTGCCCTGTGGTGGGGAGGACTCCTGTCATTTATGCCAGGGGAGTCACCTTCTGGATGTACCTAACTGCAGATGGATGCCAGCTGCCACCCCGAGGTGCTGCAGACCACATCCTCAGCCAGCTGTGAAAGCACACGGTACAGGTAACTCCTCCTCCCCGTGCTGGACCCACGGGCTGCCACGGAACCCAGCAGCTCTCCCTGTGCAGCCCGGGCACCACTGCTCCCCGACAGCTGCTCCTGCCAGCGCCTGGCCGTGTCCCTCCTGCCAGCCTCTCCCCATTCCACAGGCATTGCGTGCCACAGCCAGCCTGGACAGGCTGTGCAGGCACACTGGGGCCCGCAGAGCAGCTCACCTGCACACTCGTGCAGTTGTGCCTGTGTCTGAGGGAAGCACAGGCTCTGACTTGCACCCCGAGCGTGACTGACACTGCACATTCCAGGCAGAAACAGAGCTCATTGCTGCATTGCATCACAGGGCTCTGGTCTCCCAAACTCCTGCAACACTTAAAAAAAATTTTCAAAAAAGGTGTTTACTGTTGTCTGCCTCTTCCCTCTCAGCCCAGCTGCCATGATGTAATTTCTTAGTACCTGCATGGCTAAAGTATTTTCCCTCAACAGGAAGACTCCTCTGGCTTGGGCAGCTGGCTAAAGCTGCCTCCTCTGGGATATTCAGTGTCTGCACAGATTCAGACACAGCCATCTCTCCTGTCTACTTCTCACCACAGCTGCCCACTGCACAGCAGAACTTTCTGGTATCTGCTTGACTTTTTCTAAACCCATCACTCACAAACCCAGACTGATGCAAGCAGATGATCTGACACGATTTCTACCTCACGTGCCAGAACTTGTATGTTCAGTTTCCTACTGCAATAGCGGAACTTGATGGACTTGTCAAGCATCACATATCCAGTAATAAATGAGTGCCTATTCTGAATTGGCATCTACTCCATCAGCAAAGAGCAAACAAATCTAGTACCAGTCAGCTTTGCCTGTACTCTGCATACATCCAGCACTCCTTCCCAGCAGCTCCCTGCAGAACTGGGCACCACGAGCAGCATCCTATGTCACACTCTCCCCTCAAGCTTGACACCTTCTCAGCATGGGATGGGGACACTGAAGCTCCAGTGTAAAGCACTGAGTGAGCAGGGATTTCTGGGTTTATACAGTCTTCTAAAATGCTTACAGGGTAAAAATAATCTTGCCTTACACTAAGAGGACTTTCATGGGATGAGATTTCCCTGTAGCACCAGGCCAGCTGTGGGCTCTCTCCACAGTTCTTGCATCAATGACAGCAAGGGTTTGCCCATCCTTTTGTTCACTCTTCTGTCCTCACTGCTGGTTACACCCAGTGCATGTGCCAAGGCCTGGGGCCACCTCCTCCACACCAGGCCAGAGCTCCCAGGGCTGTTCCAGAGGTGTGCTGGCTCTCCAACCAAGGAGCCTGATCCCTACATAGGAGTCAAACTATGACAAGACACAACTGTGAAGCCATAACTTATTAAATTAACTTTTAGATGCTGCATAAATGTACAGGATCTTGAGAGCAGAAGACTCTGTCTCCTCTTCTGACAAATCACAATATTTCAACTAATAAAATATTGCCACTTCTTCCCTGCTAGGGTTTCCCTGATATTGTTAGGACAAACACACGTCTGTCAGATAAGGCTGCAAAGTTCCTCCTGAGATGCCCTGTTAGCTCCTCTGTATAGCCCTCCACTACCCTCAGTGGGTCAGTAATTTAGGTGGAATTGTAACATCACCCTTGCCAGCTCACCCAGCTACAGGCAAACGTGGCCCTTGGGAGGGAAATGTACTTGCAACTCCATCCATGGCCCATGATTTGCTGAACACGAGCACAGTTTTTCCTCATGACCAAAGTGAAGAGCACAGAGAAAAGGCTAAGCACCAGCAGCCTAAGGTGCCTGTCAGCTCCTCTGCATCCAGACTTCCTTTAGTCAGCACACGGGCATGTGGGTGCAATACTGAGCAGAGAACTTTGGTCCCCTGCCCAAAATCACGGGTACTGGAGAGATGGCAAAGGAGAGGAAATGGGGACGGTTGTGGGTTCTTTTTTTTCATTCAGGTTTTGAAAGAGAAGCTGCATTGCTCTGAATAAACCGTTCTGGGCTTAGCTGGGATTTGTGTTTGTTTGGTGCAAGACTCAACAGGAAACACAGCACCTCTCCCACTGCACCTCCCACCAGACTGCATGGCAGGAAACACGAGTGCTCCCCTTGTCGCACCTCCCCAGCCACAGGATCCCACGTGCTGGATGCAGCGGCTGACAGGAGATGCTCCTGCCCTGCTAGCCCCTTCCATGTGCCACGTGCCACATGCCATGTGCCATGCCATCAGAGGGCTCTGGCTTTAGAGGAAGGGTTGGGGCACTCGGCTGTGTGCCCTGGTAAAGTGCACATCTGGATGAGATGGACAGTGCTGCCCACCAGCTCGGGGTTGAAGGCTACGCTGTCTTCAGCTGGCGCCGGTTCCACATGCCCCGCTTCGAGTGGAACCAGTGGAAAAAGTTCCTCAGGGCCAGGCGCTCCACTTCCAGCCCAGCCTGTAAGATCCTGGCAGAAAGAAGAGCAGACTTAGGGAACATTTCATCACAAAGATACCGAGGGACTCAGCCCCAGGAAAACTCTCTTTTAGGTTGTGCTGTTGACAAGAGACTGCACACAAATTGGATAGTCCAGGATAGCTCAGGGGTATCCTGTATCCATCAGCAGGAATCTAATGACCCTTTCTGAGTGTTTATGCACCCCTGAGAGCAGGACTGGGCAGCAGTGCCTGCATATGCCAAGACAGGAGGAAAGACAGCTGGCAGCACTGGATTGCACTCAGCTGACAGAAAAGACAGGACAGGGCCCAAACCCTACAACTCCAAACCCAGAGGCCCAGGATCTGTGCAGCAGAGATCCTTCATCACAAAATCCTCAGAAATTTTAACTGTACCTCATAATCTTTAAATACCTCTCCACCAGTTGGTGTTCAAGGCAATTCAATTGCTAAATGTTATATGGGAAATGTGAGGGACCCAGACTGCACTCTGCAGTGCTTGAAGAGGATCAAGTCCTCACAACCACCAGTGCCTGATCTGTATGAGACCGACCAGCAGTGAGGCTGGAAGGCAGCAGAAAACTGCTCTTCTCTTACTGGCTGCAGTAGAGTGTTTTGTGTCCCTCACACAGTAGGTTTGAGGTCGGAATATGCTCAAAGACTCCCTCACCAGCCAAGGTTATGGTGGCAGTACTCATCTCAATCTCCTTAGATCCCCACTCCCGTGGTCCTTGGCTCTCCAGGATCTGATGGGCTTCCCCTCCTGAGCACTTGGACAATGACAGAGGATGCCTACCTGTCCAGGAGTTCCCAGTCCTCTCCTCCCCAGCGGTCCCGAAACTCTTTTGTGTTCATGCCTCCAATTTTGTCCAGGTCAGACTTGTATATGCCCAGGAGACCAAACCCATTCACCTCCCAGTAGCCTGCGGAGAGCACAAAAGAGGCACAGCTTTGTTGGGGTTTTGAACCACTGATGGCTCCAGCAGAGCTGCTGGAGTGAGACTCAAGCTACTTTTAGCACAGTGCTGACACCAGGGGTAAACTCAGCACCAAGGCAGAGCCAACCAGCAGCCTTGGGAACGAGACACCATGGTCTGTCCTGTAAACTTGTTAGCAGAGCCCCTCACATCTCCTGTCTGGCAACACAATTCCTGGACTGTCCCTGTGCCTGGATGGCTCAGGATGACTACTTCTATCAAAAGGAAATCCTATGCTGTACTGCTTTTTTCCCTCCAGCTTGGCTTGGTTTCTCTCACCCCTGGTCTAGCAGCTCTCCTCAGGACAGGCTGTGACCCCTAGAGAGAGATGGACAGACAGAAATAAAGGATGGTTTTTCCAAGGTCCTTAAATCCACAAAAAGTTCTAGGAGACAACCAGGAGAAACAACAGATAAAGACTCTGCTGGCTTTTTGATATCAGATTCCAGGTACCTGACGCTGGTTCAACCCCATCCTCTGTCTAACACACACTCACCCTGTGGACCTGGAAGTACCTCAAGCTCCAGACCTTGACAGTGCCAGAGGAACAAATGTAGAGACTTTCCTCTTTCCCATTTCCCAAAGCCTGAGCCCTCTTACCGTCGGGCCACTGTGGGGACATCCCGCAGTGCAGCCTCATGACCATGGGTGCAAAGGCCATCTTGCCCTCCACGCAGTGCTTCCTGATGGAATCGATGACTCCAGCTGGGAAGTGGATGTGGAGGTCACACAGGAAGACAATGCTGTGCGGGTCCTGGAGCCAGTCGTACCGGTTGGGAAAAAAACAGGTTGATTTTCAGGAAATCTTTCTTGAGGGGCAGGAAGACAGAGATACGGGAGTCAAAATCTCATTACTGCATCAGAAACTGAGATCCCCAGGGCTGGCAAACACCACTGTGTGGCTGTTCAATGATGAGTGTGAAATACCATGACTGTGACCTGGCAGGGGCAGGATCACAAAGCTGCTACTGCTGATTTCCCTCCCGTCTGACAGTCCCAGCAGGTGGACCAAGAATCAAACAGAGCACAGGCTCCTCAGAATAAAGAGACTCTTACTCTGGAAGGACAGCAAACAGATCTGAACTGCTCTGCTTGGCTGTTCCCTTCCCCAAAAATCGTGTGGTCAGTACCAAAAGCAATGCCAACCCCAGACACAGAAACTTCCCTGCCCACGCAGGGCCCCCCAGACTCACCGTTACGAGGTCGATCCCCGCCTGCAGCCCAGCAGAACGCTCAAAATTCCCTGTCAGCTTCAGGTACTGATAGCTGGGGGGCAGAGGGGAAAGGGAATTTCAGTGGCACAGGAGGCACCGCAGGCAGTGCCACACCAGCACGGGGCTGTGGAGCTGCCCTCGCTCTCTGCACCCTCTGGCACAGAGGAAACCTTTGCTGGGGGAGCACACAAGCCCAGCACTGCTCCTGGTCCCAGTGTGCCCAGAGAGCCCTGCCCCTGAACAGCGCCTAGCAAAACTCTTCTCAGCTCTAGCCCAGCTCTGTCCTAGGACTAGACCTGGGAACCCCTGGCATGCAGTGGAAATGACCAGCCAAAGCTGTGCCAGATCAGAGCAGGGTCATTCCAGCAAGCAGAGGTCCCCCCATGCTCTCTGTCCCACTTCTCACAACTTCCTTGTCTTTTTTCTCCTCCCCCTGCCCATCACTGGGAGACTTGCTTTCTCTTGCCTCTTGCAATCTTGAAAAAAGAGACAAACTCAATAAATTTAGCTGGAAGACTACACCAGGTATTGCCTCAGACTTTTCCATACATATATATGTGTATGCACATCATAACAAAAGCACATTCACTGTATGTGCTGGTGTGGATGGATGGTGTCTGTGGTGTTCCAGCTGCAGCAGGCTGTGCTGGCCAACACACAGAGGCTGCCAGATGTGCAACTTGCAGGCATACGTGTGTGAGAGGCTTTTTGTGACCAAGCAGTACTCCCACCTGTGCAAGGCAGACCTCTTCAGAGCCTTCTCTACATCCATGTCCTCACTGCTGTAGTCTGTGATGATGATGCTGAAGTAGGGATCCTTGGTGACTCGGAACAGCTCCTCCATGTCAGAGATGAACTGCAGCACCCACCGCGCCTGGTTCTTCACTGGTTGTATTGCAACAGGGAGAGAATCAAAGCAAACTGACTTCAGTGGTGGTGGTTTTTTCTCAACAGCCAAGGTTTCTTGCCTTCTGTTAAACCCCAACAACCTTTCAGGGATGATGAAATAGGCCCAGGTGGTCCATAGAGCCAAGGAATCAGTGTGGGTTCTTTCCCACCATGTGACAGGGGTTTTCTCTGAGCTTACAAGCCATGGCTGCTTGGGCCCTATCGTATTTCTGAGGGTATTTAACTCGGAGAGAACAGAAACTGGAAGTGACCCAGGTAAGATGGTTGAGACTGGCTCAGACCCACTGACCAGGACTGCCCCCCATGGGAACCCCACCGTGCCACCCCTCGCCGTCCTGCGGGTCCCCTCACCTGGCACCACGAAGTGCACCACGGCCTGGTGGTTCCAGGAGAAGCCCTGGGGCCAGCACAGCTCGGGCTCGCTGGCCGCAGCCATCAGGTGCCGCCGGCGGCCCCAGGCCAGGCTCCTCATCCTCCTCTCGTCGTCCCTGCGGCCGGGGCCGTGCCAGCCGCGCGCGAAGACGAACTCGGAGAGGCGCAGGCGACGCGCGCCCGGGCCCTGCAGCTCCAGCAGCTCCAGCTCCAGCAGGTACCGGCTGCCCCGCACGCGGTCCTGCCGCTTCTCCACGTTGAGGATGCGCTGCAGCTGGAAGCGCCTGCGGGGACACGGCCGGGTGGGCACGGCCCGGGCACCGCCTCTGCCTGGCTGCTTCCCTGGGGCCAGCGCGAACCTTCCCTCCCCGGCCTCTCCCCGCTTCGCCGCGCCGCTGCCCGACTCCCATGGGAATGTCTAGCACCTGTTTCTCCTAAATCCACAGGCATGTGGGATTGGAGCCGGGACTCCAGCCAAGAGAAAATATTTGGCAAGAGAAATGAAATAAAGGTGACACAGAAAATAACAAATGTGTCTGAATGATTGTGTAGGGCTGGTAATAACGAGTGTATTCAACACCACCTACAAGGATCTTGGCACAAGGAGCGTGTTTGGGCTACTGAAACTGACAGCTTATCAAACAAGGATATGGAGTAGCACTGAGCAATCATACAGTAAAAACTGGCAGGAGCTGTAGATTCAGAACGGCCAAAACTGGACAAAATGCCAGGTCATGCCCCTTCGGATCACAGCAAGAGTTTCTCCTATAAAATAGATGCTCGTGAGTTAAAAATCCTAGGAAAATCTTGTGTGTACCGATCAGTTACACCTGGCTGTGACTGACATGACCCTGAAAAAGCAAATGTGATCTTAATACGTAGCATTAGGCCTACTTCCAGCAGGGATTAGAAGCTAGTAACACCCATTCCATAAAACATCCAGGATACTGGTCACCTATGTACAGGAAGATTAACACCAACTGAAACCTGCATGGAAAAAGACTGGTAAAATACCTATAAAAATTAAGGCCAGCCCAGCAGAAGGGTCAGGAGTTAGATGGTTTAGCTTGTGGAGGCTACAGGAAGTGTGTCTGTTTGCCAGAAGGGAAGGTAAGTCTTGAGAAGAAAAAGAACACCATACCAAGACCATGTAACAGAAGAGTGTCAGCAAAAGCTGATACCATTTCTTAGGCAAAAGAAGTGTGCCTAAAGTCCAGTGTTACACAGACTCCTTGCCCAGAATCTTATTTGCCACATCTAGTTCATCCTCTGATTCTCACCAGTTACTCACACAACAGGTATTCCCCGTGCAGCAGGGTAAGCCAGCTCTGGGACAGAGCCCCTTGGCTTTCTCACTGTGCCTTACCCTCTACTCCTCTGGTTGAGCTTCCTCAGGAAGACACGTGTGACTTCCAGGGCCTCACTCTCTCTCAGCAGCAAGTTTCCCGAGGTGTTGCACTTGAGGTCAATCCAGTCTGTGCGCAGCATGTGGAAGTCCAGGTTGCTCATGCTGAAGGTCTGCTCCCAGTTGACTGCCTGGTCAAACACTGGTACGTAATCAAAATCCTCCTCATCTTCCTCCTCTGGCTCCCCCTCCACCTCCTCCTCTTCTGCTGCTCCTCCAGACTTGTCCTTCACAGGAGATGCCCCCTGCGCCTCCCCCGTGCCCCCACGCCCGTCGCTGGCTGCCTGCTGCTCAGCCATGTGGGGCTGGCCCTGGCTCAGCTCCCGTGGCAGCCCAGGCTGCAGGCTGGGGCTGGCAGCACTCACCACACGGTGCCCAGCTTGCCCGGGCACTGGGCCTCCCTTCCCAGCTGGCACGGCGCCTGCTGGCTGCAGCCTGTCCTTCCTGCTGCTCAGGTCTCCTCGAGGTCCTACCCTGTTGGGAACTGTGACCTCCGAGTCCCTGGGGTGGCCAAGAGACTGCTGCCTCTGAGGCACAGTCCTGGGAGGAGGGTTTGCCATTCTGCCAGGCACTCTCCCCTGGACGGCCCTGGCGTGCTGCGGAGGGCTCCTGGAATTGTCTTTGACTCCAGCTTTTAAACGGGGTCTCTTCGTCACTGGGCTTCCCTCCAGGCCGGTCAGGCTGAGGCTTTGGTTGCTAGAGGCCAGCATGGCTGATTTGACACCAGACCTTTCCATCCTCCTGCTCCATATCTGCTCTCCTGCACTGTCCCCCAGCACTGAGAGGAGGCGGCGGCGCTCCCGCAGGGAATAATCGTCACTGTGACCATTGTCACTGCCCCACACGCTGCTGGGAGCCCTCCCTGGGCCAGCGTGCTCGGGGACACTGGTGCTCTCCACGTCCTGCTCCTCGTACTGCAGCTCATCCGGGTTCCCCTCCTGGGAGCCTGCAGGATGAATCCAGGTCACACCTCTGGCACCCTCCCACTGCCCTCCCTGCCCTGGCCAGGCACCCCAGGCAGGGGGACAGCTACTTCTGGCCTCCTTCAGTGCTGTCTCTCCTGCTCAGAGGGACAGGGATGCTCTCACATGGGAGCCATGCTCAGGCTGCCACCTCAGCACCCACCACTGCCAAAGGCTGTGCAGCTGCCTGGCTCTGGCCACAGCTCTGCAGGGCAGGGGTGACCACAGGGCAGGGGTGAGCACAGGGCAGGGGTGACCACAGGGCAGGGGTGACCACAGGCTGCCACACCTCTGCCTGGGGTACTCCTGCCCATGGTTTTGCTAGAATTGCACCTCAGCTAACCTGTGGGCCTGAGAGTTGTCATGTTGTCTACTCCAGCCCACTGTTTGGTGAGCTCCCAACCTGCCCTTAAGGGAAGTAAAAGTGGCAGCAAAAGTCTCCTCCCAGACACAGCAATCTGGCAGGGAAAGGCTGCCAGAGACTTCCTTGGTATGGAAAGTCAACAGCTCCTTTCAGCTGGTGCTGTAAGACCACACACAAGGGTGACAGATAAAAGGATCCTCTAGGTTCTGACACAACAGTCCCTACCTGGCTGTTCTGTCTTTTCTCCAGAGTCCAGAATCTTCTCTGGCCGATCCATTTTCATGTACTTGTAAAATCCAAATCTGCAGAGAGAAGAGCAAAACACAAGTTTTTTGAAAGTTACTTTCCTGGAAGAAGATCCTGAGCACAGGGAGGCCATAATCAGCTATCTTACTGGCAGAGTGACCCTCCTTATCCTGCAAAAAAGTTCTCCTGAACAGCTGGGAGTCCTTGCACAAGGTGTCTGGTTGTTGCAGTAGGGAGCAAATAAGTAGCAGTTCCCCTGTGGGGCCACCACTGGGATCTGGGCACCAGTGAGGATGAGTGACATGCATTTCTTTCCCCAGAGAGAAGCCTGTGGTGAGCATCGTTTGGCTTTCACAGTGACAGCCACCGGGATGCTCCAGCCACTGGCAGGCCAAGCTTGCTGGGAATACACTGCCTGATGTAAGAGAACAAACATGCTCTGACTCAGCTACTGGGTTAACAGTGCAAGAAAAGCATTGGTAGTTTGCCCCTGAGACCTAAACATATTTTCACTTCAATTATCAAAAGGAACTATAAATGCTTTAATGTTTTGCAAGACTTAGGGGATCTCTAAGAATTAAGAAAGTCCTACAGAAGCGAGCATGAAATTCCACACCAATTCCAGCCTTCAAGCTCCTCCCCACCCTGCTAGTAAACCCCAATTTACAGCATGCTACCTTTCCAAATAATAAGGGTTTTCCTGGTAGAAGCATTTGTTGTCTTTCTCCATGTGGCTCAGGCGGCTGTAGTCATTTGGGTAAACAAAGGATAAATGAACCTATGAGGAAGAGAGAAGGACAAAGTGAAACCCTCGTAAATGCCAGACATCAGTCACAGGGTGACCCAGACACAGCTGCAGGGTAACCAGCCCTTTTTAGAGGGAGCAGGAGTTGCTCACTCTCTGCTGTGAGATGGAAGACAGAAGGAAGCATGCTAGGATACATGTATGCATGTGCCTTTTACCCTCTCCCTCAGCACCTGTGCACCTCTCTAACTGTGAGCTGAAGTCCTAAGCAGAGTGAGAACTAACTGGGAGAGAGGTGGCCAAGTCCTCCAGAAGGGATGCCCGTGGCTTTAGTAACCCACACATAAATAATACACACATTCCCCCCCTGGAGAATGAAATCCTCGGCCACTGTGAGACTCCCTGCAAAGGCCAGCTCAGCCCATGGCTGCTGGGACCCCCTCCTCCTGCTTGTGTACCCCTGGGCAAGCCCCCGAGAGCAAACCCCACTCACGAACTGGAGTCCCTGGTAGCGCTGCAGGGGAAATCCATCCACCAGGTAGCTGGGCCTGTAGGGACACTCGGGCAGCGCCCGGCGCACGCGGGACCGGCTCAGCAGGGGCACTGCGGGCAAGAACACAGCCAGGGCTGCAGCAGGGCCCTGCTGCAACCATGCACCAGCTGCCTCTGCCCCTGCTGCAACCATGCACCAGCTGCCTCTGCCCCTGCCCTCCGTTCATCCATGGCAATACTGAGAAACGGACTGAACAAACCTTCTCGCACAGCTCAGCTCTTTACATTCCTTGAATCTTACACAAAAATACGCTTGGGGATGTTGTCTGAGCTGGATACCAAGAACCAGGAGCTGGCTTTAGTCTGTGCTTTGTCTCCTACAGTGACTGATACTGTAGCTGCCCCCTCTTTATTGTCAGGAATAAAAAAACACGGCCTGGATAACTGCAGGGCAGGAGGGCAATCCTTCCCAGCTGCAGTTCCCTCCCCAGCTGCTCTGCAGGTCTCACCTTCATAAAGAGTGTCCCGGGGGTCAGGCTTCAGCATGTCAGCGGGGTGTGCCCTGCTGCCAGCACTGCCAGCAGCCCTGCTCCTGCCACTGCCAGTGGCCAGCGTCTGCGGGATGTGCCCGACCTCGTCCATCTTCAGCAGCGTCTCGTCTAAAAACCAGGGAGAGCACAGCGGGGAGCCAGGGCCTCATCTGCTCCTTGTCCCAAAGAGCACCTCTCTCCAGGGCCAGCCCTTTCCAGATGGCATTGCACCCACGGCACTAATGCTGCCCCTGGCACAGGCAAAGGAAAGGCTCTGGCCCAGGGAGCCGCAGATACAGAAGCTGTGGGGTGGGAACACGGCTTTCACTGAAAGCACACACACGGAGTGGTGAGCAGAGGAGGAAAATGACCTCCTGCCTTGGGTACAGCAGAAGTGGTGTGCTGAACAGGCCCCATGCTGGCAGCAACTACTGGACACCTCTGTACTATTAGCATTAAGTTTCTTTTCAGAGGAGATAAAGAAAGATGAATGGGAGGAGAAACCTGAGGAGCAAAGCTTTTCTCTGTGCTGGAAAAGGATCAGGACCCTGGGGAAGGACCTTCAGTGGCTGAGGAGGATGTTACTCCAGAAGGAGAAAGAAGCCCCACAGTGAGCCAAGAACAACAGGAAGCTCAAAGTCAAGACTGGGTATTGGTTACATTTTTCCTTGGGTGCTGCATGAAGTCCTGCACAGGACCTCATGTCTGCATGGATCTTACTTTAAAATTAGGGGGATTCAATAAATATCCATGAGGGAAAAGCAATCCTGCCAAGGACACTGGTGTGCAACTTTTGGGTACTGAACTACATAGGACCCCAAAAAGAATGGGATGTCATGTGATACAGCCAAAGGCTAATATGAACAAGGGAAAAACTATGGGCAGAAGGCAACAGATAAAAATGAGACTGCAGCACTGCACCTAATTGTGAAAGCATCTTCTGGAATGTCACTCTTCTATTCAACAGGTAATTAGTAAGAAGAAAAGAGCAGAAGGTAAAAGGATGAAGATGGAATGGAAAGCCTAGTCCTAGCCAGATGGGAGGGTTCAGAAAATACAGCAGCAGGTTGTGATCCAAGACACAGCAAGCAGATGTCTTGGTTATATCAGGGAGTCCTCCATGCACAGAAGGGATGGTATGGAAAAAGGGCCAGAAGTGTTGGAAGGCAACAGCAGCAGATATGGAAAGGGGGAATGCTGGCAGAGGAAATGATGCTGACAGAGCTGGGTAAGGGTAAACAGGACTAAGGAGCTTCTTAACTGGTAACACCATCACTTGATGTGCTAAGAGGGTTTACAAAACAGGAGGGACTGGACTGATGAGTTTGCAGCAATCCAGCACCAACTCGAAGAGACCTGAGGCTGGTACAGAAGAAGGCAGCACCCCCAGCACTGCCAGCATGTGCTGCTGTGTTCAGGACCAGAGTGAGATCTCCTGACAGCCCCTTCCCCCTGGCTGGCCCAGCTGGCTGCACAGCCCCACAGCTCCCATGCTTTGGGACTCACGTTCCCCCTGGCTCTCAGCAAACTCCATCCTGTGTTACTCTCCATCTACAACACCTCTCACCTTTGCAGACTCTCCTCTCTGCCCTTCCTCACCACCTCTGGACCTCCCTGAAATCATGTTCTAATCTTGCCTCTGATTCTCCTGTGTTTAATAATGAGTCACACCCTTGTCCAGAGAGTCTTTCTCCAGAAGTGCCTCCACCTTTTTGTCCCGATGATGTGTATGCCTGGTATTTGCCTGGCTAGACAATGATTCATGGTGAAACACTGGATGCCGACACATGTAGGAAGAATGGGGAGGTGCTTGGGAAAACTTGCAATGAAGATACTTACTAGCAAAAAGGGAGAGATATTGGGAGTCAATGACTTTGAACTTCGCTTCTGGGTCATTCAGTCTCCACTGGAACAGAGAAACACATTGAAATGAATTACCTATGGAGGTAACCAAGCCTGAATAAAAGGAACACACTACTCCTACCAGGACTGAATTTACCCAGCAGCAAATGTCTGGGAATGAGCTGAGATCCCCCAGGACACATCCAATCCAGGAAAGGCCAAAAAGCTGCAGCAGACCCCAGAGAAGGCAGATTTATCCCAAGCAAGCAGAGGAAGGGGTCCTGACACACGGCCACACACAGGAGTAGGTAAGGGCTCTGGAAGGGATTAGCTGCATCTCATGCAATGAGGAGCTGAGGCCAGGGAAAGGAGGGAAATGGTTACAAACGTCATTCCTGAGCTCTCTGGGGACACATATACGGGACCACCATTTCCACAGACTCACTGCTACTTCCACATGGTCTGTTCCTCTGTCATCCTGCTTGTGCAGCACCTCAAAGTAGTACCTGCCTGCTGCTGACAACCTGCGAAGGACAAGGTGTCTGTCACCAGCAGCACTGAGGAACATTTCTTAGCTTGTCAGCAGACAATGAGTGGAGAGCAACCACACCCATGAAACAACCTAATTCTCAGGGTAGGCAGGGTCAGCCCTGCCAAGGAAATCCAGATCCTGACAGGGAGATAGGCAGCTTCACTTGTGCACCTGGAGCGCTCCAGACCCTTCTCAGTTAATTCTGAATAACTCCCTCTCAGTGCTGCCTGCCGGGTTTTGGCCCCTGGGAAGCCTGGCCAGGTCCAAGGCAGGAAGCTTGGGATACAGTTCACATAGGGGAGCCTGGATGTGCTGGTGGCCGACTGCTCCAGGCAAGAAGAATTCAGGGTTGCATTCCCGCAGTAAATCAGCACAGCTTTGGCAATACCCCCGAGTAATCCCTTTCTCTGCACTGCTAAACTCTTCAGGACAAGCCTGAGTGCTTTTCCCTTGTCCTTGTGATTTCCTGGTCATGTGCAGAGGTGGCTGGGACTGAGGGGCTTTGCTCACTCACCTCACCACGTTTGACTTCTGGCTGTGAAATTTCCCAAACTCTCCTGGTGCTGTCCACTCCTTCCCTGTCTGTGAAGAGACAGAAGATGGCTCTAGTTGAGTTTCCTCCCTTGTTACTGCACTGACAATGATAAAAATTGAAAATTGAACTCCCTCTTCAGTTCCTCCTGGTAAGTCATCTGTGAAATCCATCACCTGTGGACAGATTTAAGTCCCCTAATTGTGAACAAGGGACTCCCAATAGCACTACCAAGAGGTAACTGGCTTAAGTATCACATGTCATAGCCCATCTGGCATCATCTTGTCTGTAGCTGGGCAGGGAAAGAAACCTGGGTAGTGCAAGGAAGCAGTAAGTGAGGAAGGTCTCTGTTCCCACAGGAACATGAAAGCTCGATGGGAGACGCCGTGCAGCACGCACTGTACCTTGCCTACACTGGCCAGCAGCTGGACACCAGAGGGCTTTTCATCAGGGCTCAGCCAGAACTCAGCATTGTCATCCGCAGCGATGGCAAACTGAAACTCCCCTGTTGAGAGATGGAGGGAGTGAGTGGGGCTTGTGCACAGAACAGATCCTGCTCCTCTGAAATGCTGCCTTGGCCCTTTCTCCTGGTGAGACCATCCTTCCCTTTTGATATTATCACCTTCCTGCCTTTGAACCTTTCTGAACTCTGCTGTGACTGAGAACAAACTTTACAGATGTCACTGGTTCACTGTCCCTCCTGCACTGGCCTCACCTGACATCTAACCTGGAAAGCTGAGAGGCCTGTGCACAGCCTCCCCTGACATCCCTTTTGCTCCCAGAGCAGAACTTTGTGTGAGCTGCTGTGTCTGGATGGAGGAATGTGCAGGTGGAGCCACAGAGGTGCTGAGGCTCACTCTGTCCAGGGTCACGGGGATGGCAGCTGCAGGCCAGGGCCGTGCCAGAGCCTGCAGGCTGCCCGGGGCAGAGCACGCAGCTGGGGACACAGATGTCAGCTGCTGTCAGATGGCATTCATGCACCGGGGACAGCAGGGACATCAGTGATGTCAGGGGCAGTCCCGGCCATGCGAGGGAGGGAGGCCAAGCCCAGGGATTGTCCGTGCCCACACGCTCGCCGTGGGGCTGAGCATTCACAACAACAGTTATTTATCCAGCACTTCCCATCTGCCTTCTCCTGTGCTTTTCCTTCCCACCCCACAAGGGAGGAGGCAGATGTGCTTCCAGCCACGCCAAGGCCACGGCCAGCCACGCACACCACCCACGGGGGGACCTGCCTTGGGCTTGCCAGGGTGGGGGCACCAGGAGGGGGGCCAGGGGAAGGTGACAAGGGACACGAGTGAAGGCACTCAGAACCCTCACCATCGCTGAAAGGGTGCAGGTAACCAAATATCCGGAGACCATAGTTGGTCCATTTTGGGGACACGGCCAACTTCTTCAGCGTAGTTCTTGTCTGAAGTGGAACGAGAAAAAATTCATAAAAATCATTTTAGATGTGACAGGAACAAGGAGAGAACCAAAAACCCTGGGACAGGTGGGCAGAGGGTTTTCTCTGGGAGGAGGGTGGGGTATGGGATGTGAGGGAGGCAGAGGGAAAGAGCACACCAAGTAAGAAATGAGGCGGAGCAGGTGCTGCTGAGAAGGGAAAAGCTGCGTGGGGGATGCCATTGAGATGGTGGGGACAGGACATGGCATTCCCCAGGCACTTGGAAGGAGAGCACCAAATACAGGGCTCCTCCAGCCCGTGTCTGAGCCCTGGCAGGCCAGCACGTGTGACATGACCCTCCCTGTGCAGCACAGGGAACCCTTGTGAAAGCTTCCTGCTCCCTCAGCAGGAGGACAGACCAGGTGGTGGATTTGAACAGACAGAGGGAGGAAGGGACAGGACGTGAAGGGAGCCAGGGTGATCCATCCCCCTGGGAAGTGCAGGACAGTGGATGTCATGGTCTTACTCACGTGAGGGAAGAGGGGGAAGTGGAGGTTTCTCCTCAGCTGCTCGACGGAGCCGCCACACCAGTCCTCAAACACGTGCAGGTTGGCCTGGCCCTGGAACTGCAAGGCAGAAGTGGGGCACCATGAACTGCTGCATCCATGCCTGTGTCCTCCCTGCTCTGACAGCCCCGCTACTGGAGCCTTGAGAGAGTGAAGGAAGATTCCTCTGCTCTGCAGGAGACTTGGCTCCAGAGCACTGCTGCTCATCTGCTGAAGGTGTGGGGTTGGCACAGATGACAAATGGCACCAGGGAACTGTGCTCACGCTGGGGACATCTCAGCTCCATGGCTGGGGTTTGCTCCATCAGGGAGCAGAGGGCCAGTGCCCCGAGGCCGTGGTGTGGAACACACTGCAGGGTGGCAACAGCTCCCCATGATGCAATGTCTTACGTTCTGCAAGAGGACAGCAAGCAGCTCCTCACCATCTCAGGGCTGCCCTCCTGACCTGAGGGAGAGAGGTGCCCTAGGGAGGGGAGATGGCAGATCCCCTTCTCAAAGCACATCTTAGAGGTGACGCTGAGGGAGGACGGTGGGGACAAGGAGATGGAGGCCGGCAGGGCAGGGAGCAGCAGCACAGGCAGGTCAGTGGCAGCACGGCCTCCGTGTGTCTGCAGAGACACAGAAACACTGAGGGAAGTGGGGGGCCAGCCAGGCAGCACAGGAGGGGGTGCAGTGTCAGCACAGCTCCCTGCTATGCAGCCAGCCCCAGCAGGAGGGGATCTCAGTGCCCAGCTGAGACCTGGAGCACACCTGGGCTGGGAAAAGCTTGCTGGCCACTGCGGGACTTCAGCAACACACTCCCCAAAGGACAGACTCTATTCTTGTCAGAGCCACTCAGAAAGGAACCACTGCCTGCCCCCAGCAAAGTCCAGGCTTTCTGCCTGCAACCAGAGGAGCGGATGCTGAATCCCTCCTGGCAGGACGGGCACCCAGCAGTGAAAAATAAATAAGCTGGAGATGGTCCAAGCTACCTTAGATGGAAAAACGCTGCAGAAAGGAATAGGTTTCCTTGGGACCAGGGAGGTTTTGCTGTGGCTGTCTTGCCTATATAAGGGCTGTGGGAGCAGGGCTGGGGAAACAGCCTGAACAGCACCCAAATGTCTACAGATGGCAGCAAATTCTTACTTTTCACTGGGGAGGCTCTAGCAGGCCTGAAGCAGCACAGAGCAGGAGGGTCCAACCTCTCCGTGCACTGCTGCCAGGGAATCCTCCTCAGTGAGTTATTTTCCCCAGGATGCTGGGCTGGGGCTGTGTTTGGAAATAAACTGTGGCTTGAAGGAAGGCCGTGAAGCAGATTTGGCTCCACACCAGTAATGCTCCTTGCAAGCTGTGGACTTTAGTCCTGCACGTGAAAACCATTTCTGCAAAGCCCATTCACACCCACTGCTGCTCTGGAGTGCCCTCCTGTCACCTCTCCCTCTCTGGTGTCCCCACTGCCAGGGCTTGATGGATGTCTGCAAGCCCATGATGCCCCCCACCAACATCTCCTCTGCTGACATCCCTCAGCCTGGATTCTGCCCACCAGAGAAGAGGAAAAGCAGCGAGACAAAGTGGATGTAATTGCTCAGAGCAATGCACAAAACCAGAGTGGAGACAGACAGAGGGCTCAGGGCCATGGATGCAGCCAAAAGAAGCCTGGGACTCTGCAGGAACTCACGATACAAATAAATCACTGCAAGCGTGACAGACACTGAATTGGAATTTAATTGCTGTGCAGTCCTCAGCCCCTTGGCCAAATCCAGGCTCACACCCAGGGGTCTTACACTGCTTTTCTCAGCCAAAACAAATAATGACAACTGCTGTTTCTTGAGGAACATGAAGTGAGCAGAGCAGGCTGGGCTCCCACAGAGAATCACTGCCAGAAGCTGAGTCCTGTGGAAGTCTGCTGCTATCCACAAGTGATGCTGGGTTGGGTTTTTTTTGGAGAACTGCTTGCACACTGCTGACAGCAGGCTCAGAGCTCCATGAAAAGTAGCACAACACTCCCACACTGTGGACAGGCTGGCACTGCAGTCCACTCCTGCCAAAGACAGACCCAGGGGATGATCTCAAAGCTCGGGACTGCAGTGAAGCTGGGCTGGCTTTGACACGGGGCAGCCCAAAATCAAAACCAGATATTTATGAGGCAAATCCCAGAAGACTGGCTAGACTTGCTCAAATATTTGCAGAGTAAAACCTGGACCAGTCCCATTGCAATAGAACACTTCACTGCAGTTTGGCAGCATTAGGGAGAGCACAGCCTAACAAAGAATAAGGCAGACACCACTGTACTAGATGCACCATCAATACTTAGAGAATTCCTGGGAGTTCTAGCCCAACACTCCTGCCTCCCAAGTCTTTACAAAGCCTCCAGAGAGGAGATTCTGGCAGGAGTTAATGAGATCACTTCGCTTTCTTGCACTCACAGCTACCAGAAATAATTAACTGGTAAATAATAAGTGTTTCTTGCATGCGATTTAAAAATCTTTTCTAAACCAACAGATTTTCTCCTGAGTTACAGCAGCCTAACTTAGTTTCTGTTTCCTCTTAAAGGGAAAAAAAGAACATTATTGACAGATAAGTGCTGGCTGCCCAAAGTGCTGCTTTGGGACTGAAAACTGAGCTCGGCTTTAATTTTAGGCCCTCACGAGCCACCAGTGTAGCAGCTGTTTTGAAACTCTATCACCTCGGTCCCCCCACCCCAATTCAGAGCTGCCCATTACAGGCAGCTGAGAAATTCTTCTGTTTGCTATCTGAGTATCCTCTCACACAACATGCTGCAAGATCTCCTGCCTGGGGCTTTTGCAGATTGCAGTTAGAGAGCAACATCACCACCATTCCCAACTCATGGGCACAGAAATGTCAATGGATTTTCTGAAATATGGTTTTCAGAACATGATTCTAAAACATGGTTACTATGTTTGACTTCCCAGCTTGGAACTACCTGGCCCTGTTTTGCAAAGGGCTGGAAATTCAGGATTTAGCACGCAACAAGTTTCCCCTTCTCCCCTTAAAAACATCTGCTTAGAAAATTCAGGATAGACTGATCTGGCCAGAACCAGGAACAGAAGCCAGGACCCTGAGCTCCCAGTGGGAGCTGGTTTTATGTGACCTTCCCACTCAGAGGGCTTCTCCTGCCCCTGAGGTTTCTCCCTGGCCCAACAGCCCTTCCCAGCTGCTTATCACCCTGCTGAAATAGCAGCAGTGCACGCTGCCAGCTCAGGCCCACAACAGGCACAGGTCACACACCAAGGGCACTGCCAGCACGGTGTGAGTGTGCCCTGGAGCACAGCACAGTGTGAGTGTGCCCTGGAGCACAGCACAGAGTGAGTGTGCCCTGGAGCACAGCACAGTGTGAGTGTGCCCTGCAGCACAGAGTGAGTGTGCCCTGGAGCACAGCACAGTGTGAGTGTGCCCTGCAGCACAGAGTGAGTGTGCCCTGGAGCACAGTGTGAGTGTGCCCTGGAGCACAGTGTGAGTGTGCCCTGGAGCACAGTGTGAGTGTGCCCTGGAGCACAATGTGAGTGTGCTCTGGAGCACAGCACAGTGTGAGTGTGCCCTGGAGCACAGAGTGAGTGTGCTCTGGAGCACAGCACAGTGTGAGTGTGCCCTGGAGCACAGAGTGAGTGTGCCCTGCAGCACTCCACAGTGTGAGTGTGCCCTGCAGCACAGAGTGAGTGTGCCCTGGAGCACAGCACAGTGTGAGTGTGCCCTGCAGCACAGAGTGAGTGTGCCCTGGAGCACAGCACAGAGTGAGTGTGCCCTGCAGCAGAGCAGTAAAAGACTTTGCTATTTCCCCTTCCTTCTGTGAGAAATGCTAGATTATCAGCCCTGCTACAAGAACTGACCGTAGAGGAGGATCAGGACCACAGACAACCCAGATCTCCTCCCAGCCCAAACCCAGTCATGTCAAAACTCTCTGGAGGGTGGCACCACACACCCCGGGGTTCCTGCTGAGCAAGGAGGCCAGGGAAGGAAGAACTGGGCAAGCAGCAAAGCTGAGAGGATTGCAGCAGCAGAGACACGACGTCCTGCCCTGTAACTGGAGCAGGATGGAGAAGAGAAAGCTTTCCTAATTTAATCCTGGGCAGCTTTGGCATCACAGAGGCAAATCAGCTGCATAGCTGCACGCAGCCCAGGGAATGATAAACAGGGCACACAGAGGGCCCGAGCCATGGAAGAAAGGCAACATTGTGCTGCCAGCTAGAAACTCCTGAGCTTGTAAGGCTCTTCTGTCTCCTCAGAGTGGCTGCAGCCCCTCCTCCTGCCTGGCTGGGTGACATTCAGCAGCCAGCAGCTGGGCTGGGCTGCACGCTCTGCTGTGCTGGGCACTTGTGGGAATCCATCAAGACAGGTCAGCAGCACAGCCCCTGTCTGGATGGGCATGAGCAGACAAGGAAGGGGCATCAGCAGAGACAGAGAGGAGCAGCTTTGTCTTTCAGTCCCCTCAGGAAAGGAAGCTTCCTCTCTGGGCAGGTTGGGCAGCAGGACAGCACTCCAGCACAACCCTTTGGTCTTGTGCAGCACCTGTGCACTGTACAGGAGCTGCCTGCAAGGGGCTGTGCTCCTGCACATCCCTCACACCTCCCTGCAGAGAGAAGTCCTCAGGCTGTGCAGACATGAGGGAGGAAAGGTTCTAAACGCACCCCAGCACTGCCCAGACCTTTCTCCTCCCAGAGCTGAGCAGGGGCTTCTGCAGAGGTAAATGAGAACAGTCTGGATAACCAGGCACTTTTCTGAAAGTCTCCCCACACCTACAGCAGTGTCAAAGGGTGACACTCACACCCACAGCACAGGGTTGTCCTGACGATGGCCAGGCACATTTCTGAATTAATGAAACAAAATCTCCCACGTCTCCAGCCTGGGCAGGCAGTGGGTGATGCTGGGAGCTGCAAGCCTTTGCTCTGGTGCCTGGAAGTGACAGTGAGGACAGGGCCCATCACATGCATGGGCAGCCTGAGGAACCCAGAGCAAGGGTGAACCCTCCTTTCCCCCAGATGCCAGAGCAAAACTTCAGTTTGGGATGTCCAGTGAGCACACTTTCCTACCACATTATCCAAGGCTCAAGACTTAAGCTGCCTATCTCATATCCTGAAACTGAGAGAGGAAAATTGAAACCTGTTCTTTTTCAGCACTGCTGGCTGCCAGCTCACCGTGAAACCCTGTTAATTATTTATGTTTGTCAGGAATATGACTCTCTGTTCAAACCAAGCCCAGCTCCCTGACCTGTGTGAGGCAACCTGGTGTCCCTCGCCCCAGGAATCAGGCTGCAATTAAGTTATTAGAGATGCTGTGGGAAGGGCACAATGGGATTACAGACCCTGGGTAATTAATTTGGGCAGAGTCACAGAAAAACTTAATCCCCAGGCCGGGAGAAATTTCAGTGGGTGGTGAGGAGGACAGCAAGCAGCTCTGCTGAGAGCTGTGTCCATGGACCCCTCTCCACCTCCTGCAGCTGGTACTGGTGAACCACTGGCCTCTGTTTGCAGTCAGGGGGACTCTGCTGACCCTCTGGGTACACACAGTGCTGCAGCAAGGGCAGGAAGTTCTGCCTTATAGAGCCAGAAAGTGTCCAGGCCACAGCGTGCACCTGACCAGCTGCACCTCTAACCCCTAAAGGCTCCTGCACACCACAGCTGGGCACGCCCCACACTGATGTGCTTTGGGAAATCTCCAGGGAGGGCAGAGACACAGGGCAAAGCCTCAGGGAGGCTGGGAGATGCCACACAGAGCCTGTAGTGCCCAGTGCCATGGGAGAGGGGAGCAGCAAATGCTCAGTGCCATCCCTGGGCACAGCAGCAGCCCTGCCCCTGCCACCCTGCTGCCTCTGGCTCACCTGGGAGGTAGCCCTGCCTGCAGGGCCCTGGACTGGAGAAGAGCCCAGGCCCCAGCTGGGAGCAGCCCTGCAGAGCCCAGGCTGTGACAGACCAGATCAATGTCTGCTCTGGGGCTGGCTGCTGCCAGGAAAGGCCAGGCTGCAGGGACCTGAACTGCTCCTGGACACACTCTCCCTCCATCAGCAGTGAGATCTGGAGGCATGAGAGCAAGGCCAGCAGCCTGCTCCCTCCCGGGGAGTCTCAGAGGCTCCTTAATTTGTGCAGCCCTCTAATCACCCTGAGGAATTCAGTGAGCTGGCTCCATTAACTAAATGCCCCCGGGCTGGTGGCCCTCTCATTAGAAGCAGGCTGCATTGCTCCCTTATCTGAGGAGGAATGATGAGATAAGAGAACAGGGGAGGAAAGAATAATTGAGGCATGAAGGAAACAAAGGGAGTGTTTACCCCAGCCCACAAGGGTCACCAGAGAGGGTCTCTGTTGATGGAAGTGCCACTGGAGTGGAGAAATCCCCACACACAGCATGCAGGGGTTGGATGGCAAAAGCCAGAGCAAGAGCAGTGTGCCACTGCCGTGTGCCACAGTCGTGTATCTGCTTGTGGAATGATTGTCCCTCCACACCCAGCCCTGAACAAACTTCACTTTTCAGGAAGGTAGTGGGCTGCCTGGAACTGCAGGTGGGTGCTTGGAGCCTTGAGGACTCGTGGACACACCAAATTATCTGGAATCTGGACACTCCAGTCTTTCCGGATGATTACTCAGGTCTGTAGGTGTCATTCAGCAGGGAGAAGGTGATAGGGAGTGGACTTCTAGTAAAGTGAATTAATTTCCAGGCATACACCCCTGCCCCTCACTGTAGCTGTACAGCCATAGCCCCCCTCACAAAATGATGGAGAAAGGCACTCACCTCTGGCACCCATGGGACAGGGTTGTCCACAGCTGCATAATTTGATTTATTCCTCCCATCTATTTGCAGCTCTTGGATCTGAAATACAAGTAGAGAAAAGCCAAAATAACCTGATAAATGACAAGGCACTGACACGTTCAAGATGGTTCTATACAAGCTCTACAAGAGGGTTCAAACCTCGTCACAAGAACATATGAGAAAATAAAACAAGTTTTCAAACTCCCTTTCCAAAGGACAGGCCAGACACCACGGACATAACAGGGTGAAAATGTTCCCTGGCTTTTTTGGCAGCACATTTCCATGGTGAGGGAAGAGGATACCAGTATTTTCTGACTGCTTGCTAGCACAGAGTTAAAACTTAGGTCACTCTCTGGGCTTTTTTCCCCATCTGTGTTTCATAAATGTCCAAGCAAGAGCTCTTCCAGCAGTGCCTCCAGCCAACAGTACTGAGATGTGCTTCACTGGAGAGCAGTAAACTCTCTCCTGACCTTTCACTTCTGCTTCTGTCTTTCCTTCCTGTGCCACAGGCCCAGGCAGCTTCATGGCACTGCTGCAGCTTGGTACAACTGCAATAACTCAACTGCCTGCAGTGGAGCCATGGCAGGTTCACACTGCTGTCAGTCAGCTCAGACTGCCCTGGGGCAAGCTCTCTGTGTGAAAGGAAGGTGTCCTCACCTGCTGTCCCAGCTGCTGGGGATAGTCCAGCTTAAGGTCTGTGTCCCCACCTGGGACTTTGGTGTCTGACAGAACCTTGGCGAGCTCCCTCCAGCTTTCAAATCCTGTACAGAGGAAACAGAAAGGTGTCAGGGAACAGGGGAAAAAAGAAAGTGTAGAAGTCACCAGAATAAACTGATCTTTACAAGGCTGAGAGACCTCTCACAGTCTGGAATGGTCCAGCAGAGACCAGGAATTGTTTATGTTGCTTGGAGTTGGCAGACTGGCACAGAGAGGAAAATCTCCTTTATCTTCCTTAAAGAAGGGTGAGTAACCTACTGATTAATGCAGCTAAGCACAATTTCTGCTTCAGGGACTGACTGGCATCGGAAAAAAGGAGAAACTCCTTTGTCCTTATATAACTTCACATGTAGCTGGTGAGTTTCCCTCTTGTTCAGAGCAATGAGGCAGAAACCAGCGTTTGTGAGTGTCCCAAAACTGGACACATGGCCCCACTCGGAATGGGGCTGAAACAGACTCTGCAGTTCATGTGAAATTCAGCACTTGCTGCTTTGAGGGCTCCTTGTAATACTGGGAGAGAACTGCAGGCTTCTTTTGCAGAGAATAGACCCACAGAAGCATAGAATGTCCTGAGCTGCAAGGGAGCCACAAGGAGCCCAGCTGGCTAGAGGGAAACCAAGTAAATCAGGCAAAAAAAAAAAAAGGCAACAAAAGTCAGGGAAGGAAGAGACCAAGAGAAGCAGGTTTTTTTTTCTCTTGTGCAGAGGGGAGAGGTTATTTGGTTCCACCACTGAACTCAGCACTTCACTGCCCTGTGGAATGAGCTCAGGACAAAGCATCAGCACCCTGCCTGTTCTGGGAAGGGCTCTGGCCACCACAGCCAGCCTCTGGCTGCTGCATGGCTGGCACCGAGCCTGCCTCCAGCAAACACTGAGGCCTGGCTGCACACAAGTGCCAAGGGCTGACATTTCTCTGACCCCTGGAAAAGAGAAGAAAGGGAGGCAATTCTCTGTGTTGTACAAATATTTACCTAATGCATCAGCCAAGCACAGAACAGACAAAAGAGCTGCGAATTAATCTGGAGGCAGTGATTTCCTTGCTGGGTAATTTGTGCTTTGGCAAGCCAATTCTCCAGCGTGGTAGGAAATGATTTTCAGAATAGAATAGGATCAACAGCCCCCTTAGAGAAAGTTCTTGGCACTGCAGTTCCTTCTGAAAAGATTGGCTTTTCCCTGGGGGTCTCCATGGAACACCCCTGGAGAAGGACCTGGTTTTGCCCATGCCCTCCTGACTAAGGGGAGGAAACCACAGGGAAGAGAGATCTCCTGCAGCTCCCTGCAGCCAGAACACCTCCCGAGGCCAACTGCTCACCAAGGTGCTCCCCACAGCACAGCACAGCCCCCAAGACACGGCCCTGCAGGTCTCCAGGGCAGTCTGGCAGCTGGAAGGGGAGCCCTGAGGCTGTGTCCAGTGCCCTGTCCCAGGAGCACCTGGGCGAGGTGATCTAGCACAGGTTCAGGCTGTCCTCAGGCTCTCCCTGAGCTGCTCACTGGCTCCAGCACTCCCTTGATGGCTACTTAACGTCAACAAGCCCACGCCTGGAAAAAAGCAGGAGTCAAGAACTGAAATACCTCAGCAAACACTTCAGTGTTGCTAAGAAGGAACGCCAGAACCGTTAGCTTTGATGGTTTTGCTGCAGTCCCTCTACAAAACCGGCCCTGGCCAGGATGTGAAAAGGCAGAAAAACCATGAAGGCAGAAACCAAAGGCTGGGGCAGAGCCTGAATCAGAGCCAGGGGAGGATGCTGGGCCAGGCACTGCAGCCATTGGGGTCAGACAGATGCACCAGCCAGATCCTTGCCTTTCTCCCTCCCGGGCTTCACTTCCCAAAGCACTTCCCATCACTTCCCATCACTTCCCAAAGCATTTCCCAAAGCACTTCCCAAAGCACTTCCCAAAGCATTTCCCATCACTTCCCAAAGCACTTCCCATCACTTCCCAAAGCATTTCCCATCACTTCCCAAAGCATTTCCCATCACTTCCCAAAGCATTTCCCATCACTTCCCATCACTTCCCAAAACATTTCCCATCACTTCCCAAAACATTTCCCATCACTTCCCAAAGCACACCAGTTGTTTTCCAGGCTATTTTTTCACCTCAAACACCTCCAAGGAAGGCAGCACTGGCACAGGCACAGCCTGCCAGAAGCAGCAGCCAGGCTTGCTGCCACATCTTCCCCCTCCTTGCCATCAGTCTGACCTCCTCTCCACAAGCAGAGGTCCATCTTTCTTTCTACTTTTGCACCCCAATGGTCCCAGGTTCCAGTCTCACAGGGATCACCCAAAACCATGAAGGTGGTTCTTCCTCAGGGAAAAGTGATCCTTTTTGTCCCTGTTCCCACCAGGCTGGCTGGCACATGCCTGCTGAGGATCCAATTGCCCAGCAGGGCCGACCCTCACCTGCTCCTCTGGACTGATGATGGGAAGCCCTCAGGACCTGAGCTTCCTACTGGAAATAGGAGGCAGGTGAATACAAAGAAAAGGCAAAGAAGCTGAAGAGGAGGCTGAAACAGATGCTGCACACTACAGCAGAGCCCCAGCAAGAGGCAGCCAGTCTGGAGCCAGCTGCCACAGCTCCAGTGAATCAGCCATTAAGGACAGAAAAGCTGTACCAAGAGAAGATGAGAAGGATTCTTGCCCCAGGTCTGGTCAGGCGTGAGTGCCATGCCTGCCTCTTCCTGAGCCTCTTCTCAGCCATGCTTTTTACTGCTCTTGGGTTAAAAGCCAGCGAAGGGAGCTGCAGGTGGAGATGAAGAGATCTCACCCAACAGTTGGACTCTGCCAGAGCAATGCACTTGAAGCCCAGTTCAAGAGGAAGAAAAATAAAACTAAAGAAGCAGAAAGCTGCAGCCAGAGATAAGAGGCAGCAGTACCCAGGGGGCTCTCAGGCCTCGGGGCAGGAGTGTGACCAGAGCTGCTCTGGGTGTGCAGAGATTAGATCCATCCAGCTCCTGCCATGCCCCCAGCCCCAGACAGCACTCAGCATTTCAATCAGCCTGTGAAGACACCTGGCAATGGTGCAAGGGGAAATCCCAGACACACTCAGGTGATCAACTTCCCCTCTGAAAGACCAGATTTGATTACTCTGCTGTTGTTACTGCTGCTTACATAGCTGCAAATGCTATTAACACCCACACGCTAGCCAGTCCTTTTGTAACCCTGCTAAATGATTTCACTCAGCAGCCTCAGGAAAGAGCAAGTCCACAGGCTGTTTTGCACAAAAGCATTTTCCTTCTTATCCGAGACCCTTCTCCTCTTCTTTTTGTTGCAAGGATAAGGCAAGAAAGAAACTGGCAGGAATGAAGCAGGGTGTTGTTCTTCATTACCCCCAGCATCCACAGACCCCTCACCGTGGCTTGTTTTAACCCTCCCTTGGATGGTCTCATTTCTCCTCTTATCCTGGTTGAGTATTTTCAATTTACTGTTATTCCATGGGACTTCAGCACCACTGGAGGTCTTTCCCAGTGCTCCTCCTGGCTGAACAGCTATGCAGCTGCAATACCCAATGCCCCCAACAGACATTACCACTAGGAGCCCTGCAAACATCTAAGTCCAAAAGATACCAGTGAAGGTTGCTTGAAAGTGAACGTGAGAAGTTGTTGAGAGGGTCTGACATGCATTTCACACACCCTGACCAGGGCAAGCCCTACTGCTGGGGCCACTCTGCAGAGGAAGCAACACACACCTCCTGGCCTACCACGCACACCAACACAGCCCCACAACACTCAGGGCAACAATCATGAGGGTGAGGTGTAACCTGACCTCTACCAACAGAGACGTGGGTAGAGGATACAGTGAAAAAGAGACAGCCAACAGTTTCTGCACATAAGGGTGGGTTAGGTCAAGTCATGCATCACAGATGGGGTCAGAGAAACTACCAAAAAAACCCCATTCGAGGGTAGGGCCAGGCCAGGGGAGTATCTTTGGTTATTTTTTTAGGTCAATGAAAAGGATAGACAGAAAAGAGTGAACTTCTTGTCCTCAGGTCAAGATGGGAACATCACTCCTGCAGCTAAAAGGATTCAAGGAGCACAAAACCCAGCATTACAGAGGGAGCCCTGCAAGCCCTCCCATTTCTGGTTAGTGCACAACTCACAAATAAGGTGAGTCCAGGGACAAGGCTCAAGTTAGGAACCTTGTGTGCAGAAATAAATTACTCTATTCTTCCTCCAGGTACAACTCTGACTCACTGCTGTGTGAATGGCTTTGCAAACTGACAATAAACCACAGAGTATTACAAGGACTTCAAGTATGATGGAGGAAAAGGCACTTGGGAAGGAGAGGAAAATCAGCAGACATTAACTACCCAGGGCACTAATGCAGCCTCAGGGCCAGGCTCACCCACAAACAATACCTGCTGCTGTTCCCCTCTAGCTATAGGAAATGTATTTCATGCAGCAAGGGAGGAACTGATAAACAATGGCCCGGGCATTAACTGGTTTCACAGAAAATTTAATTCAAATCTTGCTTCTGCTGCTAAAATTTTCCACTGCCCTAGTTAAATCATTAAAACCACCCATGCCACACAATTATCTAGCAACTACTGCCTGAAAACTCAGTCAGGATATGCGTATATGGAGATGCAGGGCTGGATTTGAGTGACAAAGACCATAATGTAGCTGCACTACCCTTCAAAATGACAAGGCTGAGCTCCTATGGCAGCCCCAGGAATGCCTCTGTTTCAATCCAGAATGTACTAGAGCAAAAGTGCTGTAAACTCTTGCCTGTCTGCACTTGCCACGCTGAAGGCACAGGAGGTTCAGGAGTTCATGTGAGCACGGAAGGGTGAGCACGCAGCAGCCGAGGTGCCCAGCCACAGCTCTGGCTGTGCAGGCACAACTCCCTGCCCACAGGAGCCCCTGTGTCCTGTCCTCTCCATCCTCAAGGATTGGACTGGGGAAGGGGGAAGAGCAGAGCACTCTGTTTTTTCAGGGGAAGGAGGAAACTTTGGCTCAAATGAAGACTGAGCAGAACTGCACCTACTGCTGCTCTCAGCAGTGTAAGACAAAAGCCCATGATTTTGGAACTGCTAACTTCTGCAGCAGAACAGGGAAAAATGCTAGCTTGGGTCTGTTGCCCTCTTGAGGAATTCCATGGGCCATCTTAAACCACATAAAGTATATATAGAAGCTTTAAAATCATAAAATATATTTTCAACATTATGGCCATGATAGCGGCGCAGTTAAAATCCTCAGCTGCTGGCAAGTTCCACTCTTTAATTTACAGAACGTGGCAATTGTGCTGCAATTATGGTGTGCTTGTCCCCAGGCACCGTGCTGCACACAGGCTGCCTCTGTGCCTGCCCCTCTGTACAATATTGCCATCACAAGCAGCCTCTCTGGTTTTACACTCTTCATGCACAGCTAGAGCTCTCAAAACAGTCAAAGAGGGCTGATCCCAGCCATGCCAAGAACAAAGGTATCTGAGTAGTTCTCATGGAATCACACTTTCCAAGCCAGCCTTTTTTGGCAGTCATTGTCTTCAAAATATGGGATTTGCATCAAAACATTTACTGGTGTGAGATCTGCCTTGCTCCAATTCAGTACTTGGAGCACTTGGGAGACCAGCAGGTTGTGAGGAACAGTCAGGTGGTTTGTATACCAGGCTACATTCTGATTTTTACTCCTGCTTCTCAGGTAGAAGTAATTTGCTACTTTGATGGTGAACTGTAACATTAGGCATTATTTTTGTTTCAAAAATACCTTTAATCCTGGAACATTTGCATGGGTTTCTACCAATTCACTCCCAGTGACCACATCCTCAGTGACTCACACTCAGCAGTCTGCCCTATTTTGTTTTTAATAAAAATAATAGTAACAACTTACAAAAATTCCTACCTAAACCCCTAGGTGACTGGCGTGAAAAGCAGATGTTCTGCCTGTTTCTGACCACTGCAAGTGGCATTCCTGGCAGTGTCCCCTGGTTTGGAGGCACTGGTGAAGCTGTGCCCTCAGAGACTGGAGAGGCATCCAAGGCCTGCCCCACTGAGGTACCAAGTTATGTAAAGCTGAATTTTGCCTGCATTTCTCAGCACCTCAGTGCAACACATCACAGGCCCTGCACTTGGACACAGGCCTGGCAGGCTCCCTGCCCGCTCTAATTCATCTGTTCTGCATCATCACAAACAGCAGTGAGCAGTGATTCTGCAAAGACACCTTTCCAAACTACCACAACAGATCTCCTGCCCTGATGTCCACGGTGCCTGAATAAATGCTTTAAGAAGAAGTAACACATGCAGGCAGCTTCTCTCCCCTGAGCACAGGGAACTACCTACAAAACTCAAGAAAGAAAATGGCAATTTTATGCTCAGCATCCTTTGCCATCTGTTTTTCTTTCTGCAACAGGACTGTGCCCAAGAGAGCTCACCAAGGTCATCCACAAAGCCTTCAGAAAGCTTTGGTAAGTGCATTTTTCTCAACTGATCCAAACACTGCAGCAGCAGACTGCCCAAAGAGCTTTCCAAGACTTTTTTTTTTTTTTTTTAATACAGGAGCTGTCTAGGATGTGAAGCTGAACATCAACTGAGCAGACCTTCAAGTCAACATTTGCTACTGCTTTACCAAACACAGCGAGTGCCTTATTTTTTTATCCTGGGTGAGGATTTTCCTGAACACTCAGTACCTTGCCACTTCTATGCAGATGCAGCATTCCCAAAATATCCTCTTGCAGCTTGATTTTCAGTCAGGTTCTGTGGAACTTTGTGCTGCAGAAAATGCCATTCACTGCTTCCATGAGAAAGCTCCCACACTTTACTTACATCTCTACTTGCCATTTCTATCTGCCATTTTGCCCAAAGCGCACATAACCATTTTCTTCCCCTGAATTCACCTCAAAAGCAGTAACTTCTGCTGAAATGTGTTATTTCCATGGTCTCTGTGAGCATTGCAATGGAATTACTGCCCTACACGTTCCGTTTCAGTGTGACTGGAGGCAGACTATGGACATGATTACGGGCAGAGGAAAATGAAGAAGGGGCTGACAAATATCTGCCAGAAATGCTGCAGGTAGGGTTGACCTGACCTCAAGGCAAGGAAGCAAGCTAAACCAACTCTCTTGCAGGCCACCCCAGAAACACCTTCTGATTTGTTTAAATGACTTTAAATTGCCTGTGCTCTAGGGGAGAGCAGAATGACTGTTCTGCCCGCGGCCCTGCATGGGACGCCCTGCTCTGACATCAAACAAAGCCCTGCAGACAGAGGCACCTCTGACTGTGGGACAAGACAAAAGCTCTCCAACAGCTCTGCTGGGCAGGAACCAGAAGCAGGCATACTGATAAATACTAAACTCACAGGAATATAACAAGTGTTCCATGTAACAGAGGAACTGCCAGTGCAGTGACTGAGGTACAGCTTTGGTACTGCCCTCCAGGTATGTCACACTGCAAACAATCTGATCATTTGGAGTCAGATGAAGCTTTCTAATGTTACTGGGGTTTGGATGAGGCTCTAAAACTCCTCCCAAGTATTTCAGGAACCTGGATGCAACCCCTGTGTACAAGTTTGCTTCCACAGTTTTGATTCAAAATCCGAAACTACAACTCCTGGTTCAGACTTCGGTGTGATTGAATGATTTGTGCTGAAAGGGACCTTCAAGTTCCAACCCCTCTGCTGTGGGGAGGGACATCTCCCACCAGACCAGGCTGCTCAAGGCCCCATCCAACCTGGTCTTGAACACTTCCAGGGATGGGACATCCACAACTTCTCTGGGCACCCTGAGTGCCTCACCACCCTCACAGTAAAGAATTTCTTCCTCATATCTAATGTAAACCTGCCCTCTTTCAGTTTAAAGGTATTCCCTCTTGTCCCATCATTACGTGCCCTCATCCAGAGCTCCTTTCCAGCTTCCTTGTGGGCTGCCTTTAGGTGCTGGAAGGCTGCTGTAAATATGGTCAAACATTGATTAAAATGGCAGCAAAAGGCAACTGGAACATCAGGATATTCTTCAAGAATGTCTGAAATTTCTCATCAGATGCTGACATCACCAAATCTACGCTCAAAGCTTTATCTGACCTCTAAGCCCAAATGCCAGCCTCCATCTGTCTTTGCAGAGGAACTGTGCATGCAACCCGACACCAGCATCTCTGTTTAGCAAAGCTGAGATTTGTAACACTGATTTCCTCTGAATCATCATCAAACACCAGCTGCTAGTCGGGACAAACATGCAAAGACAGGCTAGCACTTCAATAAGTAATGGAAAATCCTCTACACCTATGACTGAAAATATCGAGCCTCAGAGTACTGAGGGGGCCAGAGCACGCTCCAGCTGCTCCATGGCACAGCTCAAAGCTCACACGGACACAAGCAGCTGCCAGTCCTCCCTTTTGCACCCTGCCTGTGACCAAACACACGCTGTGCAACGGGACTGCAAAGCACAGACACTCGCCTCTGGGACAGCTTTATTTACACAACATGGGTTGCTATGAGGAAAAACCAGGGTTGTGTAAACTCTCGTTATAGAGCTCTTACCCAGTGACATAATTCCAAAACATGAACTTCTGAAATACTGTTTCTCCTCTGTCTGAACTAACTCCCACGTCAATGTCCTGCTCTGGATCTCCAACAGCCTGTGCAACACTTGACAAAAGTAATTAAGAAAGCAGGAACCAGGAGTTCTCAGAAACTACTTTTTGTCCCATAGAATCACAGAATATTCTGAGCTGGAGGGGACCCACAAGGATCATCGAGTCCAACACCTGGCCCTGCACAGGACAATCCCAAGAATCCCAGAGAGCCTTGTCCAAACACTCCTTGAGCTCTGTCAGGCTTGGAGCTGTGACCACTGCCCTGGGGAGCTGTTCCAGTGTCCAAACACCCTCTGGGGGAAAAACCCTTCCCTGACATTCAACCTAAACCTCCACAGAGACAGAAAGAAAGAGCCTGTATTTACTGCTACCCAGCCTACTAAAACACTCATGCCTAAATCCCACTGTTTGAGACAAGATTTGCTGAGTTTGCTGAATATTTTCAGCCTGCTAAACTGGGACAGACTCCACTCTCACTTCGGATTATTTTTTTTTTTAATGTGGTGTCTTCCAATTAAAAACTTTCTCAAGAAGACTTAAGAGACACCACACAAGAAGAGGCAAGGAGAACAATTTTAATTTGCTCAGCAAATCTTGCCTTAAAAGTTCATCTGTTTTGAGCATCCCAGGATCCTTAAAATCCACTGGAGCCGGGAAAGGGAGGATGATGGAGGAGGGATGCTCCGGGTGGCAGAGCTGGGAGACACCCCTGGCCCACCCCTCGGCCAGAGTGGGACTGGGACCGAGCCGAGGGGTCCTGGGGCACCAGCAGCCCCCAAAATCCATGCCTGGCCCAGTTTGGTATCCCCCCAGCCTGGGCTCAGCTGGGCTCTGCCCCACCTGGCTCTGTCCCCTTGCTGCTGCCTGGATCACCACCCCTGAACACCATCCCTGAACTTTCCCCTACAGGCCCCAGTGCTGCTGTCACTGCTCCCCATGAGCACATCTGCAGATGTGCAGACACACAATTATAGGAAGTACAAATAAGGCCCCCGTGGAAGGCACGGCACAGCTGAGATCAGGCAGGTTTATGGTTCAAGCACTTTAAAGGAGTTTTTAACAGCTGATAGAGAAGGTTCAGCTTGATTCAGCAAAGTACATGCAATAATAATGCACGCACTTAGTGCAGAAAGAGCAGAAACAAAGCAACTGTTCTGCTCTTAGCTGACCCACAGGCACAGCCCTCACTGGGAGGGGATCTGAAGCTGCTGAAGATCTTTCTTACCTGAAGGGATTGTTAAACTCTCTCATTTTTAGCTGATTCCAAGTGTAGATCCTTTCTGAAGACCAAGTTGAACGAGATCCACATTCTTTGGAAACAAATCCCTTACATTCTTACATTAGATTCTTACATCTCCTGTCATTCTCCCCCTATATAGGGAGTTTGAATTGTTGCAGATTGTTGAGGTTTTCATTTTGATGCAGCTTAAATATATTAATATTTTTATCATTATTATGGGAGTTGGGAACACAAATTAAAATGCTTTAACAGTGGAAATATGACAGCAAAATTGTGCCATCGCTGCACTTTGTGAATGACATTTAAGCTGCATTATAAATTTAACTTATTTCTGTGCTACCTTCTGTGTTAACAAAACCTGTGGGATAGGTCTAACATTTTATCATAAATGTTGGATAAAATAACATAAAATATGGGGAACCATTATTTTATAAAGAGAACCATTTCTGCTGCTCTAACATTTTATCATAAATGCTGGTCTAACATTTTATCATAAATGTTGGATAAAATAACATAAAATATGGGGAACCATTATTTTATAAAGAGAACCATTTCTGCTGCTCTTTCAGAAGTTCCAGAGGACTGACAAATTATTTACAGGGACATTTCTGGTTTGAGTTCTGCTAAGCTTCTGCCCCAGACAGAGCAAACCAGGAGCCATTCCCGAGCTGAGACGCAGCTGAACTTCCCGGGGCCAGGGCTGCAGGGGCCAGGCAAACGCTGCTGCAGGGCCCCTGCTCTCCACAGGCAACCCCTGCCACCAGCAGGCATTCCTGAGAGCTTCCAGGAGGTGATCCTTCACCCGGCAGGAGACAGCCGGGTTAGCTGCCTTGGAGCTGGGCCAGCATGCCTCACAGAGCTATCCTGTTTCAGTGGAATATTTAACTGCGCTGTAGCTTTCTACCAGAGCATTAAAATTGCCCTTCCAGCTGCTAAAGGTGGCTTGCAAGGACCGATTGCAAAATTGTAATTTTCTTTCCAACGCACTGGAAATTTCCATAAGCCAAGGAAGAGGCTTCCTACTGCTGGTCCAGCTAGTGAACTCCAGGACAAACGAAACCCTAACAACTGTCCAATCTGCCTCCTGTGTCATTCAGGACAGGAAACTCACACAGTAATTCCTGTGCTGGCTCCAGAATAAATAGCCACTGAAAATGCCATCTGACATCGGTTATTTACATGCTGACCTGAGATTTCATCCAAACACTCTTCTCAGTCTCTTTACTAAGTTTTACTGACCTTTTCCACAGGCTCCTGCTGTGATTCCTACCAAGCTCCACTGACTGTTCAATTCCAGTCCTTTTCCATAATGGTTAATAGTGTACTGCCTTACCCACACGTATCAAAATGCCCAAAATTCTAGCACGTTCTGCCAAAACTGAAGGCCAGAGAAAGCAGCTGTCCTCTCACCTGCATTTTGCCAAGAGCTGTTTATTGTCTGTCCTTTATGCTCCTCTGACCCCAGCCACTCACAAAGCTCCAGGTTCCACACTGCTGGGAGAGCATCAGACCTGGGCTCTGGTGCTCTGAAACATCACAGTGCAGCTTATGTGCTACACACTGTTTTATAGGAGGAGTTCCCAGTGCAGTGTCTCCTGGGATGGGGACGAGAATGTGTCTAGGACTTCCTGGGCCCCAAAAATAGCCCAGGGTAGTTCGTTCTTCAATACTCTTTTCATCTATTTTTCATCTATTTTTCATATATTTTTAATGCATGCCAAAACCACAGAATTGCTGAGGTTGGACAGCACCTCTGGAAATCATCTGGTGTGAACCCCTGCCCACAGCAGCACCTTTGTCACCTGCAGCAGCTTGCACCAGAACCCCAAAGTCCCTCCCTGCAAAGCTCCCCAAGACCATCTCCCATGGGATGCTCTGGAGCAGGTCCCTGAACATGGCAAACTCTTCTCTCGTGAAATCCTGGGCTGTAACTTGCCTTGTTCCAAGTTAACTCCAGCCTGTTCACCACACAAGACAAAAATAATCTGTGAAGTACTTTTAAAACTGACAGTCATCAACATACACTGATAACTCTCAACCCCAAAGTTTACAACTTCACTACTTTTGAAAAACCTGTCTTTAAGTACCTTGGAAGCAGAAGTCCCAAGGGAAAGTGCTGGGATTTGAGCCAAGCCACACATGTGCCTATTTAGAGCCTAACCTGAAATGGCAATACAATTAACTGCTTCAGAGTTTGCAAGAATTTGCAAACTGCAAGGTTTCCCCTCGTCCTCTGTGCCCTCCGTCTCTCCATCAGAGATGCACCTTCCTCACAGCAAGTTTCAAGTCTGTGATCAAAAATCTTTGTGATTGAAAATGAGAATGGAGGGACAAAAGAGACTGAATGCCAGAGGGAATAAGGTTTTGCAACCTAAGTTTATTATTCGTATCCCTACTATATTAATGAGATTTTTTTTTTCATTCAAATAAAGCAACCACCAAATAATATCCAAGCTACCACACCAGAATTGCATAGGATTTATAAAACACGGAGCAGNAGAGATTGAATGCCAGAGGGAATAAGGTTCTGCAATCTAAGTTTATTATTCATATCCCTACTATATTAATGAGATAAGAATTTTTTTCATTCAAATAAAGCAACCACCAAATAATATCCAAGCTACCACACCAGAATTGCATAGGATTTATAAAACACGGAGCAGAAAGTAAATCCTGTTTGCTGCAGGATGTTAGGGCTTTGTCTGTTATATTTCACAACACACCTAAGTGCCAGTGTTGGACACGCTCTTCTGCTTGGAGAGCTGATGCCAAAATGATGCAATGGGAATTTCAGCAGCCTATTGTCCAGGAGCTCACCCCTCCAAAAAGTCCTGCTCTGATGGAATATGCTAACAGGTAAAGTGGCAGCAAACCAAACCTGCTCACTCCAGCAGGTTCATTCTGGGCTGCCCTGGCTCTTGGCAAGAGTGAAGCCAAGAGAAGACCTGGTGGCGCATGAAATGAAGAGAGCACCACCTGAGGATGGCCCGGGGTGCTCTCCTACACCCTGGCTCCTTTAGCCAGCATCAAGAGTGGCACGCACACAACAGGTACCACACACTGGGGTCTCACCTGCCTGTAAGGATCTGGGCTGCTGGAGTGAGCTTTGTCACACCTTCAGCACACTGACTGGAATGAGGGGCTCGTGCTGCACTGGCGCACACAGCGCTGCCACGATGGGGCCTTCACCCTGTCTGAAAAGCAGCTGTGCTGGTGTTTGAAAACTCAGTAACCTTAACAGCAGCACCCATGAAGGACCAGGACAAAGCTTGTGAAGAGTAAATACTGAATGAGTAAATTCTGGCACGTCCTGGATGCCAGCATGCTCTCCTCGACTGTTTTTTAGCCAACATTTGATGGTGAGAGCAACATAAACTAGATGTTGAGTACTGTGAGGCTCAATTATTTCACTTTCTAAAACATGAAAAAATACCAGGATGGAGAGTCTGATTCACAGAGTCGGTGCGCTCAGGCTCACACAGGTTTGTTACAAAAATGATACTGCTTCTGTTGGAAAAATCAGGCCTCTAGGCACTCTAATCCTCATTAGAAATAAGAAAAAAACTTGCTTTCTAGTTTAAAAAAAAATCTGATCTCTGTAGCTCAGAAGCTGGCAAAGTAAGCCTCACTGGATTTAACTTCAAATGCTTGTAACTGCATAATTTGGAAATGTCAGAGCAACATTTTTTATTCATCTTTGAATATGATCAAAAGCATGACTGTCACAAAACCAGAGACACTCAGCATGTCCCAGAACTTTGGTGAAATCTGGTCCCTAAAGCATTCAGTTGCTGCGAGCAACCCTTGTGGAGGGTTGTCCTTTATGAACATCTCTAACTATTTTGGGTTATCTCAAATAAAAGAAGAGTTTAATTAGCAACTTCATCCCTGCTACACAGACTGGGAAGAATTACAAAAAAACAGAGCATGCATAATTTTCCACCAGATCCCACAGAATTTTTCCATATATTTCTAAAACCTATCCCCGTATGTAACCCCAGGAAGTCTTAGGGGTGTTTTGCACAAAACCTGAGCTCACTTATGCCAGCAATGTAGTGGGCTCTCTGGACAGGCAAGCTCTCACCCAGCAATCGCTCAAAAGAGAGGAAATAGACCTCATTTTTTAACTTAAAATTTTTAGCAAACAGGAAATATCACAGAAGATAAAAAACCCTGTATTTTTGTCTACCGACTCTGCAATAACAAAAGTGTCCCGTTTCTTCCATCCCTTCTCAGCTGGCCTCTCCATGCTTTTTATTTATTTTCTTTTCTCCCTCAAGGGCACTCCCTGGCCCTCTCAGACTCTCAGAGCCTCTGCCTGTTTTGGGGAGCACTCAGACCTCCCCATCTCCCAGCAGCCCTCCTGGGACTGCTCCCTAAAGCTCTCTCATGTCTCCTGGTGAGCTCTGTCTCCTCTTTCAGTCCTGCCCAGTGTTACAGCACTGAACGAAACACAACTCAACAGCATTAATAAATGATGGCTGCTCCTGCTGTCCCTTTCATCCCCTCTGCTCTGGCTGTCAGCCATCCGCCTGCTCCCGAGGCAGGAGCAGCCTCAGCTGTGGGACTGCCTTGCCAAGCTGCAGGACTGACCAGGACGGGTTTGTCTGAGCCCAAATGTTCTCCTCAGCTGCTCCAGCCGCCTGCCAGCACCTCCTCGAGTGCAGAACCCCGGCTGGCTCCAGCAGCAGCACTTCTATCTGGTGGCCATGGACCGCTCCCCAGGAATCAGCTGCCACTCCCTGGTCCCTCCCTGCCTGCTGCCCAAGGCTCTTCTCACAAAAGCCCATGAGATTTTGTGACTCATCCCTAACCCCAGGGTAAATCTATGAAAAGAAGCAACGATGAGGAGAAAAAGGAGTAATTGTCATATGAAGAAAAATTATAAGCTATTCTTTCCACCCAGGACTTCCCCATCTCAGACAGCAGAAAAGCACCAATTCAACCATTACTCCCGGAGCTCCAGCAGGGGCTGGGTGTGACGGACACCAAATGGCCCTGCTGACTCCTGACCTGCTGCAAGGGCCTGGGGGGACTCTGAGTGCTGTGTCCTTACAGTGCAGGGTCACATTGCTCACAGCAAAGTCCTTTCCCCTCCCCAGTCCGACACGATGTAGCACTGACCTCTAAGAGATTGATGGGAGCAGGATTTGGGGAGGCGGTGCTACCTGTGAACCTGAGACAAAAGAATAAAAACCCCAAGTGAAATCCTGACTGCTTCAACACCACAAGCAAAGCAGGAGCCACAAGGGAGCACATTTGTTCAGACGTGCAGACTTTAAGTAGGTCCCATGAGATGCCAAAATGCAATTACAGTCAAAGAGGTGATAGAGGACAGCATCTCAGTATCTGTATTTTCTCTCTGTTTAGCAGCTTGCCCCAGTTCACTCTGCTTTTATATCAAAGGGATGTTTTCTAACCAATGGTGCTACAAACCACAAGCTGGAAAATCAAGCCAGGTTATTTTTTGCTCTTTAAAAACAAAACCATCACCCACCAGGGATTTTGCCCAATGGTCAAAACTGCCCAGCTGCTCCTTTGTGTGCACAGCTGTACACAGTTTGTACACAGCTACAGGAGTGGAAGGAACAGAGCAAAACCAAGCTGCCACAACCAGCAACATTAAAAGGATTCCTTTTACCACTCATCTTCCCAGTAATTAAAGTAACCTTCTTCCAGTTTTTTGAGTGATTGAACCACCCTAGAAGAATCAACCCCAACATATTTTCAAACCATGCTTTGGTTTACTCAGAGAGAGCCAGTTTTTAATTCACTTCTTACAAACATTCACAACAGGCCTGGATTGTCTAAAGGTTAGCCTTAGCCAGATCAGGAGGAAAATAAAAAGGAAAAAGCGGTGCCCATACAACTGCTAAACAATATCAAATACATGCCAGGAGATTTTGATCTGCTCCTGGAAGTTGCAGAAGCAAACAAACAAAGTGAAATAAACACGGTAGATTATCTATTGCTATTTCTTCACTCAACTCTAAGACCTTCTGCCAGAGATGCAGTTCCTGCGCATGGAACAGAAACCACAGAGGCCTGCCTAGGGCAACTCAGCAGGCAGACACGGTCCAAACTTACTGAATGCTGCTGGTTTCAATTAGGGACCAGAGCTGGTGCTTTAACTCCATCTTACAAAAAAGGTCTCTCTGAAAAGTCCCGGTGTACGCACAGTATCTCACTGTGCAGGAAATAAAAGCCTTACGTAGGAATTCAGTAATTAGCAGATCAGGCCATTGGTTCATCCCATCAGATAATCCACCTTTGACCAGCAGCCAACATCTAATGTTTAAAAGGCAGAAGAAAACAACCTTCAAAAGTACCTTTAGCTGTATTACTTTACAGAGAAAAAAAAAAAAAAAGTCCTGATGACCTACAGAAAGAGTCAGCTTATGCCCTGCAGCACAAATCGTGATTACTCCTCTCTTACCATGCATAGTTGCAAGTGTTACTATCAGTCATAAAACTATCCAACCCTTAAAAAAAATACCAGCCACACCACTTGCATCATTGGCACTGCAGCACTGGATTAACTATGCTGAGATTAGCCAGCACATACACAATAGACTTATTTTACAAACACTGCTTTACAGGTTCCTGGTGTAACTCCCATTAAGTGGTATGGTGCTGAGGGAAGTCTAGAGACTGATTTCATCTCTAAAGCCACTCTGAATTCAGCTGTAGGACCAGCGTTGTCTCTCTTCACAGGGGAGAAAAATAAGGACCTAGGTATCTTACACAAGTAAATCCTGTCCCAAGAAAAGCTCTTCTGCCTCAGCCACATCTGCTGCTCCTTCCCCTTGGTCCTTCTGAGACCCCAGGATATCCCTGAGCACTGAAGCACACAGAGCTGGCTGCTCTGCTCCAGACAGAGATGGGTTCAAGGGAATGTCAGAGATCAGCCCTGCCTGTTTATGTTCTCTTCCATTTTTAAAACAAAGCTGCTCCAGCCCACCTTGGCTGCAGCCCAGTGGGAGCCCTACCGCTGGCTGCCGTGGGCTGAGATCCAGCCCCAGCCTCACTCGATTTATGTTTTGAAGAGCTGCAGCAAGCAAGGCAGACAGCTCTGTTGCACAGCCAATTTTTTACCACTCAGACCAGTGAGTGACTGCTGGGTCACTCCTCCTCCTGAGCAGCACCTGTGTGACCATTTCTGAGAGAGGTTTCCTTGTATTCTTCAGTTTCAGGTGGAAGGTGTCCAGTTTCACTGTGGCTTTCCAAACAACTCCAGTAACTCAAAGGGATCCAGTTATACAGATGAAGGATGTACTGCTTTGACCATCTCAAATCTCACACAGCCTGGCTTTCATCAGTTCCTTATGGCCTGTCTTTGGGCTCAGAAGTGCTGTGGTAAATCTGGAGTCACTCCCCTGGGCAGCAGAGTTTTGAGAACAGTGTTTGGACCCTGAAGTGAAGTTCTGACCTTCTTTTCCACTCCTCCAAGGGCTGACCAATAAATGGCCATGGGAGCAGCTCCAGGCAAACCCAGACTTCCAGGGCCCAGCTGTCAAACCCGGGTGCCCCTAAGCCATCAAAAGCTGGACCATGTCAAGCAGGTGCCTCCTGTAGTTCAGACCCTGTTGTGGCATCCTCTGCTCCCCTCCCACATGAATTCTCTGAGGTGAGACTGGCTTGCCTAAAGCAAATCCCTGGGGAAAGAAACTCTGTCACTTTCCCTGGCTGAACTTCACGTGGCTGGTGACTGCCCAGCCCTCTGCTCTGTCAAGGTCTCTGCAGGGCCTTCCTGCCTTCAAGGGGGTCAGCAGCTCCTCCCAGTTTTGTATGGCCTGCAAACTCACTCTCCCCTACCAGTCCTGTGTGGAAGTCATTTGGACTCTCATCTGCTCTCCTCATGTCCAGAGCTGAGGTTTTGCTGGCAGTTTTCCTCCTGTCAACAGAGATTTTAAACTTCATCACTTTGTGGTCGCTGTGGCTGGGATGGCCACTGATCCCCACTGCAGCAACAAGACCCTCTCTGCAGACAAGCAGCAGATCAAGGAGAGCATCTTTCAAAGTCAGCTCACTCAGGACCCATTCCATGAAGCTGCCATCCAGTTTTTCTGGATCTTCTGGTTGTACCCAGGTTGTACCACCTGTGTGGTGCCCCCAGTTAACTTCTGCCAAGTTGAAGCTCCCCAAAAGGACATGGGCAGTTGACTTGGAAGTGTTCCCTTAACTCCTCAAAGAATAATTTGTCGGTATCATTGTCCTGGCTGGGAGGTCTATAGCAGCCTCCCACAACAACATTTCCATTATTTGTTTGCTCCTTGATTCTTCCCCAGAGGGTCCCAGCTGTGCCACTGCCAAGGGTGAGCTCTGTACATTCTAACCCTTCTGTTCCATACAGTGCCACCTCTCCAGGTGAGGAGATGGTGTGGGATAGTGGAATAATTTGAAATGTAAATGCATGGTTGCAACCCTAGAAAGGAAACTTGCAATGGCCATGTCATGGCTTATTTATTCCAGGATCTGACCTCTCGCATCCATCAGCGCTGCTCTCCACTTTACAGGATCCCAGCATACTGTAACATGCTGCAGGCTGTGCAGTCCCAGGACTTTGGCAGGAGATAGCAAGGCTGTCAGAGTCATGAAAACACTCAGGGGAACACAGTGAAACAGCACTAAGTAGGTGAGGTCAGCAACAAGCAGGTACTTGCATGCTGGGGTGGACAGGTATGTGTGAAGAGGAGTGAACGTGTGGGGAGCACAGCCACACGCCCAGAGAGCACGGGGAGGAACGTGAAGCTGGGACATGAGGTGGGTGGACAGCCTCAGAGATGAAGGGATGCCTTCTGGCAGGAGGAGAGGTGTTTTGCAGGGAGGAGCAGAGCGACGCGGGGCTTTGGGTGTGGAAGCAGGGAGGAGGGGGAACTGTGCAACAGCATGAGAGTGAACAAGTGCTGCAATCACTGACACACAGGTGGGGTTATCCAGGTGCTGCCAGCTTCCCCTGGCAGGGAGCTGGTACAGGAACTGCAGCACACACCTGTGATGTGCCTACAAGTGTACAATGCCTCCTCGGGACAGTTTTACTGGGAGACAGCAGCACAAAACAAGCACGTACTGTTTCCTGAAGCCTCTCCCCCGGGGTGCCTTCACTGCATGAGCACCCCCACAGACAGGATCCCTGGCCATCACCAGGGAGGGCAACAAGAGAAACCCCATGGCACCAAGGGACCAGCACTGGAGAGAAAGTTCCTGAAAGCACTCACTCCTCTGGTGGACAGCAAATGCAGGAGACAGCCAGTATCGCTCATGATGTTTTAAGACTGCATCCAAGACTGATCCCATGAAACCAGGCTGTACCTTTACATTACCTGTAATCTTAAAACATCAGGGCAGAGTTTAATGAAGCCTCCCACACCCTGGCTCCTCACAAAGGAAAGCACTGCAGCCTGCAAGGCTTTATGCAGAACAGCAAAGCTGGCGTTGAAGAAGTGCCTCTGGTCTATAAAGCAATTCACTGAGCACTGTCAGCATGTTGTTTAAGAGCAGCAGCACACTGCTGAGCTGCCAAAACCCTCACCTCCACACTGTGGCCTCCTCTGGTTCAGGGTGGAGAGGGAAGAGCTGCAACTGGATGTTCATGACAGGTCAGCTGCACGCAGACCACCCTGGGCAGTGAACTGAATGTAAAACTGCCCCAGCAGAGGAGCCCACTGGTCACCTGAAACAACTCAAAGTGAAGTACAAAGTGAAGTGCTGCAATTCCTCTGATGGGAAACAACAGTTCTGAACCTGGAAGGAACAGGTTTGATTAGATGTGCTCAGCAAACAGAAGGAACACAGGTGCCTTTGGAGCACAGGACACTTAAAAGGTGCTATCATGAGGCTACTTGGCACACAATGCAAAATGAGGTTAGGCCTTTGTCTTTTTGGGAGATTCAATTGCTGGTTTCTGAGTTTCTGGACTCCGGGCTCATTTTATAGTGCTTAGAGCACACAGAGACCCTCTACATGTAGAACATGCCCTTAGAACTCGAGATAAATGCACCTGCAGAGAATAAAATGATGGTTATTTCTTTACAAAGCTACAGATCCAGACAGTACCATCACATCTACTTTAAACAGTAATAGTCATTTTCAAAAGCTGGATTATTTACAAAGAAATGCAAGGAAATGTACATAGGGAATGGAATGGTTTCATTTAAACCATATAGTGAAATGACAAATCCCAAGCACCCATGACAGACATAGCTGGTAAAACCTGAAAGCATGAAAGAAAAATGGTAACTTATTGCCTCCAACTGCACAAATGGATCTACCACACTGATGAGAAAAATCACTAAAGCCTCACTGCCTTGTCCTGCCAAGGCAGCCAGGGCTGGACAGGGGTTGTCCTCAGTGTTTGCTACAACCTCAGTGGTGGCTCAAGTGCTTTACTCCCCACTATCAGCACTTCCTCTCATTCTCTTTTTTTTGTTTGTTTTGATTTATTTTTTAACTTGCAAATGCTTGCTGTGGTAAGACTCTCCCCACAAGCATTGCCTGATTTGAGAACCAGCCCAGTATCAAACACCTGAGCTGTCCTTTTGGGGGCTTCCACCCTCAGCCGAGCAATGTATGAAGCTCCACTCTCCCAAAAAAGCTTTCCAGCAACTAAAGCATTAAGCTGCCTTTTCATTTCACTCAACAACTAGAGAAATACACCCAGATCTAACACCAGGGGACACAGGGGTCCTGCTCAGCCTGCCAGTTAACCACCCTCAGCAAAGAGTAGCAGGACACCCACTTGAACCACTCCAGACTCAGGGTCTGAGACACGAACTGTAAACAGTCCTGAGACCTGCTGAGCCCCAGAAAGGCATCTCCGTGAATTTTAACAGCTTAACTTAGAGCAGAGATCTCTGCAGGCCTTGTAAATGCCCAGCTCTCCAGAGGGGAGGCAGCAAAATATTGCAATAGTGGATTTACCACAAACTGGGTGCAGAGCTGAGCTTAGCACAGGGACACAGGGGCACCCTCCAAGTCCTATCCAGCCCTCCATTTGCCCAGGTGCTGGCAGTGCATGCTGTTCCACCTCAGGGAAGCACCAGCCCCTTCCCAGTGCCTTCCCTTGGTCAGAGGGGACCCACACTGCACACTGCCTAGAGCACCTATGTCATGTATCACCCTCCCAGCAGCTCTGCAGGGCCCTGGGCAGGGATGGATGCTCACAGCCTGGCTGGCACAGACAGGGGAGCCCAGCTGGAACACAGGCTCCTCCTGGACAGCCTCACACAGCAAAGGAAGGTCACTTCCAGCGGCTGTCTGGTGAGAAATTTGCATTTTTGCCAGTAATCAGCATCAGAGCAGAGTTCAGCAAGGGGAAGGGAACATGGAAGAAGCACTTCAGCCACTTCTCAGTAAATGATGATCACTAAGGGCAAGGAGGTCCCTCTCATTGGCTTTTTCCTGCACTTGCTGGTATCACTTTTCCATCACAGAACAGGACTCACTAGGAAAAGGGAAGGCCATCCTCTCAGGCCTGTGGGCTGAGTGACACAAATGCCTTCAGCCCCCAGGATGGCTCCATCCCCAGCCCTCCTGCACTCCCACTGCCAGCACACAGCCAGGGGCTGCCGGGAGCGTGGGGTGCCAGCACCAGGAGAAAATCCTCTCCTACAACTTGCCAGATTTGTGTGAGAGGGGAAGAGCAAGACACAGCTGCCTTCTCCCCCAGCCTGTGGTGAAAGAAAGTGGTGCTTCCTTCACCTTGCTGGGTTCAGGCAAATAAATCTTTCCAGCAAAAACAGCAGCCCCTCGCAGGTCCTCTTGCAGCTGTAGGAGGCATATTTGCTCATATATTTCATACTTTGCCTTTCCTCACTCATGCTAAAAATACCTTGACGTCCTTCACACGGACAGTCCTCACTCCACCTCTGGCAGGGAAAAGGAAAGGGAAGCCAGAGACCCACCTGACAGTTTTGTTTCCTTTACTTCACCAGCATGAAACCACAGAGGGAGGTCCCTGTGCCTAGAGCCGAGGCAGGAGCAAGGGTGCCAGTCCCACATCCCCTGCAGTTCCTGCAGCTCTCCCTTCCCCATCCCTCTAAAGCCATGGGGACATGGCAGAGGGCTGGCACACATCTGCACACTCCTGCAGACACAGGCAGGCCACCTCCCAAGCTGGCTGGCCAAATGCAGAAGACACAGCTGGTGCAGCTATCCCAGCTGCTCCCATTTCTCTGCTATTTGCAGGAAAGGGGGAATTTCACATCACTTTTGGGAGGAACAGTCCTCAGACAGTGAACATGCCTTCCTCTTTTCTTTTCTTCTTCCTGCAGCTGGCCCAGCTTTCCCTAGAAGCAGTGCCAGCCAACCACGGCAGATAAAACCCAAATCCCAATGCAAACCATGTTAACATTTACTCTGACCTCTATCAGGCTGTCAGGGGTGCTCCCTTTGCTCCACCACACCCATGGTGTTCCTCAGGCTGCCTCCTCCAGAGCTGCCAGGACCAAGAAGGTGCAAACCCCTGGGTCACTGTCCCTGCAATGCTCACACTTTGCCATTGTGCTGCCCTTGCACATACTGCAGACAGCTCTACCCAAGGGCCTGGGAAAAAGGAACAGGGTTTAAACACCAAGTCCTCACCTCAGCTTCATTCTTCCACCCGGTTTTTTTTGCCTCAGGCTGTGCAGTTCAGGCAAATGCAAGGAATGGGAAAGGTCAGAGGTGAGATCTGTATGCTGGGGACCCAGAGAAGTTCCTGCCCCTGCTTAACACACGATTGCAGAGCTGGCTCACAAGAGGCAGGGTGGCAGCACACCTGGGGAAGCCAAAGCAGCAGGGCTGTTCCAGCAGGGCAGGCTGGCTCCAGCAGAATAATGAAACAACAGGCTCTCCCCTTGCAGTGAACGCATCTGGAGCCCAGTGAACACTTTTCCATTCACGGACATTAAGTATTTCAAAGGAATAAATAACAATTGTCACTGACACCTTTGACACAGAGCCTAACTGAGGCACAGGAGGTCGAAGCAGCTTATTCTGAAGCCTTGGCTGCTCAGCAGCAGAGACAAGGCTGGCCCACGTCCCTGTCCACCCAAATCTGTGCTGTAACCACCAGGCCACGGCCCCTCCTGCAGGCCACCCTGTAATAGAGAGCAGACAAGCTCTCATTTAGGGTGGGCAGCTGCTGGGGACAGTGAAATCTCTAGCGGCTTGTTCTGGCAGGGTGGCAGTGGTGAATACACACTAATTTTCTTTGGGCAGCCAAACCCCTCATCTGCCCAGAAAACCTTTCCACAAGCGAGGATACGCCTGGAGCTCTGCAGGTGTCCAGGAGCAAGAGCTGACCTCCCTGGCTGTTTATGGGATATTCAAAGGGAGAACAAGAAGGAAACAGAGCTCTGAGAATCATGATTTCCTGCTGTGTCCCTGGAGTGTCCCTGTTCTCCCAACTGCTTCAGCATCCTCCCCAGCACCCCCAGGGCAAGGCAGCCCCAGCAGGGACCCTCCCGGGAGGCAGCAGGGTGCTCTGGCAGCAGAGATTGAAGAGCCTTTTCCTGTCTCCCCTGCCAGCCCAGCCGGGTCACACACAGCACTTGGCAAGGGAAGGGCTCCCTGCTAATTTTAGCCCCGGGCTCTCCAGGCAGGCAGCAGCAGCCCAGGCGCTGCGGGAGGCTGGGCAGCACCGAGGTGAGCACAGGCTGCCAGCTCAGGAGCAGGGAGCGCCGGGCAGGGGGTGCCACGCTGGAGGGCTGGAGCAAACCCCTCCCCACGCCGAGAGATGGAGCAAGGACAGACTGCGGCTCCCGGGGGATCTGCTCCTGGAGCCAGGCAGCGCTCTCAGGACACTCTGGGCCTGCCCAGAGAAATAACTGAGGCTGCAAACCTCCCGTGAGTTTTACACACCTCCGGACAGTCCTGGAGCTGGAGCACCTTGGATGCCGGTGTGCCACACTGAACAAACATCACCTTGCAAACGCTGCTCACGGCAGAGCCTGGCCTGGCTCTTTCCCATAATGGTCCCTTCTCCAGCACGCTGCCTACCCAGAATTGTTACCCAGGGATGGGATGCCTTCCCTGCTGAGCCTGCAACGCTGCAGTCCCTGCTGTGCCAGTCAGCGCGGGCGGTGGGAGACGAGCAGGGAGAATTTCCCCGTTTCCACATGCAAACTTGTACTGGTTCCAGCAGAGAACGCCTCTCCCTCTGTGTAAGAGGAAAACCCCCAAAAGACACAGCAAGACAGAAAGGGAGCCTGAGGATTATGAAAGGAGCAGGGGTAGCATGAACCTCAGCAAATTCAGAGTTTCTGGATTAAATGCTACCTGGCCATGAACCATAGGGCTATGTGCAAACCAAGCATCTTTTATTCAATTTTCACTGTACCTAGAGAAAATGGACTGCACATCCTCTGTAAATAAGGAGGGATACATAAAAAATTCCTGGCTACATTACAAATCCTTTTTCTGCAGAAAAAACTGGCAAAATGCTGAGCATTTGTTTGACACCCAGGACAAAAGAGGTAACCACACTGTGCCAGTCAAGAGCAGCATCTGCACACTGAGCACAGTGCCCTACACGGGAACCACGTGTCTCGGCAGGCACCAAACACAGCAAAATACCACCAAACCACTGATTTTCAAGGCACCAAACACCCTTATGACACCAAACACATTCTTAACCACCCTGGCAGAGCTGCTTATGATCCCTACAAGCTTCTGTAACTTTTATCCCTGTATTTTCCTCCACCTCTTTTAAACCTAAACCAGTGGTTTATTCTGTGCCCTCTCTTTCTATATCTCTTTTTGATCTCTGTTCCAGCCCCTCTGCTCTACTGAAAAAATAAGTATTTGCTTCTAATCTAGCCTTCAGTTCCTTCCACATTACAGTATTTAGTGGCCATTGGTATTTTCTGATCGCTCTGCTCTGACACTCATCTCACTATGTCCCATTTTTCGCCAATCCTTACTTTTGTTAAATAATTTCTGTCATCTGTACTTGCAAATAAATCTTCCTCTTCTGCTGCTTTTACCCCCCACTCTTCTTTCCTCCTCTACTTCCACACGAGCTGCAAATGAGCTTGCTAAAATGCTTCTTTCACTCCTCGACCTGCGAGTGTTGTGTATCAAATTCAAAAAAGAATTATAAGAAAAAGGTGAAAACAGAATTTCCAAAGAATAAAAATGAAAACAAAACCAGGAAAAAAGCCCCGAACTAGTCATGCCTTTTGGGAAGCTTGGAGTTTTAGGAAAAAGCACTCAGGGAAGAGTACTGGAGGACCCAGAGTTAATTGGCAAAGCCATTACAATTTGCAAAGCAAAGGAAATCGGCCATGGCTGGGGCCGATGGAATGCAGACAGCGATCAGACAGTTCAGGCAAACTGAAATAATATCGGCCAGACCGAGGCAGGGTGCAGCAGGAGTTCAGAGGCAGCACGCACCAAGGACCCTCTGCCCCGCCGCAGCCGGAGGTGCCAGCCCGGGAGATGTGCCTGGAAAGCCCCGAGAGCCCGCAGGGAAGGGTGGCATGTCCGGAGCAGTCACAGCGCACAGCTGCGCTGGCAGCACCAGCACTCCTGCAGAGAGCAGGGATGGAGATGAGGGCTCAGAGAGAGGGAAAGGAACGAGAAAGGTGGAGGCATTTATTAGCTGCAGACTGGGCGCAGGTGAGCAGCACCATGCCAGCAGCAGAGAAACTGCCAATGGATGAAAGGCACTGGCAGAAAAAGCAAATAAAAATCGGGCTCAGTGCTGACAATCTGAGCTCCACGACCGGAGCAGGGGAGCAACATGAACAAGTAAATACAGATCATCAGCTACAGCCAGTAATTCCATGGAAAAAGAAAACATCCACTACCAAGGTTAAGTTCTGTCAAACCCTGGTCTCACGAAGGGTGTGCAATTCCCTGAAGAAGAAGTAACCAAAACAGCAGAGACAGAATTAGAATAATCTTTTCAAGTATAAATAAGCTCCCAACATAGCACATCACGGAGCAGTACAACTGTCCTTCAACTCAGGCAACTTACAAAGTCCTTCCTGACTGAGGAAACAGTTGAAAAAGAGCAGGATCAGGAATGGCCCTGGGAATTGGTGACAGGGACGGAGCAGCCAAGGCACACGGGCAAAAAAAGGTGATGAAACAAGCTCTGCCATGCTCCTCATCTCACAAACCCGACTGCTTAGGTCCTGAATAATTAAACACCTGTATAAAGAGGGTTTTGCCCCTGCCTGAGAGGGGAGAGAAGAATGATGGTCGATACCAAACCACTTCTGGGGCTCGAGGTGCCTACAGCTGGTGGTCCAGGCAGCACGTGGAGACAAAGCAAGCATCAGCTTGGCAAAACCTTTTTCCACAAAGCACCGTTCAGGCTGTGTTTAGCACTGAAAATCTTTCTAGAACACACATGAATTTAGATCCACACAGATATTTACACCACTGCCACGTGGCTGACGCCGTCTCCCCTCTTTGTGTCCCTATCTGCCTTCCCACAAAAAGCTGGGCACCCACTTGCCTTGCTGCTGTGGGACCCCTCTGTTCTGAACCCCCTGGACCCTGAGGGCCCCAAAGCTCAGTGGGTCAGCAGCCATGGTCCCCGTGGGGCGGCAGCCACGGCCCCCGTGGGGCGGCAGCCACGGTCCCCGTGGGGCGGCAGCCGCGGTCCCCATGGGTACAGGCCCAGAACAGGAGGCAGCGAGGCGGCTCACGGCATGAGGCAATGCACAGGGCCAAGGATGGCTGCCTGAGAAGCTGGGACACCTGTGGCATGAAGGATGATCCACTGTGGCAGAAGGAAGAGGCTGGGGGGGCTGAGGGCCCCTTTCCTGGGCTCCCACCATTCTGCTGCCCTCCGGCTCCCCTCAGGGGCCTTAGGCCACAGCCTCCTCCTCAGCCCGTGCCTGGATTCCCCCAGGAGTTGATGCCTACAATATCCTGGGGCACGTGGAGGGGATGTTCTCCTTTGTGACCCCCGTGCAGCTCCCTGCAGATGTCCAGGAGCACCCCAGGGTGGGCAGGGAACGAGGCTCAGCTCCCTCTGCCCTCTGTGCTGGCACTACAAGAGTCCCACACAGGCAGCACACAGGCCTGGAGCTGGCTGCCTTTCCTTCCTCTTCAAGTTCACCCTTGCTCTAGTCCAGATTTAAAAACAAACCTTCTCACTGCCTTGTTGTTGTTGTTGTTCCCCTAACAAAAAAGAGAAGCAACTCATGAGCTGGGAAAGAACTTAATAATGCCTTCGTTCTTAACCCCTTGGCTTGGATGTTATTTTGAATTTCCAAGTAGATGGAACTAACTACTCCCTCCCATTGGTATGAGAGGACAGACTATGGGGCATAACTGCTGGTCACAGAATTTACTCTGATACAGGCATGCACTGATGTTTTCAAGACACGGGAGAAGTCTCATTTTGCAATTGCTATTTACTCCTTATGTAAAGCAGACAATTATTACCAAGGTACGCCTCTGGAAATTATAGTTCAGTCAGGTTTGATGGAAAACTTGGTTTTGGCAGATTGTTTGTTTATTTTGCATTTTTGATGGAAAACAAACAAAACACTCCCAACTGGCCAGCTTACAACAAAACATGGACTGTGGCAGCTGCTGCAGAGTGAGCTGCTGCAGCAGGTAATGCAGGCTGTTAGTACAGGGTGGTCTGGACAGGATATTATATCAGCCCATCATAAACTTTGTTCTGCAGCTCAGATGAGGTTAATAGCACCCAGACATGACTACTGCAATTTTACAGAAAATTGCATTACGAAATATAAATAAAACCAATTTAGGAAGTGAAGTATTTACCAGAAGGGCTGCAGATATCTGAACTCAGCTCAAAGGAGTGGCAGCACTGAGGAAACTGTTGGAGTTGCCAGCTCCAAATATATGGGCCAAGTCCACAGTAATGACATGGAAATAAATAAGCAGCCTCTTCAAGGAAGGCAGAAAGATTTATTTAGAATGGCAGGAAAGAATACACATATCATAAATGCAGATTATCCCCACTCCAAGAGAGCTCTACTAGGCAATTCTGTGGCCATCACAGGTGATGACACAGATCAAATATTTTTACTGAATGGAATACAACAGTATGTGACCATCAGCTACTGTTTAGTGAGTCTGTATTTACACATTACACTGAAACACAGGCTGCCATTAAGGTTACTGGTTCCTAATGCTCACAGTTCAGAAGGCATGAGGAAAAGAAAGTAAAAAAGATAAGACAAAGCTCTGATCTGTATTCAGTGTTTTTACATTGCTGACTAGCACTGGCCGTCAATTTCCAACTGGTAAAAAACCCAAACAACCCAAGTATATTTGAACTGTCAGAAATTAACATCGAGGTCACTGGGGTAAGAAAGGAAAATCCCATGAATGATGCAAAGGCCTGGGACTTACCATTTGTATCAGATGTAAAACAGTGACACGGAAAAGGAGAAATAGTCCCAGAAGTGACAATTTTGCCATGTAAGGGTATCAGACCTACACTGTAAAACAATCTGTGACAGCTTAATCCCATTCTTTTACAAGTTGGGAAAAAAACCCACATTGATCCCTTCTCCCCATAAAAAAACCCCATGACAACTCCAGTGGGACATAGTCAGAGAATGCTGAAATAACTAAGCCTTTGGAAATTATAAAATCAGAATTAGTGATCTTTTGAGGGGCACTGAGGCTTCAAGGGGACTCAGGTCCACCTAACAAGCTTTGGATTGTCTGAAATGATTCACCATCTTAAAGACTGACTACTTGAATATTATCATTCTGTGTAGTTGATTTAAATTATTTATTATGGCAATACAAATTATTTTTCTGTGATGTCTTAAGAGAACTTAATGGCAGCATCATTCCAGACCACCTAAGCATCTTAAAGCATCAGGAACATCAAGGCCTTTGCACTTTGGCATGGAAAGTCTTCTCAGAAAAACAGAAATACAGAGCAGCTCTGGTCAAGATCTCAGTGTACTTTGGCTCAGCTCACGGCACACACAGGCTGTGAATTTCTAACATCATGAAAAGGGTGAGGATCCAAGGCCCAGGTTCACAACTGTTTCCACCCAAGGCACATGGATCTTTCTGAAATCTCACACCATATGTAAATAAGCCAGCTTATTTCCTTTTCTGGAAAGTCCTTTTCAGCTATTACTGCAAGCCTAAAAAAAGCAATGGAATTGGGAAGTAAGAGTCAACATCAGTGCAGAGCAAGAACAAATAGGAAGGGGAAACTCAACAAAATATGTAAATCCCTGAGGCTAGGCACTGTAAGCACTGGAGGAAGAACCCCATCATTACTCCATTCTCAACTGGAGAGCCTACAAGGCAGTCTCTGTCCTCAGGAGAGCATCCTGCCTTTTTCCACCCTGCTGATGTCAGTAATTTCAAACCACCAGATGAAAGATGCTGTCCATCTTCCCTCACATCTGCCTGAAGCTGCAGGTGAGAGAAGGCAGAGCCTCTCTGTTACTGCAGCACACAGAAACACATCTCCAGAAGGCAGAACCATTGCTCTGCCAGCCCTGTGGTGTGGGGAGGACACACAGGAGGGCACCCCTCTGAGATCCAAGTGATCCTAATCCAGTCCAACTCCGCACAGGAAGGTGTGTGCAGGAATACATGCTGTTTTGGCATACCACTACATAAATCTGTCATAGTTAACATGAGTACATGAAGAGATGACACAAGAGCTTATTTATAAAGGTAATATGTAATCTTGGCAAATTATCTGGGGATCTGCTCAGGCCAGACAAACTGCAGGCCAAGTTCCAAGGAAACAAACACCCACCTGACTTCAAGTCAAGTGGTGAAAAAGCACCAGGTTCAGGACCTACCTGCAGCACATGCCCCAGCAGCAGTGCAGGGATGCACTGGCCCAGGACAAGCATGGCACAGCCAGCCTGAGGGCTTCCCCACCTGCTGCATTAGAACCTCACAAACCAAGCTGCAGGGGGATCCACGCTGCCCCCTGTAACCCTGGGTTGTCCCCTGGAGCCTGTGAGAGCAGGGTGTGCAGCGAACACGGGCCTGGGGATGTTGGCTCTCCTTACACACACCAGGGCAGGATGCCCCAGCACCTCTGCTCACCCTGCAGGGACGCTGCCCTGAGCCCTGGCAGTGCCCCTGCCCCCTGCAGGGCCCAGCCCTGACCCCACAGCGGGCTTTGGGAACGGTGCTGCCTGGCACAGCCCCCCTGAGCAAAGGACACAAGTGTCCTTCAAGCACAGAAACCCCACACGCAAGCTCTGTGGTATGACAGACACCCCCTCAGTCAGGATGGGCTTTGGGGGTACCTGGGTTAACAGCTTGCACAGAGAGGAAATACACACTTCAGACACCCCAGGGCCCCAGGTCTCTCCAGGTGCACTGAGCAGCTCTGGGGCAATCAGCTCTGCAGGAGAACCACAGCGTGCGTGCCCAGGCAGGCCAGCCTGCGTGTGAGGGATTGCAAGAGGCAGCCCTGAGCACGTGAATGAACCTGCAGATGTAGGTGTGCTCCTCCTTGGGCACGGAGGCGAGAGGAGGAAGCTGATACATTACATTAAATGTCCAACTTCACCTTTCTGGCAGATTCTCTTCTCACACAAACACTGCACCTGCCATTCACATCAATACTCGGGCAACTTGCCCTGCACTTTAGTGGCCTGGATGCCTGAAGGAAGAGCTCACATGGTGCAGGCATACTAAGAAGCCAATGTTCTAGGAAAGCAAAGGGACACTGAAGATGTACATACTGGGGAGTTGGAAGTCTTGCCATGGGGACTTCTTTATTTGCACATTTCCACAGTTTCTTCTGAACCCCTCCTACCTTCCACTTCAGAGAGTGGGAGTGTGCACTGCTGAGTTAGAAAAGCAGCAGTCTGAAAACCTAAGAGAGGCACAAACCACTAACACAATCCAAGATAGGAAGATAACACACTCCCAAGTGTTCTTTACTCACAACAATAAAATGTGGAGGAACAGGGGTAGGTTGAAGCCGTTGGGAAGGGCAGGTTAAAAAAGGGGCCCCCAACTCCTTGTTCCTACGAGCTGCACCTCCCAGGATTCTAACCTAACCCTGAACACCCTCCTCGTGCCTGGCTCAGTGCGACACACACACCTGCAATGAAAGGAATCAGTGCAAATGATTTATAGACTCCTGAAATATCACGGTCTCTGCAGCAGAAAAAACAGATTCTGCACAGCAGTGGCTGGGAATGACCTCACCTCCAAGTTTCTTCAGGATGGGGCTGTTTTTACTGTGTTGACACAAGATTTCAGAGCACAGGGGGATTGCTGCACATCCTGCCTGCAAGCACAGCCCACTGACACCGGCCTCGCTCCCTCACTCATACTTTTCTGCACACGTGGGCAACACAAGGCACTGCTGGGCACAGAAGAGAAAAACAGAGGGAGCAGGAGGAGTTCTCAGACCCACCACCTTTTCCATCCAAACAGCACTGCAGCAGCTCTGGGAAGTGGCAGTATTTTGGGAAGAGGGTTTTCCCTGAGGAGAGACCTCTCCCTGCCCTCGTCCCTTCCATCCCTGCTGCCACTGCATTACAGCAGTAAAGGCTGGATGCAGGACTTGCTCTCCAGATAAATGTGTTTTCTCCCTCCCCAACACCTCATTCACCCTTGAAATAATAAAGTTTCCCCATCTCCAGCAGGAGCAAAGCGTGCTGTGTAACAGCTCGTAAACATTCCTCGTGGAGAGCCCACTCCAGAGAGGTTAGTGCCTGTCAGCAGCAGCAGTACACAGGCTGTCTCCAGCTCCCCGGCTCTCCTGGCAGGGCGGCAGTGTCCTGCCTGTTACAACTTGTTTTGGATGACAACAGGCCACGTTTCGTGTGAGGAGAGCGTGCCCATCCTCAGCTCACAGCAGCCTGCTTGTTTCTCTTCACTCGGCTGTAAACATGTTTAAGATTCCTATAAACACCTAATGGGCAGCAAACCAGCCAAACATGCTCAATTTAAAAAAAAAAAAAAAAAAAGGGAACAAAAAGGCAAATCCCACAACAACAGAAACACCCTCCTAGCCATGAGCAAACAGTCCTGCCAACAAGGCTCCCTGGGAAGGATGTGAAGGAATATCACCTTAATACACTCACATCACAAGAAAAAAGAACAAGTTTTTTTCCTTGACTTCATTTCAGCATCACCCTCAAAGGAAAGCCATCAGCCACAAGAGCCCATACTATCCTCTGTGCCTGTCCAGCCCACCCCAAACTCCCTGAAAGCTCAACTTTGGCACACTGAAATCCCAAGGCATGGTGTACACCAGGCACGAGTTCTGCACCTCAGGCTGATCCCTCAACCCTTAACACTACAGCAAAGTTTACCTCATGCCAGACTCTCCCAGCACACGGTGATGAAGCACCATGAATGCCAGCAGATACTGATGATTACAGGATATTCTCCTAGACTCCTTATTCATTTTTATCCAGACTATTTTATATGCTTGACTTTGCCGCACAGCAGAGCTGCAAATACCTCAAGACAGGACAGTCAGGGCCCCAATTTTTAGGCATCACTTACTCAAACACTCACCCTTGGGTATCTGCTCTCTCCACCACACACTGACCTGGGGGTAGGAGCATAAAGCTTGGGAGGATCCACCACACCTGGAGATTTGCTCTAAGACACTGACTTGAGAGCAGGGATGGTGTGGGGGCATCAGAGGGGCTTGTGCTCCACCTCATGCATGGCTGAGAGGAAAAGTAAGATTTTCTGAGTCCTTACAGCTTTGCAAGAGGAGGAATCACTTCCCTGGAAAGAGAAGAACATACTTGGCTTTCCATACAGAGGCTGGACTACAATGCCTTTTAGGGAGGCAAGAAGGAACCCCACTACAGACACAGGAGATGGAAACAGTGATCTCCTGCAGACCTTTCAAGCCCAGCAGCTTTTCATCTTTCTGGCCCCGGTGCAGGAGCCTTTCAGCCTTGTGCCTAGAAAAATTGCCCAATAAAGAGCTTTTGTATTTTATCATTAATAACTGGGGAGGGTGTTGCATCAGCTAAGTTGAGGTGGCAGCTCTTGGTCGGTCCCAGGAGCGACTCACAACAGGGCTCCCACCTGGGACATGCAACAGAAAACAAAGCAGGAACAAGAAGAAAACTATTAATTGCTTGCAGAGTCACTCCCCCCACACCAGCTTCCTGGGATCCTGGAAAGAGTCACCACATAGAGTCACAAACACAGCCATCCCTGTCCTCAGAGAAGAAAATATTACTTAGTTTTAGCAGCCAAAAGAAAACAAATACTATTTATCTTCTGCTCAGATTTCTGATTTCTCTTAAAACAAAACAGGCTTTTAGAGGTAGTAGGGCAAGAGGAAGGGTGGGGAAGGTCACAGATTAACCTTCCTCCTGTTAGCAGGTTCCAGGATTCTGGCTACAAGGCCAAGAAAACATGACACCAAGTGCCCAGTGTGACCACAGCCCTCTGTGATGCTGAGCCCTGGGGAACTGCCTGCCCGAGGATTTCACCCTCCCACCCCTTCCAGCAGCATTTAAATACCTTCTGTTTGCAATGAGCAGCAATGCCTCTGGTGGACTTGGGAGAACCTGGAATTTTATGTAATTGGACTTTAATATAATGCAATTATTTTGTGCATGTTCTGTTTTAGTTGGTAGTAACTGTAGTCATCTCACTCTTTCCATTTTCAGTCTTAAAACAGAATGACTTTTATAACAGAGATGTAAAAATAACCCTGTCTTAAAGCAAAGAGGAAGAACCCAATTCACTAAGAAAGTTTTTTTCTCCTGCACATCTCTGCTGTCCCCTCTCTCTTAACCCATTTCTCCCTTTGCATTGGTGGCAGTGAAAGGACCATCAGCTGAACAACTCCAAACACCTGACTCAGCCCCTCTCTCCTCATGACCACTACTTTAAACACTTCTCAGTTGTTTTCTCCCTTGCCTCTACACAAGCCCTCCGCCCACCTGTACAAATCTTCTCTCAGCGTTTTTGGTGGGGTTTTGCCAAAGTGACGGGCAATAAAAGGCACGGTGAGATTGCAGGAAAGATGCCATGCAAAGTAGACTTGTAGGACAATTCATCTTCTCATTCCACCAGGCATAAAAAGAGGATTACTACTAGAGAATTTATCCTAGCCAAAGAAATCAGATCTGTTACACTACCGGAACAATAAATATGTGTTTTTAGCCTTAATATCACATATAATACGGAACAAATGTAGAAGCTAAAGTCCTGTAATGGACTTTGTGGGAGCAGACGTTCATGATGCTCCTTGCACAGCCACAGTCCAAAGCTTTAAGACCGAAACCAAGCCTGACTCGTGGGAGTAAAAATTCGGATGTTTGTAACACGTAATGAAAGGACCAATATACCGGAAAGTATAGTTAAACTCTAACACGGAGTTGAAAACATACTTTCAAATTAGATTAGTACCAAGTACTGATATTATTGAAAAACCAGCAGCAACATCACAACCTTTTACAAAACCCTGAGCCATTGAAACTTTCCTGTAACTCCAAAAAGAGAAGCGTAAAAAGCCACATGCCACTGATAGGCTTTTCCTCTACTTCAGAAAAAAAAAAAGCGCAGCTCGCTGCACTTTGCTGAGCCCCGCTGTACTCCCCGAAGTCCGCACAAAGCGAGCCCGGCAGCGGGCGGGCGGTGCGCCTCTCCAGGGTATGCATTCCCCGCTGCTCTGCATACGCTCCTCTCGCATCAAAGCCGCATTCAAAGCATCTCTGCCGCCTCCCAGGTTCGCACCAAGAACGAGAGATCTCTCAAAGCCGTGGCTCCGGGCTCTACACTTCCAGCACGGCCAGATTTGGGTAGGTGTCCCGACAGAGAGGGGGTGAGGAGGCCAGAGGCAGGAACGGGAACCCCCGGCGCCCAAAGCCCCGCTCCCACCGCGCTCCCCGCCGGCCGGGGGCACCGCGGGGGCTGCCGAGGACGGGACCCCGCTCCCTCCCCTCCCGCCCCGCGCCCGGGGCTC
>VWYN01027892.1:223293-245344 GCA_013400075.1 Hippolais icterina
TGCCCCGGGCAGCGCCGCCGGGGCTCCGCTCCTGCCCTGGGACAGAAACCCGCCTCAGCGGCGGAGGAAGCTCCGAGCCCCCTCCGCGGCAGCAGGAGCGTCGGTGCATGGCCCCGGTGAGGGGAGGGAGGCGATAACTCCTCTGCCGAGAGGGAACGGTCGTAAACGTAATTCGCTGTTACTACGCACAGCTGAATCCATTTCAGAGTGCCTTTCACCTGGTGCAACAGGTGTATGTGCTTGGAGTGCAGTGCTCGGTGAGGAGGGCTGGTGAAGCCTCCAAACGTGCTGTCTGCAGCAGCTGAGCAGATGTCATGTTACACCGACAGACCCCTCAGCGGGAGGGTGCCAGAGGCTTACAGGAAGACCACGACTTTCCCCGGGTGAAATTGCTGCTTCATTATGTCTCAAGCACACTTTTGAAGTGACTTCTCAGAGTCCTTCCCGTGCTGTTGGTTTCATTCACATCACCAGGCTGTCTTGGAGGCTGCACAGTGAATTCCTCCTCGGTGAAGGCAAATGGGAGATAACGTCTGGGATGTACGCTGTGTATCCTGCTGGGGAGCTAGTCCAGAGTTACCCTTTCCAGAAATGTGTGATGTGGATGTTGGGTCATTGGTGGCCACCACTTTCCTTCACAGCTCCACTCCTGCACAGATGCAGCTCCTGTCCTCTGCGGGACCATGAACAGAAACTCTCAGGCTGAAGCTGGTTTTTAAAATTTATGAAATGACAATACTCTTTTTTTCTTGAGACCCCTATTTCGAAGCAGCCTTCTTAACTATGAGGCTGCGCCAAAGGTCACTTGCTGCTCTTCAGCTCTAAAAATGTGCCAAAAGCCTTTTAAATGACGCTGAGGGACGCGGAGCAGCGGTGTGAGTCCCAGCAGGGACAGGCTGACACTGGCAGAGCGCGGGCACTGGTTGGGGAGCTGGAGAAGCATTGGTAGTCCCGGGCATCAGGTGCTGATCGGCACATTCCCAGCATCCAGGCAGCGCCGAGGGACGCTGCTATTGCCTGTCACACCACTGGGATGCACCAGGGGATGCGAGGTTTCCATTACATCAATGTCTCACAGAGGTTTCTGAGCCATCTCCCTTCAGCGCTGTGCTGGGAGGTTTCTCTCGCTCAGGGAAAGCACATCCAGAGGGGCTGTAGCCCATGGCAGAGCTGCCAAGACGTTTCTCAAGCTGGAAACAAGCCCCTGGTGAGGGAGCCGGGTGAGGGGCTCTGTCCTTGGACTTGCTCAGCCTCCCTGGGACAAGGTATGCAATGGAGGATGCAATGCTCGTGTTCCTCCTTCCTGCCCCATTTGAGGCCGCAGACACACATCCATCATCCCAGCTTGAATAATGGGGGAGAATTCCTCCAGGGTAAACAGAAAGAGCTGCCAATAGCCAGACATCAGCAGTACCCACGCAACTAAAAATGGGAAACTGCAGTTTAATCATTACAAGGCAGGGCTCTCATGAGGGCACGACACTCTTAGAGTTTTTTGGTGGTGTGTTGGTTTGCGGTTTATCCAGCATGAGAGAAATAAACCAAGTTTTTATATTTATTCCAAAAAAGGCAGAAAATACTAAGAAAAGTGTGCAATAAATACTCATCTAAATTAAACTTTGTTTGCCATTTAAAGAATGAGAATTGAATGATGTAGAAAATTGTCTGCATTTCTTAAATGAACAACCTTATGCTTGAAAAATAACAACTGCACTTTGTTGCATATTAAAATAAGTAATCACATTTTTCTCCAGTGAACATTGTACTAAAATGGAGGGAAGGGAAAAGTGAGGCTAGCAGTAGCATTGTCAACTTCTAAAGAAACAAACTTTTTCCTGATACAACTGTGCTGGGATACAGAAAAGCTCTTGTCTTTGGAGAAAAAGTTTCAGGAAATGACTATAGCATGGTACTATCTGTTAAAATATACTTACAACACAACAGTATTAAGGAACAAAATTAATCTGAATGTGTAATAAAAAGTGAAGTCATAAATTTGAATAGCTCTGCACTGTACTTAAAATAACTTATTTTGGACCACTTTTTCATTGTGGAAAGAACAGATGTCCAGGAATAAGAGTCTGGCAGTGATGTTTAAAACCACCTCACATAATTGTTTTTATCTCAAGCCTACTAGCAGTCTTACAGTCTCAATTTCTCAGGCATCCCAAGTCACACGAGTGGTGCCCAGACCTCCACCTCTCTCCTCCTCACTGTGTGCAGTGTGGCAGCACGTGCTGGGGCAGCCCTGCAGGGACAGGAGCAGCTGAGCTGTCCCAGCTGGGCTGCAGCTGGTGCAGGAATAGGGCCCGTGGCGTGTGGGGGTGACCTGGGCAGGGAGCTGACACTGCTGCCTGCCTGACGGACCATCCTTGGCTATTGGACCTTGCTGCTGGCTCCAGGACACATCTCCCACCCACCCTGAACACCCACGTCAAGGAATGGACTCTTTGCCAGAGGAGCCAGCTAGAGTATTTTTGGCTTTGTTTGAGCTGCTGTTTGTTTTCTACTTTGGCTATGCTTCCTCATGGTAAAAGCAGCCTCTGCTACAAGTGCAGCACTTAACGTGCATCTCCTGTTCTTCCTGGCTCACCCCTCTCTAGATCCATCTCTGCCTCTTGTTGTGTTTCTGCTTCTAGTTATCTAACAACTGTTTCTCTGTTCTGTAAATCACTTTTAACTCCATGCCAACATTGTTTCTCTGTAGGCTCCCCAAAGGTTCAATTATCTACCACTTGCTCTTTTCCCTTCTGTCTTCTTGTGTAATTTTCAGCACTAATTACAAGTTCCACACCAAAGCTATCCAAACGTCCCCAGACTTCACCACCCTGGTGACTCCGAACTCCTCTTCCTGACCTCAGCTATGCTCTGAAGCACAAACAATGACTTCATCTCAACATTCTTCATAGAAATGGCTCAAAGGCAGAAGTGTTTCTAAGAGGAATAGGCAGTTTCTGAAGACACTGCTCCCCATTATTTCTCTTTTGGGCTCCTCAGGCTTTGATTGGGCTCTAAAAGGCATTACTGGTGGAGCAATCCCAGAAGAAATCCCTGTCAATGCTGCAGTTGAGCATCACTGTGAGGGGATCAGTGTGGCCCCACAATTAACAGCCTATCAGCAGAAGGACCTCCTTGCCCAGTTAAGTGGTGCTGATCAGTGGGGTTGTGCTAACATGGTCATATTTTACTGATACAATTACACTGCCTGCATTGGTGTGGCATGGCCTGGGGTTGGGGTTTGTGACTTCTTTAGCTGCACACACAGCCATGACTTTGACTGACAGGATCACAATCCCATTGCTCTCCTACAGCTTGGCTGTCTGGGTGGAAAGCCTCTTTAATGATTGTCTTTTCACTGCATAACTCTTGCCATAGCTCTCAAGTCCTCACTGTCCAGATACAGTTACATAGAAATGATTGCACTTTTTCAGCTGGCAGGAGGACACATTTTCACATGAACTCCATCCAGTGCCTCTAGGAACACCTGATTGCAGCTCCTGCCCCAGGAGTTGACCTAAATTGCTTTTTGCACATCAGAACAATCTCTTGATATCTAGAGCACACACTTGCACTTCCTGAGAAAGATTTTTCTATACTTTAAGCTGAGAACTTTCAAGAGACTTTGCATGTTTTAGATACTTACTGTAATGAAAGATGGACATATGTATTTGATAATTTTGGAAATCCATGTTTTCAGTCTAGTCTTGCATAATTTCTTCCTTCCCCTGTCTTAAACATAGTAATACTTGGTTTATATTTTAAGTGACTATGCTCATCATCCTTACTTCTCAAGAAGTCCCAAAGATGCATCACAGTCATGGTATCAGAAGACAAAGATGAGCAGCATTCCCTGCAGACATCTGTCCACCCAAGCTACGACTGAAGAGGAAAAACTGTTGTACTGGATGGTTTAGAGGTGACGCCATTCTGAGATAAATGTTTATTGTAAAAGAAAAGCATTTTGATCTCTGAATACAGGAGCATTCAGCACACCCCCGGTGTGCTTCACCACAGTAAATCCTGAGCTTTTTATTAAAATCAAATCCATTTCAAGACTGAATCCCTTCATGCCTGTGCAGTTAATAATTGTTTTGCTTTAACATTGAAGCACTTTTGTGTTAAAAGCCCTTCTAGGTTTTCTGAATAAACCCAAATAATCTGTATTTACACATCTGTCCCCAGTCCAACAGCATCGCAATTCTTAAAATATGCAATTTAGTCAGTGTAAGTGAACAGTCAGCCCTATTGAGGGCTCTGTTTTTCAAGCTGTATTTCTGGAGCTTACTTGAAGGGCAGCCACTCTACCCCATGTTCAAAGATGCCCTTTCTCCAACAGTTCACTTGGTGCTAAATGGGAAATACCAGAAGTCCACCACGCTCTTCCCAAATATTTCAGTCATAGCAGAAATGTTTCCTGCCAGTGGGTTAAATATTGGTTACCTCTGATGGCCTGTTTTGGACAGAAATTCCTTAACTTTTGATGCAACCTAAGAATCCAAACTTTGCTCTTCTTGTCTAAAACTGCAGCTCCCACCACTCACACTTTCTACACAAACCCAAGAATGTTTTGGTGCATAATCCCAGTCTGCAGGCTAAAAAAATGTGTATACTTCTACAGCTAGACTGGCACATTTAAGGAAAACTCTTTAGGGAGTAAGGGGGATATTTTCTTACTATTCAAAGCAATCAGAAAATAGAAAAGCAACATATTGCAGAAAAATTAGAAAGAAAACTCTTTAAAATGTCCATAATATACTAGTGACCTATGATACCACTTTGAATGGGGGCAAATAGGACATCTTTATTAGGATTTTGACTGAGCAGGCACAAACACATTCTAGTACATCAAATTAAATGTGTTTGTGAGCCTTAATTAAAAGTCTGAACAACATCACTTTGCATGAGTATGAACAGATCTACCAGAACAAAGCACACAGGCACGTTGCTCCCAGCTAGACTCAAAAATATTATCTGATTATCAAAGAATTCCAGAACATAAGGCTGCCCATCACAGCCTTATGTGGGTGGAGAGTCCATCACAGTGGTAAAATGTATATGTTTCTGAAGTGATAATCCTATTTACAAAAGCAATTTAAATATAGTCACTGCATACAAGCATATACCATATTACTGTTTAGACTTATTCTAACACCTGTGAGAACTGTTGATCTGCCTGAGTGCAATCACAGCATCAATTCACTTGGGAATTACTGCAGATTGTGATAGAGGAAGATCATGAGAGATTTTTTTTAATTTTGTCTTGTGCAACCTTGCTGTGCAGGGTTAGCTGACAGAGCATGTCCCTGTAATTAACACAACTGCATGAAAACTAAAGAACTCCAACAAACCCTGCATATAAATACATCACAGGTTTGAAGCCAGAAGGAACCACTCAATGATTTCCTGTTAGCTCATGTAATTATAATTCATTAAACTCTAATGTGTCAAACTTAATAAACAAGCTACCTTCTCCAGAGGTGAAATAATTTTTTGATTTGATGATAGAGATGGAGAATTTGTTATCTTCACACCCAGTTTGTTATAAGGGGAAAAGCACAATCTCCCTGTTTTAAAAATGTATGCCCTTTTTAATTAACTTCAGGTTCAGGTTACTTGTTGCTGCTCAGCATTGCCCTGCTAGGATAGAGGCCTTTGGTAGGGTTTTTTTTGTCTTCAAGAGACACATATTAATCAGACTTCTTAATGCAAGACAAAATGAGCTCTTGCACAACCTTTTCTCTCCCTGTGAATCATCTGTGGTTCTGTGCCTTAACCAATATTTCAACATTCCTTCGGAAAAGTAGGCACTCCTTCCTTACTTAAATGAAGCTACACAACAATAAGGTTTCCCCTGCTCCTCATTTTTCTCCTAGTTATGCAAGAGATATTTTAGTGTCTTGGCTCACAATAACAACATTTGTCCAGTTCTAACCTTTAATCCTGTAGTATAGTCTCCCAAATCTTAGAAGCAGACATTTTGCAAACCTTTCAGATTCTGTGCTCCTATACTCATAACCTGGCATTAGCTATATTGAAACGATACAAGTCACACATTACTAACTTCAATTAGCAAAAAAGCTAATCAATCTTTGGAGTAAATGCTGTTTTTTGATTTCTACCCAAAAATTGTAGGAAAAATGTTGTAATTAAGGTAGTGGAACTTCTCCCAGGAAAGCCTTTTGAAAATGCCATTAATGCTTTGTTGACATTTTAAAGGGCAGTTGTCAGTGGTAAGAAGCATTTGGCTCTTTAAAGCAGTTCTTGGCATGAAGGTCCCCATTTGTTTTGGCAACATTTCACATGATCACGTGATGTCACACAGAAAGAGCATGTACAATACTTTGCACTTCCTGCACTAAGAAAAATATTCAGGCTTCCAAATAAAATGGATTTACAGAGTAACAATACCATAATTTCCCTCCCACCCCCTCACATAGGAAGTGTTCATAGCCCAGTGACATATTAAGAATTGTGTTCAAACTGCACTTTGATTTTGATACAGTAGCAGATATATTAGGAATGTTGTCATTTTATTCTGTTCAGTCTTTCTGAAGTCTAAAGAATATTGGTAAGGAAGACAGGAAATTAAACATTTACATCCTTCTTCCCCCAATACTTCCTCTCAGTCTTACAAATCTGAACGTCAAAGCTTGAAGTCTTTACCCAGATACACTTAATGGCTTTCAAGTGAGGAAAATGTCATTTCAGAGGCAATTCTTTAGCTTCGAAGAGTTGAAAATAAACAGGATTCTATAAGTTCAAGAGACCTTTTTGCTAGGTTCCCATCAGCTGAATTTAAGCAGGTGGATCTTGCTGAGCAAGTGGCTAAGGCTTCATTATGTAGCAATTTTCAGAAGCAGCCTTTTAGGACCTGTGATAGGATTGATATCTTACCTTCAAACCAGTAGTATGCTATTTCATATATGAACTCACTTTAATTAGCTTGATTTCTCTAAGAAAGTACCAGCCAGCTAGGAGAGAGTGAGACTAAATGATGGATAGCATTAAATACCCTTCCTTACCTGTCCACATGGCATGGGCACTCGAGTTGTTCATGAACCAGTTTCTGAACAGTTCAGCATTTTCAGCTCAACTCATCAGTGCAAAATGCTTTAAAACAGCCCCTTGCAAGCTGCAGTGTAGTTGAGCACCCAGGGACAGTCAGCCACTCACACTGAAGTCTGATTAATTGCCCCCAAGCACACATCAGAGTAAAAGCCACAGTACAGGACCACAAGGGACAGCCAGCTTGTCACAAAAAGGTTGAGACAACTGAAATGGGTATGGATGTCTATGGGGCATTTCCCCTCCTGCATTGTTTTAGCTGCTGCTATAAAAACAATTCTTCCTTTTCCAAACCTTCACAGCACATAAACATCCATCTTTTCCATATCTACCTATCAAACACTAAATGATGATCTGCACGGCCACTTCCACACCCAAAAGAAATTGCCTGCTTTCACACACTAAGTTCTTCTCAAAGGGAAGTGCTAGTAGCCTATGTGGTGTATACTTCAAAACAAGGTAAAAAAAAAGGTAAAGTAGGAAATGGAGGCATTGAAATTCCTGCCCCACTACAGATCTGCTCCCAGGCTGCATGGTGGACAAGATTTGCTGATGCTACAGTAAAAGCATGAATGCCTGCAACTATAAACTGGGCTGAAGCCCTGTTGAACCCTTGCCATGATTTCATCTACAATTGTGATGTCTGGTAGGAAGAGAACCCCCATATGGCTGCAGAATCTTTATACAGCTACACTTACAGCTCTCATGTAGCAAGTGGGCACCTGCTCTTCCACCCCAGTTTGCTACAGTTCAGTAGCAACAACTGCTGTAGCAAAAGCTGACCCTGATTTCTCTGCACATAACCATGATCGTGTTTAGACCTACAAAGACAGCTAATATGGTGGTTAAGGAAGATACTAGATCCCCTTTACTATGGGCTTCCTCTGTGTGTTAAAAACCTGTGAGGAAGCCAAGAGAAGATGAATTTCAGTTGTGTAGTACCTCCCTCCCCGCCAGGCATTCAGAATCCTCTAAATGTTGCTTATCCTTGCAGAAGAGTTCTAGAATGGGTTATTTTCCCACCATATTAAATCATTTAGGTTTGTTCCAATTAGGGTAAAACCAAGCAAACAGGAGCCATTTAAACATAGTTATTCTGTCCAGGAGTCAAATACAAGACATTTTAGTACTGACTTTCTATGTGAGAATTTCCAGTTATGTCCTGAGGTGCATCAAAACAGTAATCATATGAACTATTTTAAAAGCTGCTTCTCACATAGGAAAATGTCAGCCAAAATTCAGATCTTCAACGAGATCCTTCTATGATTAATAATTTCATTATAACCATGTATGTGGTTTATATTATGCTCCAAATAAAGGCAAAGGCACACACTAATCCCTACCACAGGTATGAAGACACAGTCATACACACACTCCTGATGTATCAGTCATTATGTACTTTTAAAGTCAGTTTTATCAGGTGCCATCTCTCAGCTCAAACAGCAATGTAATTTGGTACACTAGGAATGGCTCATGTACACTTATGACATTAACTGCAGATTTCCTCAACCTTTTGTCAATGGATGCCAGGAAACAAACTAGCAGGAGCTGTTCTTGCACGTGACCATTCAAGTCTAGCAGTGTCCTATTACTAAAATTAGGATGCTAGCTAATAATTCAGCTTCAGCAGTGCCGTAGTTCATCCTCTAGGCTGTAGATTTTTGCTTTTAAGTCTTTCAGTTCTCCTTGAATTTTACGTGTTAGTTTGTTTCCTTGGCGGACCTCACGTAGAACTGCAAAATCTTGGTCTGGTCCCAAATTCAAAGCCACCTAAAACCAGAAAAAAAAAAACAGATTAAGAAAAAAAAATGTTGTACAGAATACAATTTAGGGAGCATTATGATACGTATATGAGGGAGAGAACTCTAAAGGAGACTCTTTGTAGCCAGCAAAGGGATGTGTAAGTTATTAGCACTAGGATAATGCATATCACCAATAGAAAGGTGCCCCTGAACCAAAAATAAAGAACAAAGCTTTCATAACATTATGCTGTTGTATTATAGTACTGGCAAGGAAGAAATCTTAATAGAATATAACCATGTTGACTCATAGCCTGTTGACTCCATTCTAGTTCCTGTATTATTTAGAGACACACAAAAAGGGGCAAGTTAAAGTATTTATCAACTAACTCGTATCTAGTTCTAAGTACCTCAGGAGACAAGATGCCATTTAATCTTTTGCTATTAAAACCAGAGGTGCTCTAACTGCTGAGGCTGACGTGCTGCCCTCTGACCTGCACAGGATTCAAGAGCAGCTCTGCCTTGACTCAGGCAGTGCCACATGCCTGTACTGAGCCTAACAAAGGCTGCTGGATAATCAGAATTCCTGAGGCAAGCTGGCCAGGGCTGACATTTCCTCTCACCCTGCAACCAGATAGCATGCCAGCCCAGCCACTTTCAAGGGCACAGCATTGGACACTGCTCTAAAATTCTTCTATTCTCTTGACCCATTACGGTTTCTTATTGTGTCACCATGTAGTTCTTGGTCAGAGATTTTAATATGCAAATCAGGAAATTTAGTCATCTCTAGTCATTTTGACCTCAAGTGATGAGAAGGATTGAATGATCACTCTGGAGAGTTCTTGCAAGTATTTAGTTCCCCTGCCCTCTTGTGGCTAACAGCGTTAAGAAACTGAGAATACAATGAAGAGCACACCAACAGATTTAAAACATACAAGTTTGTAGTAAAGCCATCATACACATTTTTCCCCTCCTTTCATATACTGCTGTTAGTCCTTAAAGAATAAAGTTGAAAGACCCACAGGCCATTAAAAAAAAATTGAAGTCTTTAATCAAAATAAATACATTAGTCTGCATAAACTGAGCTGTGCATCAAAAGTACAGGAAAAGAATGAATCAGTAGCACAGCCAGACTCCTGCAGGAGAGTCTAAGCTATGCCAAGATCATCTTCTCAAGCATATTGTAGATAAGTGTTTCATCCTAAACTCCAAGCAACATCAAGACTATCCTTTTTCCTCTAAGCTGTTTGGATGTTCATTTACACATCTGGAAGCTACTACAGAGAACACAGCTTCAACTTCCAGCCATTGCTTCTGCAGTGATTTTTGCAAAGTCACAAATGACGTACTAAAGTAATAAACAGAACATTCTCAATACTTAAAACAATGATCTACCTCTTACTGGAACAGAACCAAACACTATGGCTCTCACAAACAAAATAAACAATCATTTTCTTTGCAGGATAAATTTCTGAATCAAACTACTGCCTTGCAATTTTGAGACAGCTAAGTAAGCTACAGGTGTCACATAAGAACTTTTGAGAGTGAAACCAAACATACACAGCTAATATACTGCCAGGACAGTTCCTGGTAAGCTTGATGCCTGATTGATAAACAAAGACAAATCTTTTTTGCTTTGTAAAATACAGAGGGGGCAAATTTTGTCAGATACTGGTATTTAAAGGAGCATTTAGGAAAGGAATTATATCCTTAACCCTAGAGGAATACTACATTAAATACTGAGAATACACCTCTATAGGATAAAGCCAAAACAGTCTGCCTCAGAAAAGCTTAGCTGTTACCTTATAAATGTGCTTCTCTACATCTTTCACTTTCTGCTGAAGCCTTTTAATGTCATTCTTGAAGCCCTCTACTTCCATACTACGACGTTTTTCCAAGGCTTCACATCGCTGAGTCATCAGTTTCAGGCGCTTCCCCATCTTCTCTGAGCGTTCCTATGGAGATGAAAGCTCAATAGGCTACACAAAATAAATGCTGGAAGATCACCACACAGCCAGCAGATGATTACAGACTAATTACCTTAAAGAGTTCTTTGCCAGCATCTCTCTCCTCACAGACCCTAGCCACCTCCCCCTCCAGGGAGACACACTGCTCTCTGTACATGTGTGACAGGTGTTTCTCCTGCATTAGCTTGTCTTGCAGTAACTAGGACATAGGAGGAACAGAAAGAATTAACTCAACACTGTGCATACAAAACTTCCCCTGCCCTGCCAAGTGTGATAACACCGCCAAATTAATAGGAAAATAAAAATTAACAACTGGAACTAGAGCTCATAAGCATGTGTGGACAGTATTCTAACATCAGCCCCATTACCAAAACCTTTGAATTAAATTACCAGTTTTGTATGACTGCTTGTCATTAAAAATAACATTCAGCTAGTTCTGTAACTGCCCTTTCACAGCTGCTTGCCCAGTACTGCATTTCAGAGGCATCTGCATTCAGGGGTAGATGGAAACAATTCCCTATTGCCTGTTTACTTTCCAGTCCTTATTCTGACCTCCCAACATCTCACTGGAAGTGTCATGGAAGAGGAAGAAAAATTTGATCTGCTAGAGAAGAGCTGGAAGGCATCAATTGAGGACTCACTCTCCCCTGACAGCAGCAAGGGAGATCCAGACACAGCATTCTGAGACCATTAGCTCAGAGCACTTACAGGAACAGAGCCATGTGCAATCAGCAGGTTAAAAACTGTTGGCCCCACTTATCACATGGCTTATAGAATTAGGGATTTTTTTTTCTGGGCATGAAAGAAACTGATAGTGACATGCTGCCATAAATCCTAACTATACATTTTATCTGAATTTTGAAAGTGATGTTGATCTTGAAGCACGAGAGACTTTTTATTTAGATTAGTGCCAACAACAATGTAATTTAAGGCAATCCAGTTCAACTTTGAAACTGCTGCAAGTGACTGTCTATTGTGTCAAAGCCAAGGTGCTTGCAATTTTCTAGTCAAAAACTGCTAAAGAGCCTCTATCAAAGACAAAAAAAAAATTACCTTTATTTCTCTGCTGTGGTGTTTTGAAGCTCCATCATTTGCTTGAATCATTTTCTTCAGCTCTCTGTGCTTTATTTTTCCTGACTCTGTGCTGAAAACAAGATGATCCAGATCTTTGCCAAGTTTCCTCAACAGACTGTCCTTCTCTGCTATCCATGCTTTTTCATTGGCTCTGGCATCAAACTTGAGCTGGAGAAAGTCCCGGGTACTCTCATATAAGAGATTTTGGGTCTTATGGAGCCTGCAAAAAGGAATCCCAGAGGAGTTACCTTCTTTCCTAGTGCCTACCTTAATTTCATCAGTCATCACTGCAACTTGGAAGAAGCACAGGAGGAGACAGGTGGTCTGAAAGTGCATTTAACTCATCTAATCATTTTCTTCCAATGCAAGAGAGGATTTTTAATAAGCCGATTATTCCACTCATCTTCCACACACACTACCAGATGGCTGCATAATTTGCTTTTCTGCCTGCTGCAGGAAGCAACACACTGAAAGTCATAACACTTCTATTGCTCCCTCTCTTCTCAGCTCATGACTACATCACAGTCATGCTGTCACACTCACTTTTCTGTTATAGCTTTTATCTTCTCCTGGTCCCTCCGATGCCGGACCTCGGCTTCCTGCATCTGAATCCGCCTGTCCTCGAGTAGTGCCTCAATCTGCTCCTTGGTCAGCCGTGTCTGCTCTTCCAGCTGAGCCTGCAGGGCCTTCACCTGCATAAGCACACGACAGAACAAAACCTCACACCAGCTGTCCTTGCAAGTCTCTGAAATTCCAAGATTTACATCAAAAACTGTACCTGATAACACCTTTGGCAGTTCTAATTTCTCCATCTTTTGTTTTTGTTTCAATGCTAACAACAATTTCAATAACAATAATTATTGTAAATAATAATAAATAACAATAAATATTGCTAACAATAATTTCAAACTACTAAAATGTTTAAAAAATACGCTGTAGGCCAGAGAGGCATACCCATAAGAAGCAACATTAGATTAAGATTTTTATATTGTTAAGATTTAAATTGCATTTCTCTAACAAATCCTGTGGAACATGCAGAGACACTTCTGTACTTTTGCTTGAACAAATAATAAAACCACCATGATAATAATAAAAACAACCACCATGAATATCTGCTGTACAAGTCTGTCCATTATTTGCTTTTCTTGATTCATCCTTCCTCATACTTCACATACAGCTTCTGGCATCTTCCCCAGTTCATAATTCTGCACATTTTATCTTTCATTCTGTCATGCTACCTATACCTAAATTTTTATGGAAATCTATAAAAGGGAACATTTCATAGTTCAGATCAGCCACCTTATGGGGGCTGCCTAATACTGTCTCAAACACATTGCTTTTGTCAAGCTTCCACAAAACACCCAACCCTGCACATTTTCAGTGGGTTTAATGTAAATTCCTGTCTGCTATCAAGTTATGGAAAGTAACATCAATTACATTCTATACTAAGGACAACATTTCAGCTGAGATTACTGGAACATCTGCTTACATAAAGCTTCCAGAATCTGTTCTTAAATTTACATTCACAGCAAAGAAACAGCTAAGTAAACTGACTAAGTGTGAATCCATGTAGGGACATGCAGGGATTTATACAACTGGTACATCTACATCTTATCTAAGCAGACAGCACTTTTTTAAATAATAATTTTCTGCCAGTCAGCAATTATGCCCAGCAGTTAGCAAATGTTTTTACCTGTAGTAGAAGTGTTTCATCATCTTTTTGATATCTCTCAGAAGTTTCTGGTTTCTCTCCCTTTGCTGTTGTTTTTGAAGTGCTCTTCTCCATACCTACTGAAGAAATTTAACAGAAGTATGAAAGGGTTTTCCAATGTACTTGCAGTACCTATCCCAGCATGAAATATTTGTGTTCTGGCAGACCTAGAGGAACAGCAAACAGGTTGCCACTGCTACAGTCACAAGGACTTCTAGGAGGGTTAGCTGAAAGAAAAGAATTCTAGAACTTTGGGTGATCACATACCTTTATCCTGTCTATCATATTGCAGTATTTAGGCACCCTCCTAATTTTGTTGGCATATATAGAAAGAAAACTTGACATGTTTTCTTAAAATAAATGATGAATAGGCAGATGCCACAGGTGCACAAACATCAAGGCCTGAATGAGTTTTGAGCTTGTAGGCTAATTGCAGTCAGTTTGATGAGACAATTATTTCAAAAGAGAAAATTAGCATGTAGGCGTATGGACCCACACTACTGCCTGCACTAAGGGCAGGCAGAACCTCACAGCTTGCAGTGGCTGTGGCAAAGGTGCCTGGCCAGCTGGCACCTGCACAGCTCCAGAGCTGACTGAGGGTCATACAGCCTCCTCCTTAGCACATCAGGGACACGAGGGCCAGCTGAGGGTATTTTAAAGGATGCTGAAGGGAAGCCAAAAGTACTGCATGGATATGTATGGACACATTTAGGGAACTTAAGGGAGATTTACCAAAGCATTCACAGACAGGAATTATTTAGGCATTCAGGAGACAAACACAAAAAAAGGCAAGAGCTTGGTGTGGTACCTGTGCTAGAAGCAGCATCTTGTTCCTGGGTCTCTGCTGGCCTTTGCTGCACAGTAACCTACAGAAACAAGACATCTGCACTGAGCATCTCCTTCCCCAAAGGTGCAATGGTCAAGAACAAATATTAAAAAGTTGAAATGAGATATCCAAAAGAGCAGCATTACCTTACTTCTACCACAAGACAAGGAAGACATTCACAAGTGTAAGGCCCATGTTGAAAATTTTCCTTAATCATGGCTGAGTTTTGCCATTACTGCCTCTATATTTTTCACCAGAACAAGTGGAAAGTAATTCTGCCTTTGATGGCTTCATTAGGATGTAAATCAGCACCATCAGCAGGAAAAAGAGCATTTTGGAAACAGAGAGAAGAGGAAGGTGAAGATGATGTTATTTCCTTCTTGTCTCAGCATGACAGAGAAACACGAAGCTTCATTTATCAGCACATTCATTCATGATACTGAATAAGCCTGAGAAAAAAGCTAAGTGATAAAAATACTGAAAGTCAACTGTTGAATTGAAACCCACCTAAAAAAAAGGAGGCCATGAAAGAGCAGGTTATAACCCCAATGCTTATCTTTAGGTTGATATTACATAATAGGCCTAATTTTAGCTACCCTAAACCAGGAATTTTAAATCTTCTGCAAGATTTTTGAAGAGCTTGAGCAGTGCAGAGCAACCATGAACAATGCAGCATATTTCAGCCTTTTCTGCACCTTATTCCAAAATAAATCCTATATTCCCATTATCGTCTCTGTATATCCAAGACACTCATGACTTTCTTGAGTAGGTTCAACTACATTGCACATCATGTGCACTGCCATTTAAACAACTCAACATCATTTCTGAAATATGCAACACAATGTTGTCTAGAGGGGATGGTTCTTCAGCAGTCTTCAGCCTGGGAAACTGCTGAGCAACCTTGACAGCTTCTTTACTGAAGCTCTAAGAGACAGGCAGTCTGAGATAGCTGAGCTTCAAACACTCTGCCTGGTCATTTTCTGCACTTTTTTTTTTAACTTTTTGTGGTGTTCTTGCCATCTTCTTGACAACCATTTGCCAGATGATTCCAGACTCCTATCTGACATTTCAGAGGCCACCCTGGAGGAATGTTTGGGAGGTAGAAGGAGGCTGATGCTATGAGGACCTACTTTCAGTGTGCTTGTTCTGACTTACCTTTCAGCATTTATACTAAAACCCAATGTTGCTACAGACCCCTCTTGCTTTAGGCTCATTTAGCAACCTTTGACTTGTGGGACAGATCTGGCCTGTGATCAGACTCTGGGATACAGATACTCATGTTATAATTTAAAGAGGAGATCTGCAGAAAAATGGAACTTGCCTTATGTGGAGGCTCCTTATGAAAATATGTAACTTCTCCTTTATTTGTTCCCAGTATAGCCAGGAGCTGTTGGATTTTTTTTCTGTCCTCCAATTCCCTGGAATACAAAGGAAGTGGTCAGCAGATTTTATTTTAATACATCACGACATTATGACACACTGTCCTTTTACTTTAGCTGTTGATGCTTGCAAGTTTTCCAACCTGTTCCTGAGAATATTGCTTTAAATACAAGCTCCCAAAGACATTCCTGATGTTGTCAATACCAGAACACCACCAATTTTGCTGGGATTGGAGAGCATTTCTCTTTTTGAGTATGACAATACTATGTAGGCTGATATAATAGCACATGGTGAAAAATATTTGCATTAAGAGTTACGAACTACCTAAAATTCTTTCAGATTTTAAGTGTCCATTGTTTTTAAAGCAAACTACACTAAGGGCTGTATCAAACTTTTTTTTCACACTCCTGAGAAGTGTCAAAGCACACCAACATGTTTTGACTCAAGTTCTGCTCTCCAGGTCTGGCTGAGAACTCAGTGCACCAATTGCTGCTGGCAGTGCCCCAGCCCACCTCAGTTTCAGCCGGTCATTCTCCGAGTACAGGCGAAGGACTTGCTCCTTCTCCTGGTAGAGGAACACCTGCATGTCACTCAAGGCCTTCTGCAGCTCCGCAATCTCCTCTTCCAAGTGGTGGACTTCCCACTGCAGCTGGTGCTGAGTGGAGAGAATGAGGTACTTGAAATCAATCACAGCACTGGACAACACTTACAAACTTCAAACTGCTTCTGCGCTGAGTCTGGAACCGGCATAGAGCAGCCAGCTCAAGAATTAATTTATTCTCCTGTGATATTTGGCCAGATGAGGGCAGTATTGGGAAAATTATTTTAAAATGTTTCAGCCGGGAGCTCAGAGCCCTGACAATCACTGTCACTACACAACAGTGAAATAAGGCCTCAGCTTGTCACCAGGGGTTGTACTTCCACACTGGTGGTCAGAGCAGGTATGGGAGTCTGACATCAACAAAAACAGAGCAAAGCCCCTGTAACAAAATTTACTTTTTAAATAAATCACTGACGAATAAATATCTGTATGGCTTAGCAGCAAGAAATCCAGCTAGTTACTATGTTTCATTTTTTCCACCTGGTATGGGAAGCTACCAACCACTCCTGTATGAAAAAAGCATTATTTTGCAACCTGCCCCTCTTTTTCCCACATGACAGTAAGATGTACAGTACACACTTCCCCAAGGACGTTCAGGCTGCTTCAAGCATGGCCAGTGCTTGAGGAGGCACCTCAATCACCTCAGAAGTGACTGTTTTATTCCCAAAGAACCACCCACAACTACAAAGCTGACTGCTAGGCAGATATATGCTATAGCCCATATCAGAGCACTGCCTATCTTGCAGATATTCTGTAAGATTTCTTCCTCATAAAAGACAAATCTTTAGATTTCTGCTTAACAGCTTCTGGTCAAGCTTATGAATTCCACTGCAGCAAATATAAATTATATCCATAAGTCAAAGCCTATTAAATTTGGACAAAAGAGCCTTCCTTCACTACAAGAAGCAAAAGAAAGAAGCTGGACAACGTGAGAAATGAGCATCTAAACTCAGGCCTTAATATAAAAAAAGAAGCGTAAGATATTGGTTATATCTGTGAAGATATAACCAAGCCATAATGACTTTAGAAGAACATCCTACAGGCATGTTTCTATTTGATTTGACAGAGGACAGACAGCCAGATTTTAAAATCAACCCCCAAAACCTACTTATTTCTTGCTAGCTCTACCATGTTACTGGTAAATCCCAAGATTTCTGCGCTGATTTCTCAACTGCAAAAAATACCGAGCTTGTGAATGTAGTACATCATTGCTCAAAACCCCATCTGCTAACCTGTTCATCATAGGTTTGTTTGTATTTCTCCAGCCTCTTTATCAGCTCCTCGTGCTCCTCATCGAAGTCAGCGATCTTCTTGCGGTAATACTCGAGGAGCTCGTGGGAGGGGTTCAGACAGCCCAAGCGCTCACTGACCGAGGGCAGAGGAGTGAAGTCCTCCTGGCTCCGAGCCCAGGACTCTGCAGATCTGGAAGAGGCACGGGGGGTTGGCAGCCTGCAGAGAAACAGTCTCTGATGACATGTAAGCTAAAGACGGGAAAATTAAAACACTTTCTAAAGTAGCTAAAAAGATTTAAAATTTTTACAGAGATTCAGTTTAAAACTCAGATTAGCTTGACTGTTCTCTGGGTATTAACAGGAGATCATGGCATTTAGGAGAACCAAGCACTTTGATAAAGAGCAGCTTGCAGGTGTATTGTACTGTGGAACAGAGCCCAACCAACAGAAAAGATAAAAAAATATGTTATGGAAGCAAAGCCTCATGCATTATTTTGGGAAGATGACTATGGAAAGAGGAGAAAAAGAATAAAAGGACAGAACTCCGGAGATAAAAAGTCCATTGCTGTTCAGTCAGAAGCAGCAGAAATTGTGAAATAAACAGGAAAACACTCTGTGACGGTCACTATCTAGCATCCAGAAAGAAAAACACTTTCTAAAGACAGACCATCAAATAAAGATGACAATTCAGGCTAGCTGATGCACCAGTCATTATAATTTAAGGTGTAGGTCTAGGAATCTATATGCTTTCCTTTCTGGTGTACTTGATATTCTTATTCAGGTAGCTTGTCCACCCTCAACACTGAAATAGAAGCTGCCAAGTTCTTGAATCTTATGTTGAAATGCTACATGGAAAGCAAGTCAATGTTATGTAAATCAAATCAAGGATATGTATAATTACATGCTGTATTTTTCCTCAAAAGAATATTTAGTACATTCAAACATTTAGTATGTTCAAACAAGCACCAAATTTGCAAATAGAGCTCCAGAGTTAAAAAAATGTCAGAAAGCGTTCTTTTCATTATTTATATTGACATGACAAACTTTTTTTTGTACATGATACTATGAATAACAGGAGCTAAGACTCTTGACTAAAGAGCTGCTTAGTGAAAATACAGCTCAGAATCTGGTCCTGGAGGATCAGGAATTTCGATGAGAAAGTGATTTAGTAGGTGACACTGAGGCAATGGTGACCTTTATGAAGCCACTCACCCAAGCTGCTTGGATCGGAACCCCAGCGCACATCCATGAAAACTCTGGACACTGTAGGAAAGCATTAAATACGCAAAAGTGTAAGCAGGAGCTTGATGCAGGACCAGAAACGCTTTAAACAACATACTTAGAGATACAACACTAGAAGGAAAGAAGTAACCCAGGCATAAGGTGAGCGCTTTACTGCTGAACTGAAGAGCAGCAGAAACGGGAAGATGGAAGAACAAGCACACACATCATGCACAGGAGCAGACGAAACGGTGCCCTACGGCAAACCGGTCTGCCAGGCAGTAAGGAAAGGGCTGCGGGAGCCGCAGTGTCCCGGCAGGAGCACCCCACACTCACTACCTTGCGCTGCGCGGGGTCTCCGCAGCGCGGTCTGCTGCGCTCATCGCGCCTCTGCGGAGCGTCGGGGCACCCCGGTGGGCGGGTGGAGGCGGGCGGAGGAGGGTGCCCGGCGGGAGCCCCGCTGGAAAAGCCCCAGGAGAGAGATCCCGGGATGGGGGTCCCGCCGCCGCTGCAGTCTCCTCCTCACAGCCCCAACGGCCGAGCAACCGCCACGGCGCGCCCGCCGCGACTTAAACGGCGCGACGCCCCGCCCCCGCCGCCTCCTCCAATCACAGATAGACTTTCACGCAGGGCCGACGGCCTGCGCCAATCAGCGCTCGTGACCCGAGCGGCAGCGGTTCGCCGCCGGCGCCTCTGGGAGTTGTAGTCCCGGGGCGCGCGAAGGGCGCCTGGCGCATGCGCGGCCGGGCCGCGGGGCGGAGCGTGGGGCCTGCGCTCATGGACCCTGCTTTTGTGAGGGCAAAATAAAAGCCGCCTTTATCCACAATAGCAAAACACACCGTGCAAAAAGCCCCTTTTTCATTGGAAATGAAAAAGGCATTCGGAAGCAGCCACAAGAAGTTACTGGCTCAAATTCTGTCTGAATTGAATGTGTTCTTTAGGTCATCCTGATGCCTTTTAGCATCTTCATACTCCTCATGTATTCCCAGTAGTACCTAGTAGTAGTTTTACCATTTATGCACCGAACGATTTCCTAATTTATATAGTGGGCTGGAGAACAAGCAATTTGCTCGGTAATAAACCAGGGTTCTCTTGATCTTAACACTTCGTTTAAGGACATGGACTTTCTGTATGACAAGGAAAAAAAAAAAAGGCTTAGTTATGAAACCATGAGGTTCTTCCTCATCACGATTTGCAGCTTCCTTGTGAGGGGAAGAGGAGGGCCAAACATTTACCTCTTTTTGGTGACCAGCAGCGACAGGACCCAAGGGAACAGCCTGGAGCTGTGCCAGGGCAGGTTTAGGTTGGGTATCAAGGAAAGGTTTTTCCCCCAGAGGGTGTTTGGGCACTGGAACAGCTCCCCAGGGCAGCGGGCACAGCAGCAGCCTGCCAGAGCTCAAGGAGCCTTTGGACAACGCTCTGGGCACACGGTGAGACTGCTGGGGTGTCCTGCCAGGGCCAGGAGCTGGGCTCTGTGATCCCTGGGGGTCCCTTACAACTCAGAACATTCTGGGATTCTGTGATTCTCTTCTTCAAATCAATTTTCCCATGAAACAGAGAAAAGAGCAGGGCAGATAATATCATTTGGTAAAGTGCAGAAGAAAGGCTGCTGTTGGCCCTCAAGGCCCTTGTTGGTTGGTCCCTTCCAGCTCAGGATATTTATGATTCCCTGGGTACTCTCCCCACTGCTCATAAAGCAGCTGCATACATTGTACGAGGGGCTGAAGTCTTCTCTCAGGGAAATGAGAATTAGCCCCAGATAATCAAAAAGAATAAAAACTGACATGGAGTACACATGGACAGGTGTTTTAAAGGCTAAGAGCCCCAAAACCAGAGCAGGTAACAGAAAAGCTTAAAATTCTGTTTCACAAAGGATCTCTTGCCGAACTGGTAAGATGAGAAAAATGCTCCCTTGGGTTATCTGGAATATTTAGGCTTTTGCTGTTAAGAAAACCTGCAACATTCCCAGCAGTGCCTTCCAGAGACCTCCACTAGCCTAAACATATTAACATAAAACCAAGACAACCTTGAAGAGTCTACAGGGAAACCAGGAAAATATTGGATCTCGAAAGAAAGCTTTTAAGCTTTTTCCTTCTGGTATTTCTGGCTAAATCATTGCTTATCTTAGAAACTGGGTACATGGTGATTCTGTTTTTGGGAATGTAAGACACATGTATTTACTCAAAAGAATCTGGTACAGCTTGTCAGAAGAGAGACACAACCAAACAAACAAAAAAGTGGAAGGAGCTCGTAGAAATATATAATTTCTATATCCTAGTAAGGAAACATCTGCATTCTACATACCTATATAGTTTCACATAAAATTATTAACCATCCATTCAGAAACCCCCTATGAAATGAATATGCAAGAATACTTAGCAACAAGACAATTGCTCAGTTTTAAAAGCTCAGTTTGGTCTTATCTGTAACTTCTGTGAAAATTAGCCATTTGCATTGGAGGTGTGTTTCCCACATGTAAAAGGTGGGTGAAATCTCTTTAATCTGGCAGGGAAGTGATGCAGATAAACGTTTTGATCTCCGTGCAGCAGATCTTGTAAAGCCTTCTGGTAACGGGAGGAGGAAATTAACTTTTTCGGAGGCTGAAATAGAACACCAGCATGGAGATTTGAATAATCAGTAAGAATAAACTGCAATGGGGCGTTTGGTAAACACTGAAGGCACAGTTCTGATTAAAAACAGAAAGACATGTAATTTACTTTGGAAGACTGTGTTGCAATGGATAGGTAAAAGATACATCTCTCGGTGATAGTGCCAGGACCCACAGTGAGGGAATGGCCTGGAGCTGTGCCAGGGCAGGTTTAGGTTGGGTATCAGGGAAAGGTTTTTCTCCCAGAGGGTGTTTGGGCACTGGAACAGCTCCCCAGGGCAGCGGGCACAGCAGCAGCCTGCCAGAGCTCAAGGAGCCTTTGGACAACGCTCTGGGGCACACGGTGAGACTGCTGGGATGTCCTGCGGAGGGCTGGAGTCGCACTCGCGGATCCGTGCGGTCCCTTCCCCATCCCGACACCGCCATCGTTACCGACCAGCGGCTCTGAGGGCAACGGCGGGGGCGGGGCCTAACGGGGGCGGGGCCTCGAGCGGCGCCCCTGACGTCAGGCACAGACAATGGGCGACGCGGCCCCGCGGAACCGGAAATGAATGGATTGGGTTTCGTCGCACATTCCTCCGCAGCGGAAGTGGCGGCGGCCCCGCCCTCCCCGGTCCCCGGTCCCTC
>VWYN01027892.1:245658-267236 GCA_013400075.1 Hippolais icterina
CTCCCGGCGGCGGCGGCGCCCCCCTCCCCCTGCGGCCATGGAGGGGGGCGGCGGGTCGCGCTACGCGGCCGAGTTCGTGCCGCCGCCCGAGTGCCCCGTGTTCGAACCCAGCTGGGAGGAGTTCAGCGACCCGCTGGGCTTCATCGGCCGCATCCGCGGCCTGGCCGAGAAAACCGGCATCTGCAAGATCCGGCCCCCCAAGGTACCGCCCGCCTTGGGGGCTGCGCCTGGGGCGTCCCCGGGGGGTCTGAGCGCGGCCGGGCTCTCGGTGGCCGAGCGGAGGACGTGAGGAGCTGGGCAGGCCCTTCCCCCGCGCTCCGTACCCGCTCGGGGTTTCGTGTGTCGCTTTCCATAGGCCGCGGTGTCCGTGCCAGGGACCCGAGGAACCTGTAGCGCCTTTGACCTCCGAGCGGGGCTTTGGAGAGGCTGCTTTGGAGCAGCTGAGAAGCGAATAGTGCGTGGTCGTGCCCGGGACTTCGCTGTTTTTATTTCCAAAAGGCCAGCAGTCGACTGTCGACTTGTGAAAGCTGGGAAGGCTTTGTAGCCTTCGGGCGTTCGCTCCGGGCGGGGAAGAGGGAGAAGGAAGGGTATTTGTTCGTAATGTATTACTGTTTATAAACATAGGTTTTAGGCTGTTAGGAGGAGGACGGCCAACCTGTTCGTGTACGGCATCACGTTTGTGCACAGTTTTTCAGGAGGCAGCAGCTTAATCTCCCTTACGGTCACCTGCCCAGTGACCTGGCAAGGCAGGTCATTAGAGGGAGAGTATCGAGCAGCTTGGCAAAAGGCACTTACATCACTAAATTTTTAAAGTGCAAATAAACTTCAAATGCAACTGTTAATAAGAGACTTGAAAACAGTGAGAGAGGTAAAAACCTGAAAAGAAAGCGTGTAACTGAGAACAATGTGGGTATGGAGGTGGCTGATTGGATTTCATGGTTCTCTCCTGACCTGTTTTGGTTCCCGGAATGTGTTTAGTTGGTTTAATGACATGGTGAAAGCTTGACCTCCAAGGGGCTGCCCTTTCTAAAATAAGCTGCATAGCTCAGGTTGAGAGGCCACAAGGAACGGATCCAGATCCTGTTCATTGAGGATAGCTGGAACTTTCCTGGCCGTTGGATGCATTTGTGTTTCTCCAGGGCTGCTGAGCTGTTTGCCTTGCAGGGTTTCACAGGATGCACGCGTTGGGTGGATTTGCAACCTGCAATAGTTGCTAAATCAGATGTTTCATACTTAGCTGACTAATTTATTGCGCTTTTCTATTATTAGAATCTGTAAATATTTAAGGTTGTGCTCGAGGCCTTTATACGCTGCAGCAGAGCAAATAATAAACGTTTTGTGTGGCTTGTCCACCTGTAATGGTGTGTCCTTCCTCTGGTGCCCTCACTGCCAGGTGGACAGTCTGCTGTAACTGAAGCTGTGGTAAAAAGTGCTAAGAAGCTGAATTACCTGTTTTGAGAGATGGAATGGGAGGCACTTGTGGCTGCACCAACCCCTGACAGTGCTGAGAAAGCCATTATTGAAGGCTCTATTCCTCTTAAAGAATTGGGCTCCTGGCTGGTCTTGTCTTTACTGAAATGACGACTGTAGACAAGCAGAAAAATGTTAGATGTGTTATAATGTGCCTGATTTAATGTTTGTTGCTGTTGTCACTGAGGATTTTTCAGTGTGCAAGATGTACAGATCCTTTTTTTGAAGTAAATAAATAACCAGCCAGCCACAGAGTGGATCTCATGTTTAAGCTTAGCAAGAGGTAATGCATACTGAGATGCTTTGAATCTTCTTTTCTTTGGTGTTTTTGAATCTGTGAGGATTTTTCTTCAGACTAAAATATGGTGGGAGGAACACTGTTGTATAAGCACAAAAATGTCTTAAAATTGGAAAACAATATCACCAGTTGTTCTGAGAAACTAATTTACTATTGGAAGCTTGTTTACTCAGGCATTATTAGGGTGTTTGGTTTTGTGCATTTTTCAGGGAAGTTTCTGGAAGCAATAAAATATCTTTCTGTCTGTGTTTAGGACTGGCAGCCTCCATTTGCATGTGAAGTACAAAGTTTTCGTTTCACTCCACGAATTCAGCGCCTGAATGAACTGGAGGTGAGCTTTTCCACTGCTGATATAATGTTGTGTTTGCAATGAAAGCAAGAGGTCTCCCTGCTTGAGATTTGCGTCTTGGCAGGTTTCTGGATGGGGGACACTTTAGAAGCCCATAGACCACATCAATGTTAATACTTGGCAGTGGCAGAGTTTGAATAAAATAACTCTCCCTGGCTTTGAGAAAAATCTGGTTTTTATTTTATTACCCAAAATAACCACAGGAGTTTTTCACGTTCAACTGGAAGTGTCTAAAATGAATTCCAAATATCATGTGTATTGTAAGAGCAGCCAGTGTCTAGTCTTTAGAGCTCCACAGGAAAGGATTTTTTTTCATCTTAAAATATTTACTGCTGCTCTCATGCCTCTGGTTACCTCATACTGTCGTGATACTGCCTTTTAAGCCTTAAAATGATTTTTTATAGGCTCATTATAGCTGGTTAATTTTATGATTTAAAAACTTATGTGAGCTGTCTTGAAAGCAGTATGACCTCCATTCTGTCCTGGTTTTTCCTTTTCTCTACAACATTTCTCAAAGCATTGCTTTGTTCACATACCAAAATGTCATTTGGCTTGTAAATGGGTCTCCTTATGGAAAGTGATTTGAGTACTCCAGGGAGGAGGCCCTTTGTGTGGTTAAGGCATATATAAAAACTGTCTGTAATTCCCCTCCTCCCCACCAATGTATATTTTAATAATTGTTCTTGTGTTTCTCCCTGAAATGCTGATTATTTCAAAAGCATGCATTTTGCTTTCAGGCCAAAAAATTATTTGGTACGAATTTAATTTATAGTGTCTTAAATGCAGAGAGAAAAGCATATGTAATTTTCTTTTTGTAAAGATCTTTCTTTTTAACAACATTTCTGTTTCTAGGGGTTTTTTTTACATGACAAAGAAATACCTCCCCTGCCAAATTGCATGTTGAAAATGAATTCACTATCAAAACTTTGTGTTCTCTCAGGACTGTAAAGTTTTGTCACATTTGGTTTTGAACATACATGATTGTCTACCTTTACTGTTTCCAGGCAATGACAAGAGTGAAACTGGACTTCTTGGATCAGTTAGCAAAATTTTGGGAGCTCCAAGGATCCAATTTAAAAATCCCTGTGGTCGAGAGAAAAATACTGGATCTCTATGGTCTCAGCAAGGTAAGTATTTGTAGGCCTTAGGCAGACAGGGATTTCAGTTTTCATGCAAGCTCAAGAAGCCAAGCAACAGGAAGGGCTTGTGTTACAGCACTAATCTCATTAATCCAGAGATTAAATAAGTGGGAAAAATACAGTGAAAAAACATTTCTAATTTGAATGCTTATGGTCACAGTGTAATTAAATTAGTTACCTTTGGTTGGATTGGTTGGATTCCATACAGCAGGTATTTATTACCTTCTGTAGCTTGAATGTCCTGATGCCAGCTGGCCATCAGGATTTTTAGTTCTCCATTTTTACGTGTGGTGGAGCTGCAGGAGTTTGAGGGGTTCTTTGGGAAGGCAGCAGTGTGCCTGTGTGCAGTTCAGCTCTGATCAACAATTCTGTAAGGAATTGTTGCAATTTCTCCTTCCTCTCTTCCAGCAGAGATTTTTGTAAACATTATCTTTGAAAATTTATGACGTCAACTTCAGGAATACTTACTTTGATTTCCAAAACAGACTTGGCATAAGGCTTGGCCAGAAATGAGTATTTCTATAGTTACATTTGGTGAACACACCGAACTTCACTCAAAGTTTACGCACAAATCTCTGTTGGAATTTCGTTTTGCACTGGCAAAATACATGTACCATTACAAACTTAGCTGTTAATAAATATAAATAGGTAGATTCTTTCTTGCAGGGAAAAGACTGAAGTTCTGGTAGTTCTAGTGCTTCTAGGTTAGAGCATCAGTTTCCATTCCCCATCAAGATTTATTTCTCTTAGGTAAGTAAAAATGTGAAGACCTGAGTATATTTTAGTTTTAAAGAAAGTCAAATATTTTGGAAAGTCTGGAAGAATGATAAAATGCAGCAAAAAGCTGATAAAATTTCTTTCAATCTTTATTTTTCTTTTTGTGTTTATGGTGGCTTACTGGGGTATGCAGAATGTCAGAGGGATACTGGAAAATATCTGGGTCACTGTAATGACCTGGAGCATGTCAGCTGGCTGTAGATTTGCAGCTCTGAGTTGGTTTGGTTTGTTACTGGCTTCTTTAGCCATTGTTCAGGCATAGATAATTATAGAAAACAAGTTTTCCTGGAAATTTTAAAGATAAGTTGAAATTTAGGAATGGTTTAATTTTAAAGGTTTTTCTAGAAGTTTTCTGTAAATACACGGAAAAATAATGATTAATAATGTTATTGTTTTAAGTGTAACTCCGTGTGATTATAGGAGAAACCAGAATTAATGAATTTATTTGTCACTGTCACAGTTAGAATTCTCATTTTACCTCAGCCTCACAAGCAAACCATGAATTTAACTCCAGTAACAAAATGGTTTTGCCTTGAGGTTTCTAACAACGTGAAACATTAAGCTTGAAATTTAGTCCTCATGTGTAAAAAAATGCAATGCAAAACTACATTACTGTAAAAATTATGTTAGTCTTACATAATAAGACTTAAGATAATCCATTTGTGTTTTAAGTTGCTTGGCAGTGAAACTGTAAAAGGAGTGCAGGCAGTGGAAATGTGGCCTGTGTATTGGAGGAAGCAACTCATGCTGTTTTGATCATTGCTTGCAGGCAAATAGTCTTGTTTTTAATTCTATATACATGTAGATGTAAGCAGTGATAGTTCTGTATGTGAATTACTGGTCTCAAACCAAATGAAGTCACATGTAATAACTGGACTGAGTTGGAAGGTCAATTCACTTTTCCCTCTTTTTATAGTAGTCTCTTCCCTTCAGGGTTTTGTGAATGTTCTGAGCTCCAACACTCCCTTCTGCCTGGGATCTGTTAGAATGGGCTTTATTGCTGGCCAGACTTGTGTTTTAAAGCAGAGTACAAGTTTGGTGAGAGTTAAGTTTTCTGTTTCTTGTTATGGTAGATTTTGTATTTTTTCCAGCACATCATAAACCTTAACTGTTGGAGTCCTCCTGTCCAGGACAGTATACAGCTTTCACTTGCTAGTAGATTAAAAATCACATTAAATATATGAAACAATAAGAATGAGTGAGTGCTTTATTATTAAAAGACTAGTTCTTCAGGAAACAAAAGCCAATTTCAGGATTCTGTCATTTTATATGGAACCTTTTAACATTTTGTTGGTGTAATTGATTCTTGCTTTACACGAGCCAGTGAGAGCAGCTCAAAACCCTTAACTTTTTATTTATGCATTTCAGATTGTTGCCAACAAAGGAGGCTTTGAAGTCGTGACCAAAGAGAAGAAATGGTCTAAAGTGGCGAGTCGGCTTGGCTACCTGCCAGGAAAAGGCACGGGGTCATTGCTCAAGTCTCACTATGAACGGATCCTGTATCCCTACGAGCTCTTCCAGTCCGGGGTCAGCCTCATGGTGAGACGCTCGCCTTTCACGCCGTGGGCAGGGCACCCAAAAGGCACACAGAGTGCTGTGTTACTCCATGGGAAACTGGGACATGGGGTCAGGGCTCTTAGAAGCCTCAGCTGTGCCAACAAAGCTGGAACCACCCTCGTAGTCATCTGTGACAGAATAGTGCTAGAAGTTGTAATGTGACCTTGTGTAGTTATTTCTTGGTATTTCTTTTAGGACTGAAGTCAACCGTGTTGGGAAGGAAAACAAGGCAAAAGATGATATGCTTAATTGGAAATGTTTATTTTTCTTTTGATAACTTGGTATCTGGGATTCAGTTTTCTTATTTGAAGGTGTATGAATTAATTGGTCTCTTTTCCAAATGGTGTGTGTAATGCTGTGTGACCTCAGTTGTCCTGTTTCTTAGCAAACAGAATGATTCACAGGCTGTGGAATGATTAGCACTGCCCGACCAACACAGTGTCCTGTGCTCTGCTCCTCTAGGGCATCCAAAAGCCTAACTTGGATCTTAAGGAAAAAGTGGAGGCTGAGGACCTCAGCTCAGATGCCCAGGCTTCCCCAAAGCAGGCTTCAAGGATGAATGTTATGCTGAAGAGAACCAGGCGTGTCAAATCCCAGGTATTCCTGTTAATCAGCTCTTACAGAAAGAGAACACTTACCTCTCCAACCAGTGCAACAGCCTTTGGCTGTGGGAGCCTGCTCAGAAGCAGTCTTCATTTAACTGAAATCCAGAGAAGTTTGTCACTCTGACACCTGGTTTAATACAGCAGATGCACTGTTTGTGTCAAAGCTAAAAGTTGGTTTTTGTTTTCTGACAAGCAGCCTCAGTACCTTGGTAATGAATGTATCTGTGAAAACGAGACAGAAGGCTGTTTATGAGTTGATGTTAAAGCTTCTGCTTGTTCTAAAACCTTTTTAAAATATGCCTCCTAATGACATAAATGCAATTACATGTAGGTAATGGTTAATTGTGGAATTGCATGTGGGAGTAACTATCTCAAGCTGGGCAGGTAGTTCTTCTGAAGAACTGAAACAGATGTGTGAGAAGATGATGAGTGATGGCTGGAGCTGTATAAGAGTTCTAAGTTTTTCTGCTGAAAAGCAGTTTCCTTCCTTCAGAATTACTGGTGTTACAGGAATTTCTGGTATTCTAGTAGGTGATATTAAATCCTGGGAGGTACCCCTGAGAAAATCTGAATTAAGACTGAATCACCACCATTTAAAATGCTGTCTTAGTAGAAATAATTGTGGGGTATTGCCCTGATGGCTCTGTTGCACTATTTAAATCAAGCCTTCCCCTTTTGACAGAGATAGTCCTTGCAGGCAGCATCCTGAGGCTTTTCTCATGGATCTGGTGGCTCCCCGCTGGCTCATCAGCAGAGCGTGGGCGAAGGCTGGATTTATATCCAACCAACTTCCTACTTGCTTCATACTGCTTGAGACTTAGCTTCAGCACCACGAAGCTTTTTAAAATGCTCTTTAACTGCTTTTTTTATTTACAATGCACCTTTCTTGTCACCAAGGTATTTGAGTATCCTTTACAAATTTTCACCTTCTTTTCTGATGTTTCAGACTGAGTTATCTTTCTTAGTGTGTTCTCTCAGCTTGCTAAAGCTGACTTGAAGTTATTTATCATAGCCATATAACAGTGCATCACACAAACAGTCCCAGGCTTGTTGATCTTCCCAGGTCTCTCAAACAAGGTGTTGGTAGTGAGCTATGCAGAAAATCTGAGAGCGCTGCATGGACTTCAGCAGTCATTTGCTGTGTAGAATTCTTCCTTTGATTTGTATGAATCTTATGGCAAAATGTCAGTATGTCTTTTTCCTCTCACATGGTGTAAAAGTGTCACTGTTTTGTTAAGGTCCTGTGGGATCTTTTTTCCTGCTGATTTCAGTAGAATAATGGTACTTGTCATTTCTCCATGTTGAAAAGATGATTCTCTGGTGATCCTGGCTCTGTAAAGCTGTTTCACTTTGTTTAAAGGGCCTGCAATTCAGAAGTAAGAGGTAATTTTATTTATATCATCTGCAAAAAATGTATATATTTAAATGGCTTATATAAGGCTTGTATCCAAGTTATCTTTTAAGCATTACAATTTTTAAAATGGTTGAAGTGAGTTCTTGAGTACAGGAAAAAACTCATCCTACTTGCACAGACAGGGGAAGTAGGTTTTGGCTGTGTTGGAAGCTGTGTATAACTACCTTAAGTCATCACTGGAGCAGCATTTAGACACATATTTTTCTTCAGTAGCCAGAAATGGTAGCAGTGTAAATAAATATCTGAGAACATGGAGACATTGTTCCCAGATTTCAGTGCACCTTCTTACTGTAGACAGGACTCTTTATTTTCTGAAATGTATACTACCTGGAATTGGACCAGAGGTTGTCTAAATACTCTTTAGAGAGCAGGTAATATGCAAGTAATGTAAAAACCTGCTAAATAAATGTCATTCTGCTCGAGCTGAAACATCTCAGTGATTTGTGTGTAGTGTGCCACTAGTCTAATGCCTGGTTAGTGAGCATGGAGAATTCCACAGACCTCTGCAGCTCCGTAGATCTTTTCCAAGTGCTAGAAGTAATTTCCAAAGATGCTCTGCATCTTCTTGCAGATAACTTCCCTTAGAATGGGCAATGAATAAGAAAGTATAAATATAGTAATCAGAAATTACTGAAATAGAGAAACATCCTCAGCAGTAGAAGGAGACGAGAGACTGAAAAAGCAAATTTCAGGATTTTTGGAGACCGTGAAAAATGGAAGGAGATGGGGAATGGGTGTTCTCCTCTGTGAAGAGTGGCTTGAGAATCTTTGGGTACTATAATCAAGTGTCAGTTGAAAACATTGTCTCTGATGAGGAAGGGAATAATTAGATGGTGAGAGATTCTCTTTAGAAAATAAACTTAATGTTTTATTCTCTCTTCTCTGAAGAAAGCTTTCACAAATAAAAGCTGGAGAAAGGCAGCTGAGTTCCTAAAGGCTTGTAAAGAAAACTACAATAAAAGATTAATACAGATTAGGAAAAGAGAATTATCCTTAAGGACAGCTTAAATTTCTTTCTGAGAATACTTTCTCAGAAGAGGGTAGTGTATCTTCATAAATGATCTGTTAGGGTGTATTTTAGCAGACAAGGGATTTGTCTAATGAGGTTATGTCACAGTGATTTCTGGTAAAGAATTGCAGTACTGGAACAAAAAGTGCCGTCTTCTCAAAGGATATTAACTTAATGTCCAGAGAATTTTCTTAGAAAGAATTCTAAGTAGGATATCTGCTTTCAGGTTTCTTTATGATTGCAGAATAATACAAGAAAATAAGCTTCAGGTTTTTTCTCTTGAAAGGATTTCTTTCCATGGGAATAACTGTGTAACAAAAGAACTCCGGGAGATGCTGACAAATGCCCCAAACAACTAAATATTTTGGTTATTGGTTATAACCATTGTAGTCTTGTGCATTTGGGGTGGAGGAGTGGGGATGCAAACGTTTCAGAATTGATGAGGGGTGAGACAAGAGAATAGTGAGTAAACCCAGTCTAAGTGAATCGTCTGATTAGGCTTGGCCCATATACAAGAAAAACCCTTGGGTTGTACTTTCAGTTGAGAAGGTAAAAGACACATTCTGTATCCTTCAGGACAAAGAGGAGATAAGAATAGAATCACAGTTTAATCAAGTTCATTTCACTTAGATAGAGAAAATATAATGCAAAAGTGAGCTGGAGTTTTGTGTTGTTAGCAGTGGGAAAATGGCAAGGAATGCACCATGGCTGCTGCGTCCATGAACTCACAGCTCTGAGTTGGACTTTTTTTACAGTCTTATAGGACACAGCAGAAAAAATGCTCAGTGGGGCTTCCGAATACCTTTGGTATTTACACCTTTAAGTGTCAATATCCTGTCAGTGTTCATGAGGTTACATAGGAACCTGATTTTTAAAAAAATATCTCCCAATATACAAACTGTTCTTTTTCAAAACTCTGTAGCTCTTTCCACCTGAGCACGAATGGATTTCATCCACTAAGGTTTAGTGGTATCCAAGTAAATCTGAACAGTGGAGTTACAAAAATATATTTAGGTAATGTATTCTTAAACTAAGCTGTAAAATTTTGTTGTTGCATGTTAATGATTTACTTTTTGTAAATATGATAATATAACTAATTTTGATGTCTCATTGAGAAAACTGTTTGGTCACAATAGTAGGAGAAATTGAGGAGATTGTTGCTGAAATGATGTCTGTGCTGAAATATGTGGGTTGATTCTGTCAGGTTCTGTTAGTTGAGAGAATGGTTGAGTTGTTAATGAATTTCAAAAGGAAAATGAGGGACTAGGAAATCTCTGGATGTGTGTTTCCTAATGGCTTGTTAGCCAAAAAGTGAGGAATTGGTGAGGAAAAATTTGCACAATTGCACAGAGGACTTACAAAGTTGGTCACATATAAAGTGAAAATAATTTAATCACAACCTATAAATGTTCAAAATTAGAATGTCAGCAGTAATTAGGTTGGAAAGATGCCTGTTAGCATAATGCATACCCAGTTCAGTGGTAACAGGGACTGTAAATATCACTAAAAATTCCTTAGAGTAATCATGCATAGGAAACTATATCTTCAAAGGTCTTCTGGAAGCAAGAAAAACAACTGATTTAGGCAGAAAAATAATCTTTTTTATGTTTATTGCAAATGTTTTAAAACTTACATTAAACGCTATTTTGGAAGAAAAATTTTTGAGGTTTTTTAATAATTGATTAAAAACTTCGAAGGCACGTTGCCCCAAGGGACAGGCATGAGATGTCAGGCCATAGCTTTGAAAAATAACAGATGAAGTGTAAAACTACATGCCCACCTTCAAAATTGATAGGCTTGCTGAGATGTTTTAAGATCAGTGAATTTCAGGAGGAAGATTTTGAACAGTGAGAATGTAGTGGCCTTCTATACCACATCAGAGAGATTTTTCACAGTACAAGGAGGCAGCATAAAGAAAAATGCCAAGGTGATTGTGTTGCAGATAAAAGCAGAGTATTTTCTTCTTTTTCTTCTTATTGTTAGATTAGTGGCAGTGATGTGAGAAAATGAGGTAGGTCAGTAATGAGAAACAGGAAGAAGTTCATTTGAGCAGAACACTTCAGGAAACATCACAGGCAGGGGCACGGAGCTGTCACCAAATGGGTCTTTTACTTCTGATTTTGAGCTTGCAACATGAGCAGCTGTGATCTGAGGTGTACTCACAACATTTCCTCACAAATAAGCCCAGAAGCAGCCAAGCTTAAGGAAGTTGCTTGGAACTCATTAGTGTTGTGTGGATGTTTCTACTCAAGGAAGCAGATAAGGAAATCCTCTTGAAACTGCATTTAGGTCCAGGCACTTGACTGAATCATAGTGATTTTGGAAGAAGTTGCTCTGGCATTCTTCTTACTTTTTGCAAAATGTCAAACCATGTTCTTTTATTTGGTGTAGAGGTGACTTCTTGTAGCTGATCTGGAATATTAGATGGGAAATAATGTGGAAATTTGGGTCAAAAATTCTGTCTCTTACTCCATTTGCATATGTTCATTGCCTTTAGGAACAGAAAAGCATCTCTTTTCAGGCCTGCTTCTTTTGATGAGTGCATATTCTGGGAGAGTGGAATAGAAACAAATTGTGAAGAAACCTGGAGGCGAAATATTGGTGGTTTGTGCTGATGTGATCTTGTTTTTATTTTTAGGCAGAGGCAGGAGAAATGAGTAGAAACACTGAACTAAAGAAGCTGCAGATCTTTGGAGCTGGACCCAAGATGATGGGACTAGCATTGGGAGCAAAGGATAAAGAGGGTAATTAAATCTTGGGCTCTTTGCTTTCTGTGAGTTCTTTGCTTATCTTTTATAGAATAAATCTTCTGAATGTCTCTAGAGACAGTATTAAGAAGGTGGCAAATCAAAACTAGAAAAAGAAAGCTAGGGTTTCACTCACAAGAGATTTACAGAGTGCTTCATATAGCTTGGCAGAGTTTCAGCTCTTTAAGTATTATTATATAGTAACAATAACAATTAAGCAGCTGTTCCATGAACTGACTGAAAGAGAAGGCAGAATTTAAAAGTACTGAAGCTGATCCTGCCAGCAAAGTGCACAACTTAGGTGTCTAATTCACTGGTTTTCATGAGGCCATTGGGATCACCTGTGAGGATAAACAAAAGATGGTTTTTGTAATCCCTGTTGATTTTAGATTGGCCAGGTATAACATGACATTTTTGCTTTCTTCAGACTGTTAAATAGTGTCTGATCTGAAAGGCAGGGTGCCAGGCTGGGTATCTGTGGTGTTTTTACAAGTTAAGTCTGTCTTGATGTGATATTAATAGCATTTAACTTCATTTTACTTCCAGATGAGGTGACGCGAAGGCGCAAGGGAACCAGATCAGAAGCGTTTGGAATGCAGATGAGGCAGCGCAAAGGAACTCTTTCTGTCAACTTTGTAAGTTTGGTGCCTTTGCTGAGATTTCTGACAGAAAGGACTTGGTTGATGTTCTAAGAGTTTTCTTTTTCCCCCAAAAGCACCCCCACCCCATAACAGATGAATGCACACCACAGCAGATGATACTGTTGTGGGAAGAAAGAACAGTATTTTGAAAAACAATCTGTGCTCTAGGGTTTTGTTTTAATCTTTTGGACAGGAAGGCTGTTGCAATGTGAAGCTTTTTGCTGATCATACTTGCCACGTGCTTGAATGCCTTCAGTAGTTCAGTTTTTGCTTGAGCTCTGCTTAGTAGAACAACTATAATACTGCTTCTGTAGAAGAGATTCTGAGGTGCTCCACTACTTCAGGATTTTGTTTTTAGCAATTCCACATCTTGTGTCTTTTCTGTTTTGAATTTGAATAGGAAAAATAAAACAGTTTATTTATAAAAATAAGTCAGTTTAGTTCTCTGATGTTTGTCCATGGAAAGGCAGTGTACAGTTGTTCTTAATATCTTTTATAGAATGTTCCTATTTTTAAAGTGTCATAACTTAACGTGTTTGTGCAGCCATGAATGAAGATCTGTGCTTTTATTGTCTAAAGAATTAGATTCTTCACTTAGAATTTAGCTGTTCCTTTTTTCCTCTTAGCCTGAGAACAGGTTTTTTTATGGAGTGCTATTACTTGCTTACTCTTTTTATTTAACCTGTATTTATAAGTGAAAATGAAAATGTTGTAACAACAGAACTGTTGTTTTGAAGCTGTATTGCTGTAACTCTAATCTTTTGAATTCTCTGACGTAATACTGTTTGGTTCCATGCTTTTTTTTAACACTTGTATAGGGAAAGCAGTCCTGAATACACTAGTCATGCATTCACCTCATGTACCATTGGGCTGAAAAATACTCTGGTGCAGTTTTGTGTGTTTCTCCATAATTTATTTATTTATTTTTTAATACTAACTATGAAATTGATTTTATTTGGTGAATTACTAACTGGGAGATAAAATACACCTTTTTAACTCCTCTCTCCTTGATGCATATAGTTATGTGTCATCATAGTCTCACACTGTTTTGTTACATGGCTAGCAGGATTTTTTGTGGTTATTGCATAATCCCAGGTCTGGTTGTTGTGAATATCTATTTCAGTTTTTGTATTTGCCACATCATCACTTACGCTAACATAGAGGTTGCATATATTAATAGGAATTTAGAGAGAAAAAGGTATTACCAGTGAGAGGTAGCTAGTGAGGACCAGAGAAAACTTTGGAGTGTCATTTCCATGCTTTAAGTTTTGGGAGGAGAGCATGGAAGTGCCTGCTGAGTTTCCCTCCCTCCCTCCTGTCTACTTGCAACAAAAGCAGCTGGTTTGGTGCTTTGGACAGACAGATATTCCATGAGGGTGAGTGCGTGGCTTTTTTTTGAAGGGGAAAATGATACATCTCTGAGTGGAGCTGCATTATTTTTTAAAATAGTTTCTTAAGAAACCTGAGCAGTCTCCTTAAGAAGTATGTTATTGCATAGCTAGGAGGTTGCATACTTAACTAGGCAGCTGTAACTCGAGATGAGTTTGTCATTAACTGTTTAATCCACCTGAGCCTAATCAGCTGAAATGCACATGTTTTTGTGACATCTTGATTAAATTAACAGAGCCCACCACACGCAGCCCCACCTCTTCTGGTGTTATTTTGAGCTGTGTGAAGGAAGTACGCACAGCCCGAATTGCCAGGGGCTGGTGGGAGTAGTAGCAGAATTTGGAGCAGGTGTCATTCCTGAAGTTCATGCTGTTAGTAAAAATTTATTATGTAAGGTAATTTTTTAGTGATGATAAAGTAATACCCACTCTTTTTTTCATTTAGATTGTTACACTTCTTCAGTATTATATTAAATGTTTCTATTAATTAAAGTTCTTTGCACAATACAGGAAGCAAGAGCAAAGGAAATTCGAACTCTCTTCATATGATTTTTCTCTATGGCTCCAGAGAATGCCTCCGAGTCAGTGTTGTTCTTGTTGAGAGACTGTCTTGAACAACTTCCAAAACCAGTTTGCTACTATATTGGGATTAATACTTCTCTCCTATCATTTGGAGTTTTTATCTTTTGCTTTGGGAAAAATGAGAAAGAAGCTGGTACCTTTACTTGTGGTTTCCTTTGCTTCCTCATGAATTTTTTGATTGAAATCTGTAGGTTTGTGAATTTTGTTATCCTTTTCATTGCAAAGACACCACTGTAGTGTTGCAAGTGATGGTGTGTATATTTCTGAAATACCTTTTTGAAATTTCCCTAGCCATGCAGTCTTTGTAGAGATTTAGTTTAAATTGTTTGCCACAGTAAGAGGGCTGGAGAGAGGGAGTTCTGAAAACTAACTTACTCTTTACCTTAGAATAACATAAATGAGATGGTACTTGAGTTAGGTAGCAAAAGATAGTCCAACTGAACTGGATAGTTACTTTGCAGCAGCCAAAGTCCTTCTGCCCCCACATAGTGCTGTTTGGGAATGAAACATAAGCTATCATTCTCAAAAACCAGAGGAGACTGTTGATCCTCCTATACTGGACTTCAGGGTATCATCCTTTGTTCCTTAGCTTAAGAAAAGCAGGCTCTGGATGAGAAACTTCTTGTAATTTTTTTCTTCTTTTTTTTCCCCCCACAGGTTGATCTGTATGTTTGCTTATTTTGTGGCAGAGGAAATAATGAGGATAAACTGCTGCTGTGTGATGGATGTGATGACAGCTATCACACTTTCTGCTTGATTCCTCCTCTTCCTGATGTACCCAAGGGTGACTGGAGGTGTCCAAAGTGCGTTGCTGAGGTACAGTTCAAGAATTAACTGAAGCTTTCTATGTGTACCTGGAAAGATCAGAAGAAGAGCAATTCAGCAATCTATCCGTGTAGAATGCATAGTTTGTTTTGGAATATTGTCAAGATGAGCCTTGAATTTTGGTGGATGAGCCATAAGGAGAGAGAAATGTTCCTTCTAGAGCTTGGGCATAACCTTTATTATATGGCCATGTGACAGCTAAAAATTTGACCTTGGTGTATTTAGAGCTGAAATTCAATCTGATAATCTGGTAGTGGGAAATTGAATGTGAGAACTAGGGTTATAATGGATGTTTCTACATAATGATGACACATTTTGTAAACTATGAAGTAAATAAAGTACGAAATTTAGGCATAACAGGGAGCTTTGATTATTGGAAAGACATTATAGCATTGTTCAGAATGGCCTCTAGCAGAGAGTGAAAGAACTAATTTAGAATTTTGTTGTAGGTATTTTAGATTTGGTTTAGTCTAAAAAAGGAACTGCTCAGGCTCTGAAAGTGGAATTTCATTACTTGAAAAAGAAGAGCTACCCAGTTCCAAGAGATGATTGATCAACAGACAGCAGACATGACTTGATTTGCTTTGTATTTGTTTTAAGGAAACAAATTTTACAAGCTCAGAAAGTTGGTAGATGCAGGATTCAGGGGAAGAAGCTTACTGTTTGTATCTCTGTAATGATGAGACTGGCTTTCACTCTTGAGGCTGTGTTGTTTCCAGAAGAGCAGTTGTACACACATATTTGTATGCCCGTTTCCCCGTGCCCTGCCGCAGTGTCAGCTCCTGCTGGACCCTTTATGGTGGTGTTTGGAGAGTTGTGCAGCCACAGGAGCTGCAGCAGCTCACTGCTCTAACCCTTCACTGAGAGATGAGGTTGTCAGATTAACTCAGGCAAATGCTGCTTAAAGAGAGGTGGAAATTCATTGCTACAGGCAAGGGAAGAGGCGAAACTTTCCCTTTGGGCTGCTGCTCAGAGAGTGCATTAACCTACTTCCTTATTTTCTCTTAAGAGCAATAAAGAAGCATTAGCAAATGCAGCAATCTAATGTGGAGTTAATTTAGAGACTGTAGTAGTAAATAGAGTGGTTGCAACAGTTTAAGAATGTGGAAACTCAAGAAATTTCATTATTGCTAGTAAAAACAGGGATAGATTGTTACCAAAAAAATATGCAGGCGGGGACAAACCCAGGAAAGGTAAGGTGCCAAGTAAGTTTTTAATAGCAAATAATACAGAAAATACTTGAAAAATTTTGGAAATACATTGAAAGTAAGAGGTAGAAGGAGAAAACACATGGCTATAATATGTACTGGAGAGTAAACAAGTAACAGCAGAAAGATGTTTGAAGTATTCACCAGTACTTTTTGCCTCAGTTTTTACTTTAGATGTTAATTGTGCACAGATGCTTAATGCAATTTTACAGGGTACTGGAACAGAAGCTGGGAAGAGTAGGGTAAGGGCACTATATATGTATTTAGGTCAACATTGTTTGACAGTGTTCACAGATGTTGTAGATTCTCTGTCACAAGCTGCATTTAAGAACCACTTGGATACATGTTGGGAAGAGTCGAAGGATAGTTCCTCTTGAAAAAAGAGAAACCACTGATGAATTCCTTTCCAGTCCTGTTTCTTTGACTGAAAAGCTGGCTATCAGTTTTATATCATTTTTGAATTCCAATATGTCTTGTGTATATAAACATGGTGTCAGTTCCAAAGGAGCTGAGAAAGACACATTAGAAATGAGTGGGGAGAGGAGCTGAAATGTTCACCGGTATTTTTTGCGTTTTTAGGATGAATGGGTTAGAACAGTAAAAGACTTGAAGATTTTCTGTCAGATGGGCTTTGTCTGGTTTTGGCTGTGTTGCCCTGTTCTAATTTCCGTTTTCCTCTTCCCTGTTATATATTTTCACAGTGTCAAATCTGTTGATGATTTGCTGACTTGATAAGACTGAAACACTTGGGGGGGTTGTTCCTGTGCAGTTACTCTGCAGGTGCTTGAATCCAGTGTGTCTACAGAAACGTCCTGTGGCTGCCTGAGCATCTTGTGCACAGTCTTGCTCTGTGGCTGGCAGCGGTAGCTGATGCAATGTAGCTTCTGCTTAGGAAAGCAGAAGTGTGGAGCACTGGGGTTGCAGTGTTAGATTAGCTTCTGTGCCGTTAATTCTGGGCTGTTTCCGTTGTGGTACCGCTGCCTTGGCTGGGAAAGGCTCTAAACTGGCAGCTTACTGTGCTGGGTAAGGACTCAGATGGACACTAGGGCTTCTTGCTAAAAATGTAACTGTGTCAGAGTCTGCTGCAGGGAACAATATTTCTGTGTTCTGACTCCTAGGAATGCAACAAACCCCGAGAGGCCTTTGGATTTGAACAAGCTGTCAGGGAATATACTCTCCAGAGCTTTGGTGAAATGGCTGATAACTTCAAGTCTGATTATTTCAACATGCCGGTCCATGTGAGTTTCAGTGGTTGTTGGGATTCCTTGTAAGGGAAAAAGAGAAGAGGTTTCAGCTGATCCTGGATTTTTGCTATGACATCTCAGCCTTGTTTAAAGAGGCACCATAAGCCTCAAACACATAAACAAATTATTTAGCTTGCTGGCATCTGGTCTCATTTCAACTTTGTTTCACCTTTTTCCCCGCAATGGACAGACAGCTTTACTGCTTGTTAGAGTTTCCTGTATTGGGCATACTCTAGTTAAAGTTCTGGCCCTTTTTGATAAACTGAACTAAGTATCCATCTTCCTATTGTTTGGCATAGGGGCCCTTCTCCTGCCCTTCCTATGCCTTCTGTCTTGGTTTAATTTGTCCAGAGGATAAATCTTTGTTTTCCTTCCTCTTACAGTATTTTCTTGTAGACAAATCAATACACTGAGTCTGTCTGATAATCACAATGCTCTTGGGTTTTTTGTTTTTGTTCTGTGTTACAGCAGCATTTTTCAAACTAGCATTTCTGCTTTGGCACAGGTCTATTGTCCTGTGGACTGCATGCAGCACCAAGGTCTTCCTCCTCTTATGGTTCTTTGGTAATTTATAGACATTCTTGCTAAAGCCTCTACCTTTTAAGGACTCCAACTTATGGTACAACTTTGGGACATGGAACAAAGCTTATTTTAAGAATAAGCTTCATAAATAAATATATATAAGTAAGAGTAATGATGAATTATATGAAGATCAGACTCTTGAACACAATTTTATATCTGAATTTCCTTACTGTTGTTTAGAAATCCTGGTCATTATCCTCTGAAATAGTCTGGAATTTACATGCTGGTTTGATCTGTTTGCTGCCTGATTTCTGTTGGTGGTCTCCTCTTCCCCCTTGAGGTGATTTAATCTCTTTTGCTTACTCCTTCCCTCATGATGTGGTATCCTATTTCTGAAACATTCCAGCCACAATGGAGGAATGCAGAGCAAACTATGACTTTGAAGAGGTGAAGTGGAGAGGGGGAATGACCTTGGTGTATGAAAATTCATGGGGAGTTAATAGTGATTTAATGCTCGAATGGTGATTTTTATTATCGGCACATGCCATAACATCTCTTCTGCTTTCAGATGGTTCCCACTGAGCTGGTAGAAAAAGAATTCTGGCGCTTAGTGAGCAGCATAGAAGAAGATGTTATTGTGGAATATGGGGCCGATATCTCATCCAAGGACTTCGGGAGCGGCTTCCCAGTGAAGGATGGCCGACGAAAGCTGATGCCAGAAGAGGAGGTGAGGAACAGGATATGCAAACTGACCCCATTCTTTGCTCTGCATAAGAGTTCACATTAAGAATTCAGGTCAGAAATCAGTGTGGATTTTTTTCATGAAGAAATTGTTTCAGGCTCTTGCATGTACTTAACATTCCTTTTGAGCAGGGCATTACTCTGATATTTGAGGTTCTTTTACAGATCTGGTTGCTGATAACCAAAGTCTGTTTCATGATTTAAGTCACACCTGTTTTCTGTCACTTATTCTTAGCAGGCAAAGATATGCAAGTTGTTGCAGTTTGTCAGCGTATGAGGAAGACTCTTCAATAACATTTTTTCTTTGTTATTGCAAACCTTTTCATTATAGGGTTAGCTACAGAAACATGATTCTGTCCTCCTTAGAAGGTTCTTAAGGAGGGCCAAACAAATTAATTTGATTTAGTTTGTTTCTCTGTGCATACTGTAAGAATGAAAAAGGGCAGATACAGCATTCAGTTACAAAAAATTCTATAAAGATCATCTGGAGAGTATATTGCCTATTGTCCCTCAGACTTCACTGTAGCAAAGCAGTTTTCTTGCTGCTTGTATGCTTAAATTCAGACATAGTAAAGGTGTGGTTATGTGGTTACACAGCACCAAATCCATTTATACTGCTCACTGGAAGAGATAATCCTGTACGCTGTTGTCTTCCACCTATTCCTGCACCTTCCTGCATGTGCCTTTCTTGGCTATGCCATGATTGTGTAGCAGTTTAGTGAGTCAGCACTGCTTGTTCATGTATTTGTATGAAGGTAGCCACTTAAAAATTTCTTAACTCACTGCAATGTCTTTGTAGTGTCAGAGCAAAGGAAACAGCAGCAATATTTGGCTGAGCTGAGGGCCTGACCAGTCCTTTCAGCAGCTATGGGATATATCTAAAATTCCAGTCAATCTGTGCTTACAGCTTTTGTAAAAGTGGAAAGTAGATTAATGCTAAAACACAGTAGTGGGCTTTTTAAGGCTGTCTGGATTATAATTTTTATAACAAATTATGTGTATTTGAAAGTAAAGGTGAGAGTGCTTAACAGGTGATGCTGTCCTCTCAAAAATGAGCGTGTAGGAATTTCTTCCCTTGAGAAAGCTTTCTAAAGTAGTCCATACAGTAGATCAACACAAAGTGCAGCATGGTAAAATTTGTGTTAAAAAATCTGAAATAATAACATGAGGTTCACTGCATTGTTTACAATTTAAAGTTGTCCTATGTTACCGAAGACTTTTGTCTTTAGTTCTTCTGCTGGTGTTGCTGGTATTTTATTCCACCAGAAAAGAATGAAACCTGCATTTGTGATGGGGAAGAAATCAAAGCCTGAGTGTATAAGCCTTCAGCCAAAGAAGATGGGCTACGTTGAAATACTAGGACTGGTGTTAAAGTGTGATTGTTTTAGGAATTACTATTATTTAAGGAATTATTTCTGGTTTTGATGTCTCATTGTTGCAAGAAATTTTCCATTATCTACTGTAGAAATGGATAGGCTGATGTTTTCATTTTTATTTTCCTTTCCTGGACTTGGTGTCCTTACATTCTTCTGATTTGTTCAAATTTTCTCCTTTTGGCAGGATTATGCTCTCTCTGGTTGGAATCTGAACAACATGCCCATTCTGGAACAGTCAGTCCTTGCTCACATCAATGCAGACATCTCTGGCATGAAGGTGCCCTGGCTGTACGTAGGGATGTGCTTCTCCTCCTTTTGCTGGCATATTGAAGACCACTGGAGCTATTCCATCAACTACCTGCATTGGTATGGGCTGTTCCTTGTGCATCTACCTTACACTGCCCTGTTTGCTTTAGGAAGTTTGTAGTTCTACTTCAAAGTGCCTCTGCATGCTGAGGCCGTTTGTAAATGAAAAGCTAAATGTGCAGTATTCTTGGCTGTGGCTGATTGAAAGTGAATACAGATGCTTTTTTAAGCATTGTAGTGGGTTCAATTGAGGCAAACCCAGGACAAGCAAATTAGTGCTTTTCATTAGCTGGTGAAATATTCTTGTGTGGCCAGCATTCCAGTGAGACCATAAAATTGTGCTTTACAGGATCCTGTCTTTTTTAAGCAAGTTTTTTTGTTTGGAACAAGAGTTCACTGGTTCCCTGCTTTATGATTTAAAGTTGGTGCTAGAAGCAGAGTCTGCTGTCTCATGGCTTCTAGAAGCATCAGAGCTGACTGTTTGGCAGCAGATCCATGTATACACGGAAATACTCCTTGTAAAGAGATATTTGGAAGTAATTCTGCCTTTTGGAACAGTCCTGGAAGTGTTGTGGTGTTCAGCTCTTTTGCTGGAATAGGAGACTCGTGACAGATTAACTGTGGGCATTGCAGTCTTCCCAGTTTGTCACTGTCGCAGTGAGTGGAGGGAGGGAGCTGTGGGAAACTTTAGGAACTTTGCTGGACATCTGGGAGAGACGTTTGATGGCCTTCAAACCGTAGCTGCACGTCTTTGAAGGAGCACGTTCGCCAGCAAGGTGCGATCGGCAGGCTCGGGAAGGGCATTGGCTTCGCTTCCAGCTGCGTTCGTGTCTCGGGGCTGCTGGGAGCGGCACTGCCGCGGGCTGCCAGCAGGGGGCAGCGGGGACCGCCGGAGCTGGGTAACAACGCACGGCGCAGCGCTTTGAGATCCGAACCGCGGGGAGCCCTGTCAGGTGTGCCGGGTAACACACAGTACAGTGCTGTATAATCCATAGCACAGTACATCGTAATCCAAAACATAGTGCAGTACGTGAAACCGTGTCAGGTGTGCCGGGTAACACACAGTACAGTACTGTATAGTCCATAGTACAGTACACCGTAATCCAAAACATAGTGCAGTACGTGGAACCCTGTCAGGTGTGCCGGGTAACACACAGTACAGTACTGTATAGTCCATAGCACAGTACATTGTAATCCAAAACATAGTGCAGTACATGGAATGCTGTCAGGAGCCCAGGTAACACACAGTACACTACTGTATAATCCATAGCACAGAACTTTATAATCCATAGTACAGTACATTCCAAAACACAGTGCAGTACGTGGACCCCTGTCAGCTGTGCCTGGAGCCCGGGTAACCCCCAATGCAGTACATTATAA